>CM053585.1:373498224-373562976 GCA_028646515.1 Pseudochirops corinnae
GCATGAAGCATGGATATATCCAAGGGACCTTAGAGATGGCTTTATCTACCATAGTCCTGAGAAGTATGTAGTTCTTATTTAGCTATTTAGTATTTATTTGTTTTTATTAGCATCATTTTCTGGCCATTTATATTGTCATGTATTTGTTTTCTCCTCCACTAGAATGTTAGGTTCTTGCAAATAAATATTGGTTTAATCCCTTAAAGTCAAATCCCCAGTGCTTTGTCTAGGGCATAGCATATTATAGTTATTATTTTTTAAATGCTTGTTAATTAATTATTCCTAGCTGAGGAAAGAGGCTGAGACAGAATGAATGACTTCCCCAAGGTCACAGAGCTAGTAAATGTCAGAGGCAAGATTTGAACCAAAGTCTTCCTTTCTATCAATTCCTCCTGTTCTCTCTTTTGCCACACTGCCTCTCCAAAATCAGATGTAAATGAATGATCTCTGAAGAAGGAAGTATTCATTTGTGAATCTTCATGTTATCCAACTTCCGCTTCCTAGAGACAAGTTACAGGATACCCTCTTTGCCTCGTAATCTCTTTGGCCACCAAGTGAGCCATGCCAAGTGCCAGCTGGCTGCAGGAAAGTACAAATGAACAAATCAGCACATCATAGTTTGGCTCCCATTTCTGCTTAGAAAGATAATCATTCTCATGCCTCTATCCTTTGGTGACAGTTATTTGTCTCCATGGACTGCACCAAGAGACATTGAATCCATTTGTATCAGCTTTGCTTCCAGTCTCACATGACTTCAATGAAGGCAAACCATCTCACTTCAAACAAATGCATAACTATTCTTGATAGTGGAAATTTCATTCTCCTTGTCTCAGTCTCAGAGTCTGCAGACATGAGTCAGCACTCTCTTTGAGACAGGGTAAATGGGCAGTCCAGCTCTCAGGACCAGCAATTATTTAGGTTAGGCCCTCATAGTAAATGGAAACTGTTCTGGCTCAGGAGGAGGTTGGGAAATCGGTTGTTTGCTAATTTGGCGAGCACCCTGCTGAAGGGAAACCAAGGAGCAGTGGAAAAGACCTGGGCTTGCAGAGAACACCTGGGTCCAAGTCCAGGCCCTGTATCCTTCTCACTGTGTGAGTGAGTCACTGTACCTCAGAACTTCTAGACCCATCTGCCAATGGGGACAATGATAACTTCTATACCTCTTCTGCAATTTTGTTTTTCATTAATTGTTGAGCACTGTGGAAATGAGAGCTATTATTGAGCAAATGTGCCCAGTATTTAAAGTACTATGAATATCACCTATTTGTTTTGGTTTGGACTGTGACAAAGAACTTCAAGCATTTATGAATTGATAGAAATCTTGGTATTTCTAAAATCCCATTCATCAGAAAAAAATAAATGGGGAGGGGGTGAATTTTAACTCTTGTCCCTCTCACTCTGTATCCAATGTAAAGCTCTCTGCAAACCTTAAAGCACTATATTAATGCTAGGAAACCTTAGTTGTTATTATTACTTAGAAAGAATCACCAATGTGATGCCCTGCCCCATCATTGAGTTTCAGACTTTCACCTTCCAACCTATTAGAAGTTTTCAAATTCATTGTCATGATTAACTTCTCTACTTCAGAAGAGACATCAGTCCATCAATCTGTCAATCAATAAGCATTTATTTAGTACATTCCATGTGCTGGGCACCAGGGATAGAAAATGAAAAGACAGTCTGCCCTCCAGGTGCTTACATTCTCCTGAGGCTGATACCTTTGGTGATCCTCTGAAGCCCCTGTATCTGAAGCTGATAGTTTGAGAGATTGCAGTCCAAACCATCATGGCCGCTCATGCCTGGAGAGCAGCATCTCCTCACTTAGCTCTGAAAATGGATGCAAAATCCATCCTCAGCATTTTCCCAAAGCTCTTCTCAATGTCTTGGAGCGATCCTCCGGGCCACAGGTTTTTACCTTTTTATTTTATGTCCTGAACCCATCTTAGAATAATATTTTAAATGTATAAAAATACATTGGATTATAAAGCTAATAAATTGTATTTAAACACAGTTATTTAACGTTCGAAAGAAAAAGGTACGGATTTCAGTTTAAGTACTCCTGATGTACAACAGAAAATGCTTAGATGAGCTGGTGGATATTGTGCAAGGACATATAATAAAATAATACTGTTTGATCAAAAGAAAGAAAAAGAACTTTTGATATGGAGATGACATTATTCTGGCATACCCTTTGCAAAAAGTTTCACCAGCACACCACACTGACATATCAGAGGGAGACTTAAGTGGGCGGGGGGGGAGGGGTCTGTCTGTCATAATATTATTTGAAAAAGTGTGAGGAAAGGCTTCACCTTACTCAGAAATAATGATGATGATGGTGATGATGTATGTGACTATTACCCTATGGAAGAACTATGTCAGCTGAGTGGCAAGCTTCAGAAAGTTGCTGGTAGTGTTGATGGAGGGCCTCTAGCAAAAGCTCCACTAATCTTCAGGGTGGGGTTCCTTTGGGGCAGGGTGCAGAGGGCTCAGACTTTCTCCTTGGAACCAGGGTCAATTGTTCAGTTTGGTAGTTTTGGCTTGTTTTGAGTTCAGTGCTGTTTCAGCACACACACATACTTACCAGTTGGAAAAATCTCTGGATTTTGATTCCTTCGGTTGGTAGGAGCTTGTTGTTTGACCTTATACTGAGCCGTATTCTGCCTCATTACACCATAGACCCATTGCTTCTGGGTCTTCTATTTGTGCCTGAGCTTAATGCATCTGATCCCCCTTCCTTTCCCTTGTTGGCTCTTCAGTGACATGGTGGCATGAGAAGCAGTGCTTCCCAGTGGTTAGGGACTTGTCCCCAAAGCCAGGAAAACCTGTGTTCAAGTGAAAACTCCACCTCCTGGGTCACCTTAAGCAAGTCACTCAATTTCTAGGTATGCTAGGAAGCTCTATAGAGGATAAAGAAGGTGCCAATCCACCTTGGTTGGGTCAGGGTGTGTGTGTGTGCATATTGACACACATACATGCATGCATGCATGAATACATGTGTACATGCATGTCACTCTCCCTTGGGGAGCATCAGTTTGCCCATCTGTAAAATGAAGCTTATACGCCATGCAATATCTATTCCCACAGACTGCTCTGAGGGAAAGAGATTTCTATGGTGTTCAGCACTCTAGGAAGCAGGAGTTTTCATTGAGATCTGAAAATTAGGACATAAAGCTGTGGACTCTTCTTTGAACTCTCTCTCCCTCCTTCTTCCTACAGATTGTACTAAATTATACTATACTATAGTATACTATGCTATACCATATTGTTAAGTTATATGTCATATCACTTATCATATGTTATAATGTTAGATATAACATGAGGATCAGCCATATTAATATAATATAGTATTTTATTATATAGCGTAGCATAAAATTAATATATGTGATGTGATAAAAAGATTGGGTACTTGTTAATAATAACAGCATTATATAGTGCTTTAAGGCTTGCAAAAAGCTTGAGAATGTTTCATCTTGTTTGCACAATGATCCTAAGAAATAGGTGTCATTATTGTCCCCATTTTGAGTATAGGAAACAGAAACAGATAGAAATTTAATCCTTGCCGAGAGTGACACGGCTAATAAGTGTCCGAGGCTGGATTTGAACTCTGATCTTGCTGACTACAAGCCTAGCATTTTATGTACTGTACCATCATGTATGTATTTACATGTGCGCATATGTATTTTAAAGTCACAATGCTGAATCACAATAAACGCTAACTAATTACTGACAATCTTTTTCTGCTCCAATGTCATCCAGGACCAGAAACTTTTGTCTTCCAAAACAAGTGTCCTTTATTGATGGTCTTTCTCCTTCCCCTCAAAACCTCCACAACCACCAATACTCTTTTAATAGGCCTTAGGTGACAGGGGTTTGGGCATTGGGAGCACCCCAAGCCCCAAACTCCAGACAGTTCCGGCTCTGCTCCTAGAAGAAGTCAGGCTTGTGGGTCCCCATTCTGTTTGTACCACCTCTGGCCAGCAGCCCAACATTCAGCAGGTGAAGTTGGCAGTAAGCACAGCACCCTCTGGCAGGCTTTAGGCCTTTTGTATCCATGGCCCTTGGGCTGGGTCTTCACGGCAACTTGCATAACCACCAACCTTCATTCACTCAACAGTCAGTTATTAGTGACCTGCTATGTGCTCCTTGTTATGAATACAAAAACATACCCACTCCCTATGATATCACAGTCTAGCCATGGAAAAGGGCATAGCAGTGAACAAACATGATTCACAAGAGAGGAAACTAAGTGTCCAGCAGAGGTCTCCACACCCATACTGCTATCAGACATGAGAAGGGAAGACTTCCTAGAGAAGAAGGCATCTGAGCTGAACCTGGATGGAGGGAGGGCTGCCTGGGGAATAGAGAGGGGATCCAGATTTAGAGTCATGAAGATCATATGTGTTTAAATCCTGCATCTGACACTTATGATCTGCATGATGAGGAGCAAGTCACCTTTGTGAGCCTGTTTCCTCTTCTGTAAAATGAGTGGGATGGTTTTTAATATGCTATCAAGCCCTAAATCTATGCTTCTATCCTCTCTCTGCCTTTGGGTTTCTTTTAGCATGTTGTATGGGTTGCTCATTGTTCTCTTCATATTTGATCTCATATACTTATTTTTGCATTTGTCTCTCCTCCCCCTTATTACATTGTGAGATGCTTCATGGCAGCAACCTTAATTTTTTTTTTCTTTTCGTCTTTAGATATTTAGGATCCCCAAGGCTGGAGAACTCACCACTTCCAAAGGCATCCTCCTTTATTTTTTTTTTCAAATTCATCGCCCTTTCCTGCCCTCAAATTGTCTCTTTTCTAGAGTAAACATTCCCATTTCTGTCAAAAGATCTCATTCATTTCTGTTCCCTTATCCCCTACTTTCCAGTTGGTTAGCACTCAATTACCTAGCTGTGGTGCCAGATGTGAATGCAATACTCCAGGTATGTTCTGGCCAAAACAAAGAGGGAGACTGTCACTTTGTGTATTCTCTGCTTCTGAGCTTCAAAGAAGATAGCATAGAGGCTCAGGGAACAGGACAGATGCATATTTGGAAGGCCTCTAGCAGCCATCTTTCCCTTCTTTCTAACTGTCTCTATGGCTATCCCTAATCTTATGTTTTGGACATCTTTGCAGTCCCAATATTGAAAGAATTCTTCATTTCCTTGGCACAAAATGATTAGCACACCAGCATATTAGACAGCCAAACTCAGGCCAGAGGGTATCTCTCTGTGGGCATGAGACAGACATTTGATTATGGGCATATTGTCCCAGCCACAGTTCTACCACTGTGGTTGGAAAGTTGGTCAGCCAGACATTTTCTAGGTGGTTACTCAGGGGCAGCAGCCCATCATCTCCCAGCTAATTTTCTCTGTGGTAATGATGAAAATGAGCTGTTCAGAGGCAGAAGGGGTTGTGAAACAAAAGCCAGATTCCATTTCCAAGCACATTGTGTTGGAATTAACTTTGACAATCCTACAGCAGCTCAGTGCATGTCCTAACCGAAGCTATAGGAAGCCAAGTGGATATTTTGCCCATGTGCTGGAAAGTTCTGTGTATGCCCTAGGGAGCTGGACAGCTCCCCACTGCTCATGGTTAGAAAAATCAATGATGGCAATTCCATTTCTTTTCCATTTTTTAAAAATTGATTGTATGTCTGACATATCCAGGTAATAGTTCTAGACACAGTATACCTACATTATTGCCTAATGTTTTCATGATGATTCTCTATCCTTCTAGAGGAGGAAAAGGACTATATGGTTGGTGATAGAACCATAATATTGGTACCAGTAGAGTAGATGGACCCAGCGAATCCTCATTACTGTGTTGAGAGCAGTTTGGAAATTCTTTGGTGGAATTCTTATAGATAGGGGCTGCTCAACATTTTTATCTCTCTTTGAATGAGGACACAAGATTGTAATGGGTGATGGAAAGTAAGGAATAGTTAGGATCCAACATTACCTTAATGATCTAGAATGATGGCAAACACATTATAATTTAAATAGGGACAAATGTAAAGACTTTATGTTTAGGTTCAAGAATCTGCTTTACAAATTAATTATAAAATATGCCTCTAAAATAGTTCATATGACAAAACATTAAGGGGTATTGTGGACTTTGTCTTGAAAATGAGTCAACAAATTACATGGAAGGCAAAACTAAACAAAGCTACACACACACACACACACACATATATATATATATATATATATACATATATTTGGCAGGGAGGAGATTTTTTTGGTATCATGGGAGTGTCTAGTCCTATTTCATTAATACAAGGAACTCTTTGATAAAATTATCTCTACTAGTGTAAATGCATACCTGTTCTGTAGTTAATATCTTAGAGAGTTCCCCAGGTTATTGAAAGGTTGAGTCACATCCCCAGTGCCAGATGTATATAGGAAGTGGTTGGACCTGAACCTAGGTCTTCCTGATTCAGAGTCTGACTCTCTATCTACTATTCTATACTACCTTTTGCTATTAGGGGACATTTAGAGAATTCTAGTATCCTGAGAAAGGGAAATGTCTACAATGCACTTCTATGCTATGCCATGGTCAGACCCCATTAACAGTATTATGCTCAGTTATGAATCCCATAGTATAAGAATGATGATTGGAATATGTCATAGTACATTGGTCAAAATGGTAAAAGAACTGGAGGCTGTGACAAGTGAGGCTTACATACGAGACCTGGGAAGCTTTGTCCTAGAGGAAAAAGGTTTAGGGAAAGCGTGGGACATACCAGCTTTCTTGAAATATCTGAAGATCTATTATATGGAAGAAGAATACTTGTTTTGGCCATGTCTGACTCTTCATGACCCCATTTGGGATTTTCTTGGGAAAGACTCTGGAGTCATTTTCCATTTCTTTCTCTAGCTCATTTTACAGATGAGGAAACTGAGGCAAACAAGGTTAAGTGACTTGCCCAGGGTCACAGGGCTAGTAAATGTCTGAGGTCATATTTAAATTAGGATGATGACTTGATGACTAGTATTCTAGCTACTACACCACCTAACCATAACTATAAGAGGATTTCTGTCTTATTTTATGTGGAAACAGAGGTCAGAATTAGGAAGAGTTATAAGGAGGCAGATTTTGGTTCCATATAAGAAAGAATTATGTAATAATTATGTTATTGTATATTACATAATTCTATAATATTCTGGTGTCCAACATCAGAATAGTCTTCCTTGTAAAGAAGGGTTAATGTACCATAGCTAGAGGTCTGTAAGTAGATGCAGTGTGGATGCCTTTCAGGCGTGGTAGATAGCAGATTCTTGGATTGAGGTACAATTTACAGTTTCTGACCTTACACTCGCTTTTCAACTTGAAAATTCTGTTAGTCATCTCCCTATCCTGGCCTTTTGTCATCTGATCTCACAGTAATGCTAATATTCAAGCAAATACAGTCTCTTTTCAACACCCATGATAAGTCTTTACCCATTTCTGCCTCTGCACTTGTGTTGGTTTCCCCCCCTTGCTTTCAATGTCCCTCCTCTCCTCTTATTTCCTTAAACTTTTAACTCTTTTCCTAACTTCAGAATAAAAATATCTGTATCAAAGAAGGTTATGTATGTGAAGGACAGAACATTAAAGTTTAAAATAAGGAAACCTTAATAGAGACATGATCTGACTGTAGGACTCTTTTTTTTTTTCCACATCCATCTGTGAACATATCCTTGTGTGTAATCATTAAACGTAGAATTGAATTGGATTGAATCGAACAGAACCAGGAGGAGGAACCTTTCTGATTAATCTTGAAAAGGATTCTAACAAACTAGATTGGCCACCAATGGAATCATTTACCTGGTAGAAATAATCTTCCCACCATTGGAGGTAATCATCCAAAGTCTCTGTATGGCCAAGTCAGGAAGGATGCAGAAGGGATTCCTTCCTATATAGGATGGAGCTTGCATTAGAACCCACTGAAATTGCTTCTAATTCTGACACTCATATTCTGTATGGAATCAAGGCTTAATAAGGTGAGAAGTACTTCACCCTGTTACTGATAGACAACATGGGGAAGTGGCTTCTGGGTTTAGAGAGAGTACCTGAATTTATATTCTAGCTTTCTGTCCTCAATAACCTCAGACCATACCATATTCCATCCATCTCTTCCCCCTCACCTCCCTCAACACTTTCTTCCTTTTATTTAGTAGGAGATTAGATAAATATGACCACTTCATCTTGAAAAGTATGTGCCAACAGACTGCCCTGTAAATCAGTTCACCATCTCTTTTTATTCCCACAACCAAAAATACCCTTCACTGTTTACCTATATCCTCTGTTGGTATTGGTTCCAATCTTAGAACGTACAGTCACACTTTCTGTCTTTGCATCTCTACCACTTATCACAGTAGCTACATATAGGAAGTGTTTAATCTCTCTCTCTCTGTCTCTCTCTGTCTCTCTCTCTGTCTCTCTCTCTCTCTGTCTCTCTCTCCTATTAGAGCAATCCCTTATCTAATCTAATTCTTTAGTATTCAGTTTCCACCTCAGTACAATGAGAGGATTAGATTGGAAGGTCTCAAAGGTCCCTTCCAGCTGTAAATTCTATGAATCTTCCCTGTAACTTAAGTCACCATTTTTTGTGTAAATGGCAGCTGCTTTTGTAGAAATGTAGCTATGGCCTTTCAGCTCAGCAAGTCATTTTAATTGAACTCTACAGCTACTGTAGTAACTAGAAACATAATTTCACAGCTCACAGCATCAGAGATTTTGAGGTAGAAGAAACATTAGTTCAGACCTTTCATTTATAGGTGAGGCAGTTGTGGCCTGAAGAGGAGATGGGGTTTGCCTCAGGTGGTGCAGATAGGAAGCATCAGAGCCAGGATCAGAACTGAAGGCCTCTGCCTGAAGACCAACACTCTCTCCCACCCCCACTCTAATCAAGGTTGGTCTTCATTATTAGAGCTTCCCTTCTTGAAACTCTACCCACTCTGATATTCTGTGATTCCAATTTCATGCTCTTCCAATTTCCCTTAAGCTCACCAGATCATCCCCACACATCATCCCCCCTGCTGCCCAGACCTCATACCAACAGGCCTGGGTACCCTCCTACTTACCACTCTCTACTCCAGACCTTTCTCAAGTCTCCAGGGCAACTGATGAAGGAACTTAGAAAAATCAAGCCAGGAAGGGCGGGTGCCACCATAATTCATATTGAAGACCCAATCATGACACGTCCTCTCCCACTTGTCGGGAGTAATCAAGGCCAGCAGGTATGCTGTGAGTGGTGGCGACAGGAGCCATCTTTGTGCAGTGTGCCAAGGAGAGCTGTTTACTTCATTTTCTAAACAGGAGTCCATTACCGGCTGACACTGTAGATGAAGACTGAATAAACGGAATCAATTATAGAAATTACCAAAGAAGTGTCAGTGGGGTACATCATGAGGGCTACAAGAAATACATATACTCATTACATTTCAAGTAGATTTTCCCTGTTTCAAACAAAATGGTATTTGCCTGCATGTAGAAAATTTTTAAAAATGTATTATTACCCCTTTTCCTAGGGAAAAATACATGACTAGTGATCATAGTTGTATTTTTATTTTTCTGGACAAAGGGAAAAATGTTATGTGATTATATTGTCATTCTTGGCCCCAGAGAGATGATGAGGGCATACAGCCTCCTTTGCTTAGAACAGCAGGGTAGTATGGGCACAGAATATTGCAGCCCCTCCCAGATATGGTCAATGTGTAGTTTGGTTTGCCTTAATTACTTTGCTTTGTTGGAATGTTCATTGGCTAGGTTGGGAGTAGTTTTGGAAATGACTATAATGTAGAGAGAAGAAATATGGCAGCGTGGGAAACAGGTCTGGCTTTTGTCTCAGAGAATCTAGATTCAAATCCTACTACTTTGCCACCTGTGGAACTTTGAACAAGTTACTTACCCTCTATAGACTCAGTTTCCTCCTTTGATCCTATGAAAACAAACAAAAAAATATTTTTAAATAAAAAAATTAAAAAGCAAAAGATCATAGCCCTAAAAATAGAGAGCTAGAAAGGAAAACTTTTCAAGAGCATCTAGTTCAGCCTTATTATTTCACAATTGAGGGTAGAGACCCAGAGAGCCCAAAGCCACACATGAAATTGAATCACAGAAGCCATGCTACCATAGCATCTCTGAATGCCAGGCTTAAAAGAGACTTTTAAAATCATGTCCTCCTACCTCCTCTTTATATAGATGAGGAAATTGTGGATTATGAATGTACAGCACTTTGCCCAAAGTCATATGACTAATAAATGTCAGAGCTGGGTCTTGTAATTGGGCCTTCCAATGCCCAGTTCAGTACTCTTTCTACCAGCCTAGCTCAGCCCTTTGTTGCCT
The DNA here is from genome assembly GCA_028646515.1 of Pseudochirops corinnae. Classification (NCBI taxonomy): domain Eukaryota; kingdom Metazoa; phylum Chordata; class Mammalia; order Diprotodontia; family Pseudocheiridae; genus Pseudochirops; species Pseudochirops corinnae. Next base: position 373,508,545 of record CM053585.1, read on the forward strand.
TTCCCCTGATCCATTGTAACAATCACTTTCTGCATTTTTCTCCTTACCTCAATTCTCTCTTCTTCAATCCATCCTCCACAGAGCTGCCAAAAGAATGTTTCCTAAGTACAGATATGAGTAGGCCTTTTTCCTGTTGAATAAGCCTTCAATGGCTCCCTACTCTCTTTAAACTAAAATGCAGACTCCATAGCCTGGCATTTTAACTCATCCCTAATTTGATCCCCAGGTACCTTCCCAATCTTCTTTCATGTTACTCCACTTCATTGCTGCTATTCACTTGTTTTCAGTCATGTCTAAGACCTTATGACCTCATTTGGGGATTTCTTAGGAAAGCTACTGGAGTGGTTTGCAATTTTCTTCTCCAACTCATTTTACAGATGAGGAAACTGAGGCAATCAGGATTAAGTGACTTGCCCAGGGTCACATGGCTAGCAAGTGTCTGAAACTTAATTTGAACGCAGAAAGATGAACCTTTCTGACCCCAGGCCCATCCCTCTATAAACGCTGGCATCCCCTAGATGCACTAGTTTACTTTGCCTCATATACTTCAAATTACCAGCTATTCCCCTATCTCAACACTTCTCTTGCCTCATGTGTTTGTACAAGATGACTCGCATGCTTGGATGGTACAGCCCCTCCTCCCCCACCCCCCCCACTCTCCAGCTCTCCTAATCCTTTTCTTTCTGAAAGGCTTAATTTCCCATGCCACTTCCTCCGTTGGTCATCCCGTGATCCCTCATAGACATTAATGCCCTCTCATTCCTTCTCCTTTCTCACCCATTGTTTCATGACTTCTTGGTCAGTCTTGATTTTGATTCTTTTGAGATTGTGGTATTCCTTAGATTACCATCAAGAAACTATTAGGGTGTCATTAGGTGGAAATCTGTATCTCTAAACACTTTCATTAGCAATGGAGAGAAGAAACAGAGCAATGAATTAGGGATGAAATTTTAAAATAAATAGAAATTCAGAAAATCACCCCCCCCCCCGGATTTTTTTAAATTGAATTGATAAGTGAAATAACCAACTATTAAAAATAATAGTAGTTACTTAGTTAAAAAAAAATACAACTACAAATAAATAGGAAATTATTAGACACTCAGGCTTAAGAGGGATGCTTGAAAGTGTCTAGAGAGGACAATGAGGATGGTGAAGGACCTTGGATTCATATCATAGAAGGATTTATTGAAGAATGTGGAGAAATTTGACCTGGGAAAGGGAGGACATGGTAACCACCTTCAGGTATTTGAAGGTCTGCCACATAGAAAAGGGATTAACATTGTTTTGCTTGGCCCCAAAGGTCAGAAACAACTAGTGGAAATCACAAAGAGGCAAATTTAGGCTCAGAAATAACTTCCTAACCATTTGAACTGTCTGTCTAGCAGTGGAACAAATGGCTGCAGAAGGTAATGAGGTCCCTGTCTTTTGAAGTCTTCAAGCAGAGGCTAGGGCAATGCTTGTCAGGGATGTTCTAGTGAGTACTCATTGAGGTATGAACTAGACTAGAGGATACTGAGGGCCCTGTCAGCTCTTTAATGCTACACCTTAATGACTATATGACATGTATAATACTTAGCAGATGGAACATTTACACAACGATACAGTCCATGCTGAGTTTAGCAGAACAAGGAGGGGAGGGACTGAGCCTGGGATTTCAGTAATATAAGAAATTTCTAAATGAAGTAACAGCCTCCACTCAGGCAGATGGGAATGGGGGCCCTCTCTGGGACTGCCAGTCTTAATTACCTTGGATCATTGCAAGGTTAAAGATCATGCCCTGGATCACACAACCGGGAGGTGTCACAAGGAGGGATTGAATCCAGTAAACCAATCTCAGAAAAAAGGAATTGAACTCAACACAAAACAACTCATAAAAGGGTGGGGGATCTAGGACCAGATGAATTTACCAGCAAAGTCCATAAACTATTCCAAAAACCAGTTAATTCTGATAGCATATAAGTTATTTACAAAATTAGAGAAAGAAGGCCATCTACTAAACTTTCTATGAGGCAAATATGAAAATGATAGACCAAGAGAGAATCCATATATACATGGAGGTGTTTGGTATTAAATATACAGGAAACTATGGGATATTTAAAAGTACTGAGCATTTTTTCCGTGTGATCTGTCTCTCACTTCTTCTTTGTAGTTCTTGGTCCAGCTCATTCTGGTGTCTATGTTGACTGTCTGAGATCTATGTGGTGATAGTCTGTTGATCTGATTTCACACCAAAGTCTAGGAAACCTATATTTTTCACCCACCAGGTTTCCTTAGTGTGCACAGTTAGACAACATCTAACTTTCTTGGAGCAAAGAAAACTAATCCAATCTTTTAAAAAAAGAAAAAGAAAAGAAAGAAGACTTCTTCCTCTAGTCTAACTTCAAATCTTAGTAGTTTGACTTTGTGATTTAATGTTTCTACAAACATTATCTACTCAGTGGTCCAGGTTCTTATGATGACCTTCTCTATGCTTAGCTAGAAGGTTAAGTCCTTGAGATCAATAATTTCTTCATTTTTATCTTTGTAGCCCAGGTTCCTATCACATTGCCCAGAACAGAATAGGTGTTTAATAAACACTTACTGATTATAGATTCATTAGCTGTCCTCCCCCCTTGGATTGTAAGCTTCTTGAGGGCAGAGATTATCCATCTTTTTGCACATATTTGGATTCCAGTTACTCAGCATGGCTGCTGGCTCATCACAAATAGCCATTGACTTGACTAGCTAGGCCAGTTATTGGTTAATTGACATGGAGCTGTACTCAAAATTTTCTGTTTTGTTCACATGTGAAAGAGCTTTCAATGTCCTGTGTTACCCTTAAGAGAACTATGAGTAGCTACACAGCATGAGGAGATTCTAGAGAAAAGATTTATCTCTTTGGTGAGAGTATTCTCTCCCTCAGGAGATCTGGGCCTCCTCCAATCTAATCCAGCAAACATGATGTTTTAGCAGCATGCAAGACACTATGCTTGGTGTATTGTATGAAGGGAGGGCAGGAATACAAAGACAAAGTGGAAAATAGGCCTACCATCAAGCATCTTTCATTCTTTTGTGATGATACATTCAAAAGGAAAACAAGCATGATAATTTCAGAGAGAAAGCAATCTTAACAACCATGGGAATCAGGAAAGGCTTAATGGATGAGGTGGCATCTAAACTGTGTTGAAAGAAGAGCACATTCCAACCATGGGGGCCATCTTATGCAATGATGTGGAAATAGGAGATGGAGTTTAGAAAACAGCCAGTCTGGCAGAATGGAGTTTATGGAGGGGAATAAGATCCCATAATCCTATAATTTATAGACTGGAACCAGGGTACAAACTGGGTTTAAATGCCACCCTGAAACATTTCTACTGAATCTTCAAGGAGAGAGTCAGCCCCTGAATGTTCATGAATACTGTCAGACTTTTACTTAAGGAAGATGGATTGGGCAACTGTGTGGAAGATTGAAAAAGAGGAGAGATGAGAAGCCAAGTGTCCAGTGACAGCTCTCATGAGACATGCTGAAGGCCTGAAGTATGGTGGTGGTTGTATGAGTCTGGAAGGAACAGATAAATATGAATATTGCTAGGCCAGTCAGATGGATGAGATTCAACAACTAATTGTATATGGAGAGAGAGAGACAGAGAGAGAGAGAGAGAGAGAGAGAGAGAGAGAGAGATGACTCTGATGGAGTGACTTGGGTACCTGAAAGGATGACGACACCCTTCTTAGAAACAAAAGTGTCAGGAAGCTAAGTGGATTTTCACCCATTCTGTTTCAGAATTTCTGTGTTAAAGAAGCCTGTGGGGCAATAGGTGGTTGGTGGTACAGACCTGAAGATCAGTAGATAGAGCCTAGGGCTGGATATATGGATCTGAGGTGATCATTGCACCTCTGGAAGCTGCTGAGTTTCCCAAGGGGGAAAGAGGAGAGGGTAAGGAGAGGGCAATGACAGAGCCTTTTCAGTGCCTAGCAGACTGCCAGACACACAGGGGAAAGGGAGCAGAGCAAAGTGTCATGGAGCACTGGACTGGAGGATGTGAGTTTGTTTCTGGTCTCTAACCTGGAGCAAGAGCACTGAAGACCTGTCCATTAACAAGTAATTTTCCTTCCCCTGGCTTCAATTCCCTCCTTTGTAAAAGAGTGGTAATAAACTTTAACTATCAGTGTGGTGGTGGTGATGATGATGATGATGATGATGATGATGATGACCATGATGATGATGAAGGATTTCAATGACAATTATTTTGTTCTGTAGAAAGCATTGACTTGAATCCTGAATGGAAACTAATGTATTATAAGTATTAATTTCAAAAAGTGGAATATGCCAACCTCCCCAAGAAGCTGGTGTTTGACCCCATGGCAATGAACATAATATTACTTTCAAGAAAAGCTACATTTTCCTTCTCCTTCCCAATAAGGGGTCCATTTCTAGGTTTCCATGAAGACTTTTGGCTGCTGTCTCCTGGCTTCAGACTTAGTCTCTCCTTTCTTTGCCTCAGTTTCTATAATGGTAAAATGCAGATAAGGATAGCCCCTACCTCACAGGGTTGTTGTGAATATTGAATAAGTTACTTTTTTTTTAATAAAACACTTAGCTCATTCCCTGGTCCACAGTAAGTGCTACATAAATGCTTATTCCATTCCACCTTCCACTTCACCATGGATTGAGCATTGGCATGACTACCTTGAAACTCTCCATTCTGGGTATTCTAGAACTTTCACATACTTCATGCCTGCCCCACCCTTTCCCTCCCACCACCTCCTTTCTTCCCCTTCCCCTTCCCAGATAGAACTAATTTAGGCTGATGGTCAAGATGTCTAAGGATGGTGGACTCAGACCTTCTCCCTCTCAGCCACACATTTCTTCTTCTATCTTCAGGACAAATGCATCATTGTGGGGTGTGTTTCTATGAAGCACTTTGGTGCCTCTGCAGATGGGAAGAGAAGGTGAGAAAGCATTATGTTTCTGAATTTGGGTGGTAGGCATCCATCCTCTAATCCTTTGCCCTGCTCAGACCCAGCTTGAGTCTTTTTTTCCTGAGGTTTTTCCCCTGAGTTATGGAACCCATGCTTTAGGAAGGACATTTATATGTTTGATACTCTCTGGAGGAGAGTCACCAGGATAGGGAAGGGTCTTGAATCTATTTCACATGAAGAAAAATGGAAGAAATGAGGAATGTTTAGTCTGGAGAGAGGTGAAAGCTTAGTTGGTGGGGTGGGGGCAGGGAACAAATAGGATCATTGCACCTCAAGGATTGTTATTGGAGTTTAGGGAGCATAGACTTAGTTCATCCACAAAAGCACAGTCACTTCTCCTTTTTGGATATTTTCTTTTTGCCCTTTATAATGAGAAAAGTGGACATAATGATTGCCAAATAAGATCCAGCTATAATATTCTCTGCTGTATGTTTCCTCCCTGTTTTGACCTTCTCTGTTCTATTGTTTCTTTAGCTCTGACTTTCCCTGTTTCAAGATCTCTCCCACCTCTGATATTTTCTGGTATAAGGCTGCTCCCAGCTCTGACATTCTTTCCATCCCTCAGAATCTTTCACACCAGACAGTCGGCCAATATGAAAACCCTCTGACTACACAAAGTCTTCCATTATCACTACATAGATAATGCCTTTCCTTACTACACAAAGACCTTATCATTCAATTCAGAGAGCTATAGACTGCAGGTAGGTTAGAATCCTCTTAGAAATCGTCTACCTCAGCACCCTACACTGTCCTGACAAGGAAACCAAGGCCTCGAGGGTGAGTGACACTTAATGTAAGGTCATGTGATCAGTTCTTGAATCAGCTGGGATTAGAAACCATCCCTCTCGCTTCCCTTTTCCACTGTATCCCAGCTTGATCAGACAAACTTTTTTTTTTTTTTTTTTACTTCTGAATTTTTAATAACTGAGATTTGGGGGTCTCAGAAAAGCCATCTCCAGATGCCTTTTGAAGGCCAATTGGATTTCTCACAGCTGATGCTGACTTCCTTACTGCCAGCCAGAGGATATCCCTTTGACAAATTCAGCAAACATTTACCCCCTGGTCTCTGGGAAACATGCCCCATTTGTCATAGACTCTGATATAAGAATATATTATGTCCAATTATGAAATGCCATGGTCCTGGTCTTGAATTAATTTGCTTCCAAATGCTATTTATAGGCTGGCTTTATCTTACCTACAGGCTAGGTTATTCACGTTGAAAAGTGCCTTGCACATAGTAGGAGCACTAGATTTGAAGTCAAGAGAGCTGGATTCAAATCCCACCTTTAAACTTTATCAGCTATGTGACCCTGAGCAAGTCCCCAGTTTCCTCAACTCTAAAATGGAGATAATAATAGAACCTTCACTCAAAGCATATCTAGGAGAATCAAATGAGATAATGTTTTCCAAAGGCTTTGCAAACTTTCAAAGTGCACCATCAATTTGGTTTTCAATAATAAATGCTTCCTGAGTTGAATTTAAATGCTTAGTGCATTTGAATTCTTGGCTTTGAGGATATTCAAAAATACTTCCCATCTAAAATGATTAAGGGGATCTCACCAGGATGGCAAGTGGGACATTGGGCCAGGGACTTAGGGGTACAGGGACAGTCTTCAAAGAACCCAGGAGCACACCTTTTCTCTTGAGAACACCCATGACCCGATCTGACTGGCCCACATGCCTTAAAAATATGGTATGTGGAGTAGTGAATTCTCTCTCCCTGATAAGATGTTCAATCAGCCACAGAAAGAGCCCAATGGGGATGTTATATGTTAAAGAATTTGGTTGAATGAAGTTCCTTCCATTTCTGGCAATTGGGGGGACAAATTATATCAAGCTACACCACCTACTTTGAATGTGTCTGGTATGTGATTTCAATGTGTCTCCTTGACCCTACTCCCCCATTAATCTGTAAGCTTCTTTTTTTAAATCTATTTTTAGAATTTATTTTTAATACAGGCACTTGGGTAGGGAAATCCATCTTGTCCTACCGGAATGTCAAAGGGGTGATGGGGGAGGATAAAGGAGAGAACAGATTGGAGGAAGGGGTAAACAGTGGGATTGCTGTTTTGGGGTGGTGGGTAGGGGAAAGACAGGGAGAAAATTTGTATCTCAAAATCTTGTGGAAATGAGTGATGTAAACTAAAAATAAACAGAAGTTAATTTAACAAAAAGAATTTATTTTTAGTTTTCAACATTTGTTTCCCCCAAATTTTGAGTTATAAATTTTCTCCCCGTCTTTCCCCTACCCACCACCCCAAGATAGCAAGCCTACTGAATACCCCTTCCACCAATCTGCTCTCTCTTATATCATCCCCCACCCTGCCCCCTTTAACTTTCTGTTAGGGAAGGATCTATTTCTATGCCCCAGTGCCTATATATCTTATTTCCCAGTTGTATGTAAAAAACATTTTTTTTTTACATTTGTTTTTAATACTTTGATTTCCAGATTTTTTTTCCTCTTCTTTCCTCCTTACCCACCCCCACTGGGAAAATAAGCAATTCAATACAGATTCTACATGTATAGTTTTGCAAAATATTTCCATAGTACTTATATTGTGAGAGGCTAACTATATTTCCCTTCCTCCTATCCTGCCCCCCACTTATTCTATTTTCTACTTTGACCCTGTCTCTTTTCAAAAGTTTTTGCTTCTAACTACCCTCTACCCCAATCTGCTCTCTCTCTTATCATTCCTCCTCTTATCCCCTTCCCTGCTACTTTCAAATAGGGTAAAATTCCTAAATAAGTGTGTATGTTATTTCATCCTTAAACCAAATTCAATGAGAGTAAAGTTGACCCATTCTATTTCACCTTCCTGCTCTTCCCCTCCATTGTAACAGTTTTCTCTTGCCTTTTATATGAGATAATTTACCCTATTCTGTCTCTCCCTTTCTCCTTCTTTCATTATATTACTCTTTCACCTCTTAATTTTATTTTTTGTATATCGACCTATCCTATTCAACTCATCCTGTGTCCTCTATCTCTTTAAACATGTACACACATGTACACATACTCGCATGTGTATTTATACACCCATACAACCTCTTATACATACATATATGTATGTAAACACACATATATGTACACATACATATTATATATGTATGTATACACACACACACAGTTTCCTTCAACTATCCTCATACCAAGAAAAGACTCATGAGTTACAATTATGATTTTTCCATGTAGGATTGTAAATAGTTCAGCTTTATTAAGTTCCTTAAGATTTCTTTTTCCTTCTCCTCCTTCTCTTGCTTCTTGTATTTGAAAGTCAAATTTTTTGTTCATCTCTGTTTTTTTTCATCAAGAATACTCGAAAGTCCTCTATTCCATTGAATGACCATATTTCCCCTGAAGACTTATACTCAGTTTTGTTGGGTAGGTGATTCTTGGTTTTAATCCTAGCTCCTTTGACCTCCATAATTTCATATTCCAAGCCCTGTGATTCCTTAACGTAGAAGCTACTGGATCTTGTGTTATCCTGATTGTGTTTCCACAATACTCAAATTGTTTCTTCCTGACAGCTTGTAATATTTTCTCCTTGATCAGGGAACTCTGGAATTTGGCTATGATATTCTTAGGAGTTTCCTTTTGGGATCTTTTTCAAGAGGCATTTGGTGAATTTCTTTCCATTTTTATTTTGCTCTCTGGTTCTAGAATATCAGGGCAATTTTCCTTAAGAATTTCTGGAAGGATGATTTCTAGGCTCTTTTTTCATTATGGCTTTTGGGTAGTCCAGTAATTTTTACATGATCTCTCCTGGATCTGTTTTCCAGGTCAGTAGTTTTTCCAATGAGATATTTCACATTTCCCTCTATTTTTTCATTTGTTTGGATCTATTTTATAATATCTTGATTTCTCATAAAGGCATTAGCTTCCAATTGTTCTAATCTAATTTTGAAGGTATTATTCTCTTCAGTGAGTTTTTGATTTCCATTTCCATCTCAGAAATTTGACTTTTTAGGAATTCTTTTCCTCATTGGCCTTTTGGACCTCTTTTACCAGTTGAGATAATCTATTTTTTTTTTCTTTTTGGAGGGCAATTGGGGTTAAGTGACTTGCCCAAAGTCACATGGCTAGTAAATGTGTCAAGTGTCTGAGGCCGAATCTGAACTCAGGTCCTTCTGCCAGTGTTCTATTCACTGGGCCACATAGCTGCCCCAAGTTAGTCTATTTTTAAGGTAATTTTTTTCTTCAGTATTTTTTGGGGGCTCTCCTTTAGCAGGCTGTTGACTTGCTTTTAATTATTTTCTTACTTCATTCTCATTTCCCTTCCCAAGTTTTCCTCCATTTCTCTTATTTGATTTTGAAAATCCTTCTTGCGCTCCTCCATGGCCTGTGACTAGTTCATATTTTGCTTGGAAGCTTTTGACGCAGGAGTTTTGATTTTATTGACTTCCTCTGGTTCCATATTTTGATCTTTTTTGTCCCCCAAAAAAGATTCTATGGTCTGATTGTACTTCCTCTGCTTGCTCATCTTGCCAGACATTTACTTGATTTTTGAGCTCTTTGCCTTGGTTGAACTCTGCTTCCAGAGTGGGGAGAACTGTGTCCCAAATTGCTGTTGTTTTTGCAAATATTGTGAGAGGTCTGAGGAGGGCACCCTCTCTACAGCCAGCACAAGCTCTGACACACCAGGATCAACACCCAAGAATGTAATCCAGATCCAAGTAGATCGAAGTAAGAGCAATTACTCCTACAATCTGCAAGCTAGGAGCTCTGGAGGCAGCTGTGTGGCACCACCTGGAGCCACAGCACCTCAGCCACCTCTCATCCTGGGGGCAGGGGCCCGACCAAGTTCTTCTGTCACCCAGTTTCAACAAAGTCCCTTTTACTTCTTTTTTCATTTATGGGTTGAGAAGTCTGGAAACTACCACAGCTACTGGTGATTCACTCTCCTGAATTCTGCTCTGGCCAGTCTATGTTTCTGGTTTGAAGTGCCCCAGTTTTGGGCCCGCGTGGCTCACACAGGACTGAGCTTGGCTCCCAGTGTGGTGCAATACGCCCTTCCTGTCAGCCTGCCAGGCTGCCTTCAGTGGGAGATTTGTTTCTCTCTGTCACTTTGTGGGTTTTGTAGCCCTGAAATTTGTTTAGAGTCATATTTTACAGGTACTGGAGGTGGTTGGAGTGGGAGCTCAGGCAAGTCCTTGTTTTTACTCCACCATCTTTGCTCCACCCCCAGCCTGTGAGCTTCTTAACGACAGTTCTCTTACTTTATTTTAATGAAATATTTTAGAATTTATTCAATTGTCTTTGGTATGTCTTTGTAATGCCAGTGATGTTTTAAGTGGAATTCTTAGAAAGCATTTATTGGGCTGGATGACTACTAACATATTTTTTGATGATTTTGTGATGTGACTTCTACAAAATCCCATTGGGGTGGGCATGGCAAGGATTTCTATTGTGCAGAGGAGGAAATACTCCCAGAGAAGCCAAATGGCAAATATCTTTTTTCTCCATTCCAAACATGTGAAGTCAAGCAAACAGATTATCCCTTTGGCCGTGTCCAAATAGACATGTGTAAGCATGTGGTGCAGTAGACAGAACACTGGGCTTGAAGTCTCAAAGGCCTGCATTTAAATTCAGTCTCTGATGCTTACTAATTGTGTGACCTTGGGTAAGTCATTTCAACTTTGTCTGCCATAGTTTCCTTAATTGTAAAATGGAGAGCATCATCTTCCTCCTAGGGTTGTTGTGAGAATCAAATGAGATATTTGCAGAGTGTGCCTAGCCCCTAGTAGGTACTTAATAAATGTTTATTTCCTTGTTCCCTCGCTGCCTCTCTCCAGCCCTCCTGATAGCTCACAGTCCTATAGCTCCATCCCCTGGGTTCAAATTATTTTATTTGCTACCTGTATGACCTTGAGAAAGTCAACCTTATTGACCTCAGTTTCCCATTTGTAAAATGATGGAATTGAGATAGGTGATGTCTATGGGGCCTTGCAGCTTTGAATCCTATGATCCTTGGGACATTTTAAGATAGACTGAATCCATGTGGTACCTTCAGAAAATCCTTGAGCTCTGAGAGACTTTTCAAACCAGTGCAATTACCCTGGAAGATGAGCCCTGACTGGTACGTGACCTCAATCCTCCAATTTATGAGCAGGAGACTTTTTTTTCCCTTTCACACATGTTATTAAAGCCCATTTAGCAACAACAACAAGAACAGCAACAAAACATTTCAGCCTCTTTTGGGTAAGTGTTGTCTGTGTTTGTTCCAACAAATCCCAGGGAGAAGCAGGGTGTTTGTGACTGCAAGGTAACAGAGCATCCCATTGGGGTCTGATTATCCTTGGAATTAAAAGTGGCTTTTCTGCAAGCAGCAAGATTAGTTTGGTCATTAAAAACAAAGAACAAAGCCTGGAGGTGATTGCTAAATGCCTTTGAAGGGGTGTGTGTGTGTGTGTGTGTGTGTGTGTGTTAGTGTGTGTTAATGTATGTGTGTGTGTATGTGTTACACTGACTGAACCTTGATCTCAAAGGCCCCAGGCTTAGCCATGACCTCGAGGGACTGGATAAAGAACCTTCTCACTCCATTTGTGAGTTTGGTCATCCTCATGTCCCCTTGGATAATGTGCACCCCACTGTTCTCTTAGCTCCTGTGTATGCAGATCCAGTCATTATAAGGAGCCTTTTACTGGCATTGGTGGCTAGTTTGGGCAAGCTTGGATCAGAAACATAATTAATTCATCAGGATCATAAGAAAACCCTTTTTTTCTCCCCTACTAAACCTTGCTGAGTCAACAGGGCTCCAACTTTTGTTTTCTAGTGGGAGGAGATTTCCTCCATCTTCCTTATTGTGCAGGATAGGCTGAAGACCCAGATCCAAGCCCATATACCTCAGATGCCTCCATGGAAAGTAACTGGGGCACCAGAAGCTGTGCTAGGGATGCCCTTCACCTTGGAGCAGGATGATATGCCCCCTTCTTCAAGTCAAGACTTGTTATCTGAATCAGGGCTTTTTAAACTTCCTCCACTCATGACCCCTTCAGTGCTTCTTAAACTGTGGGTCCCAACCCCACCTAGGGTCAAGACAGATACAGATACTTTTTGTGTCCTGTCTTCTGGTCAGTGAAGCCAGTGGACCTCTTCTCAGACTTGTGGTTTTTAAATCATTGTGAATGTTATTTAAATCTATGATTTAATTTCTTTTAAAGATTAGGGAAATAAACATGAAGATGATGAGAGTAATGATAATGATATAATGATTCAATTTTTTTTTACAACATCTACTATGCACCAGGCACTGTGCTAAGCATTTTAAGACAGGATTTCATTTGATCCTCAATAATATGTTTGCTCATCTAAGTTCAATCCCCCTGGAACCTGGCCACAGAGTTCTTGGGGATTCTTTGATCTTAGGGTCAGAACCTCTTCTTCAGATACCTTTGCTTCTCCCTCCCCTATCCCCATCTCCATGTGGTTTCAAAGTCATTTGGCAAGATTCATACAAAACCGTGGTACTCAAATTGCCGATTTTCACCCTCTGTCATGCCAAGATGATCATGAGCAGCATTGGAATTTACCTAGCACCATTCCTGGTACCCAGTAGGCACTTAATAATACTGAATGGTTGGTGAAGAAAACTTAAAGACTTGAAAAAAATCATACTACCTTTTTATTATTCAGCCATGTGACAAGTATTCAAGAGGTATTTATTAAGTACTTGCTGTATACAAAGCACTCAGCAGGCCTTGACATTGGCAGGAATGATGGCAGAAAGTCAAGCAGCTCCAAGATGTATGAGATGAGTGACTGACACTAGCTTGGACCCTGCAGCTGATCCAGAGTGAGCTCATGGCTTAGTTTCTTCCCGATTTGTTGAAGTCTAAAGGCTGGGGGTCTTCACTTTGCCTTCTGTATGGCAGCCCAGCACCATGGAGTCTTTCATCAGGACAGAGTCACTGAAAGGCAGACCTGGAAAGAACCTTGAGAAATGGCTTATCCAACACCCTTATTTTACATAGGGAAAACCTCAGCCTGGACAGAAGAAGTAACTGGTCTGAGGCTGTATAGGTAGTATGTCAGAGACTCTCTGCCTTTTGTAGAGCCAGTCACTAATAGCAGTGTACTATCAGGAGCAGGAACCATTAAGTGGGAAAGTGAGCGGTGAAGAGGACCCAGTACGATAGCAAAATGGACCACAACCAACATCCCAGGAGCTACATTTATGCACGAGTAGGGCAGCTGCCTGACACAAGGCTTTTACTACACATGGGCAGGGCCATCTGGAGAATTTGTCCCTATGAGTTAGCTGGTCACATTCCTTTCTGCACGGCCCTTTCTCTTCTGATACCATTTCAGTCCAGTCCAGAAGACTTTTCAATGGATCCTAGTATTTGAAGCTAGATATGACTCACACACCATTAAATCCAACTGCCCAGTTATTAGAGAAAAGACAAATGGTGCCCTGAAGGGTGAAGTAACTTCTGTAAGGCAAGAGGCATCATTGGTGGTGGGACCCAGAATAGAAGCCATTCCTTCCCATTCCAAATCCAGGACTTTCTACTACTGTCCACTGTTCCTCAATTATCAAATGCCTGAAGTATTCAAGGTTTTGTTATTAGCCAGTGGGAGGCACAGATAAAGAAATGTAGGGTCTATGTGGGGAATCTGCTATGGGAACAGAAGAGTGGAGCAGGACATGGGCTGCAGACAGTGTGGTCCAATAGGAATAGCATAGACACTAGTATCATTGGATGACCTGTGTTTAAATGCTGACTCTGCCTAGGTGATGTTGACTAGCTGACTTTACCTGTCTAGGCCTCAGTTTCCTCCCTATAAATGAGGGGGTGGGCCTTGATGGCCTCCAAGGCCCCTCCCAACTCTAGATCTATGATCCCAAGTTTGCAATGATCTATGAACAGGATCTATGCATAAGTGAGATGGGGGAGAAGACTTCCAGTTGGTGGGACTTGTGGAACCTTAATGGAGCAGGCCTCGCCTAACCTTGTTGGACCTTTAAAGAAAAGCAGATTACAGCAGGTGGAGTTCCCAAGAGTCCCCCAAGCCTAGCCTACAGCCTATATTGGAAAGAAGCTGGGCTTGATCATGCACAAGGAGATTATAGTACTTGGGCATCAAAGCTTTAACTTCAAACCAAAAAGGAAGCGAGAAAGGGGGGTGACCCCTTTGCATATCAGTGGTCTTCAAAACCAAATAATGTAATATAATTCTAACTCCCATTAATTAGATATATGACTTTGGAGAACTAACTTTCTCTCTCAGAACCTCAGTTTCCTCCTCTGAATAATAAGAGGTTGGTTGGGGGAGGGGCACAAGATGATAGCTGTGGTCTCTTCCAACTCTATGACCTGTGTCTGAGAAACTTATAGGGATAATGGAGAGGATGTGATTTAGGGTCAGAAGGGCAAAGACCTGTGACATGGGGCCCCGAAATTGCTTTCAACCTGCTCTCCCCATCCCATGTCAGTAACTGATACCTCCATGAACCCTGTCTGCCTGGAATTGTATTGAAGAGTCTCTCCTTATTGGCCAATCAAATCTTCCCATGGGTGTCCCAGATAGATTCTCTGTATGAAGTCACTAGGATGACCTGGATTCTTGACAGCCCCCTTAGCTCAGCCATGAGCAGGGCAGGTCTTGCTTTCTTTGGTCTCGGAGTCTCCTGGACCTTGCTCACAGCCATCTGCTCAAGGGCTGCCTATTGAGACAATGTAACCAAGCTGCCTGTTTGGAGGCCCCAGAAAGAATGGTGTGTAGACCCCGAAGTATACTTCACTGCAGAAAGGGAGTCCTCTATTAAAGTGGAAAAAAACCACTATCTTTTACATTAAAACACATGAATATGATACTATTGATACTATGTCTGGTCTGCATCTTTGAAACCCCCAAATTAATTCCTATCAATAAGTTGATACACCCAGGGACTCATAAGGAAAAGGCAGTTTTGGCTCCTAAACTGAAGACATTCTGACCTGTCAGTCAGTATATGGTCTTTTTGCTGGCAGTCTCCAACCTGTAAGATTCTTTCTGCTTTCTCACTTCTATTAAGTCTTTTCTTCCACCAAAGCTTAGCTCACAGACCAAATTCTTCATCTTCATGTCAGAAGTTTTCTTAGTTTTTTTTTTTCCTTTTTTCCCCTTAAAGCCTTTCTTTGTGGACCCTCCACTCCCACTCATCTCCTGCCTATTAGATTATATGGCCTTTGAGGGTAGTGTGTGTGTGTGTGTGTGTTTTGTGTACATATATACATCCCTAACTTTGTGTTCCTAGCCTTCTCCATAGGGCCTTGCACACAGTAGGTTCTTAGTAAGTATTTGTTGAACCAAATTGGTGTAACTGTAAGATAGGGTCCTTTGCCTTGTTTTTGCTTGGTTCTCTTGGGTAGGCAGGTTAGCCGGGTGGAGCCTAACGGGTCTTTTTCAGAAATACTTTGTTAAATGCATGGAATAAAACATAAAGGGTAGCAAAAGGAAGCTAATTATTCTGAAATATAATTATCAAAATATTGCAAAAGGCAAATTCCTTGTGCCCAAGTTTAGAGCAGGGGTGGGGAACCTGCTTTACTGTATGTTCCTAATAATGATTGTTGTGCAAACAAGTCAGTCATCTACAAGCCTTTGTCCATTGGTAGCACTACACTCAGTGGACAGCTCCCTGCTGAGGTCATGCTGATGGGGTAGTGAGTGGATAGCTCCCAGCTAAGGTCCTGTTGATGAGAGATAAAAGAACTGACCTCTCACACTCCAGGATTAGATGTGTTACTCTTTGTTTCAAATAAATTTTGTGTCATCTAAATGGACCCCTTTTTCAGCCCTTCTCTTTTGAACCTGTCTGTGAAGCAGTCACCTCTTTTACAAAGCAGTTTCATTTCTGTTTTGCTGTTGTTGTTGTTGTTGTTGTTGTTGTTGTTGTTTTGTTTTTAGTAAAAACCTGGGACCTTGGAGTCAGGACATACCTTGGGTGTCATTCCCACTTCTGATACTCCCCTAGACATGTGAGCCCAGAATGGTTATTTACCCTCTCTGAATCTCAGTTTCTCTCTCTCTGTAAAATGAGAATGGTAACCATAGTCATGCTTTTCTCAGCTTGGTTGTGAGGAGCAAAGGAGGCAATATGTGGATAGCACTTGGCCATTTAATTTAGGACTTTACAGATGATGTTATTGTCCCCATGATCATTATCACAGTCTCATGGAGCCAGAGCTAGAAGACATCTCATAAATAATCTACTCAGAGCATCAGAGCTCTCCACTTGGAAGGGACCATCCAGTCCAAATGCCTCATTTTACAGATGAGAAAACTAAGGCTTGGGAGAGAAATGACTTGTCCAAAGTCACACAGGCAGTCAAATGTCAGTGGTAGGATTTGAACCCAGGTCCTCTGACTCTGGATCCAGAATTTAGTCTTGCTGAACCTTACTCTAAGACAACAATGTCTTCTCTCCCCCTCACTTTCCTTCTTTGTAAAGGATTAAATCTACTCACTGGTTCCAATGGGGCTGGTCTTTAGAATTCTCAGGTGTATGCTGGAGTGGATGTTTTGGAATATATCAGCTATTTGGAGCCAACATTCACTGTTTGGAAGGGCTGACTGTCCTCTCACTGACTGAATGGACGTTGAGTGAAAATCTGTTCAGAGATTTCTCATTGAACCACCAGGTTTGTCGATCAATGACTCATCTTTCCAAGCTGGTGGGCAAATCTTACGGGCCCACATGTGAATGGAAGAGGAGGCCATGTGGCTTTTGAGAGGGCCTGCTAAGCGGATGAACAGCCTCAGTGTTTGTGCTTGAGAAGGACTATATAAATCTTTTTAAATCAAGGAAATCACACTTTTTTTGCCTTTGTCCATCTGTCTAGACATCAGTGAAATATGTGTGTGTGTATGTGTATTTAGCATGGCAGTTTTCATTGGATGGGAGTGTAATAGCAGACATTGTACACTTAAGCTATTTGAGGTCCCTTACTAGTCTGGGGGTGGTAGTGAGACTCCAGCAGAAGGTGAGGATGCAACTATAGAGAGAGCTAGGAACTGAAATATAGATAAACAGTAACAAATTGGATGCCATGGATTTTTTCTTGGCCACAAATGAGAGAAAGAGGTCTCATATCAGCTGCTCTGTTGAATATGATGCAGGGGTCTATTCTCTAGAGGGGCATAGTAGAGGGCTTCATGGAGGATGTCATATCTCTTCTGTACCTTGAAGAAAGAGGAGTTAGAAACACAAATGAGGAAGGAGGGAACTCTAGGCAAGGGGCTAGTTCATGCATACTCCTAGAGGCACAAGATGGAAAGTTAAGTTTGGAGGGCAACTCAGGTAACGTTCACTCCCCTGTAATGTAGAGGGTATGAAGGGGAATATGAAATAAAACTGTTATTCTGGATAGGCTTTGGCCTGTGGAAGGGCTTATCTGCCAAACTGAGAGTTTCACTTTGGATTTCCAAGGGTTTCCAAGGGATCTGGGAGCCCTGAGAGGTCTTTGAGCAGGTAAGTGACATGATCAGACATGGTATTCAGGGTATTTAGGTTCTTTGACATGTTGCAGAGGATAGATTGGAGAGAGTAGAAGCAAAAGAGACAGAGAGGAGAGAGAGAGAGAGAAAGAGAGAGGGAGAGTCCAAATCTTCTTTGTGCATAGAGTTAGATAGCCAGTTCACATGGACACTCCAGAATGAGAGGGTAAAGCTCCAGCTGTGGCTGTGGCTGAAAGGTAGGGCTAGAATCTTTCTGCTTGGCTCTATTGGATAGACTGAGCCTTGGACAAAGACAATTAAATGAGATCCCAGTGTTGTAAGGAGACAGATTTCAGCTCAGTCTAGCCATTCAGTACTTCCTTACACATTAGTATCTCAATAATTCAATGCCCCTGTTATTTCTTTGATAGTTTCTCTCTCTTCAGTGGTAGAGATTACACCCCCTTTCCTCCTTCTCTTTGTTGAAACCCTTGGTTTATTCATCAATTCCCCATGGACCACCTGTCCAATATGAAGGGAGGACTTTCCTCTATTTTCTCTTAAATTTGTCAAAACAAGTCCTGGCTGCCCCTCTGTTGCCCCTAATTCTACATATGTGACCGACCTGACTATCTTTCAGATCACTCATGTCCTTTCATGCCATTTTTGCCATACAGGTCCACCTTAACTGATGCCAAAGTCTGCTCATTTCAGGCTCTGTTCTTGACCTTTCTGGGATGGAAGGACGAGACACAACTGCCTCCTATGCCCTAAGGGGTTTCTGGAGGAGGCTTAGTGGAAGGTGTTCCCTATGAAGACATTCCCTTCTCCTGAACCATTACTGCTCTGCACTGAATGAGAGACTACATAATCACAGAGAGTCTGGAAGAGATTTACCAAATGATCTTTGTCACCAGAGACCTTCTTACATAGACGTTCCTCCCCCATTTACTTGCCTTTTTATTTCATCTCTTATGAATCCCTAGGAATGAGGGATTCTCTTCTCTGCACTGGCCTCTGCCAGCCTCCAGAGAACTTCTAGAGCCTTGGGCAAGGTTTTCCATCAGGTAAATCTCCATTAAGGTAGGTGAGGACATGAATTAGGGCTCCTCTCATATGTGTATCAGGCCCTGTCTGTCATAGAACCTCCATACTAATTAGGTAGCAGAAAGCTCTTGAAATGGAAACTCAGAGGAGACACTTCAGCATCATTAGGGAACCTTCTCAGTAGCCCTCGGGAAAACTGCATGAATTTCCCGAACCTGGAGCAATTGCTTGCCTGCTATAAGATGTGGGGTGCTGGTTGTGAGAGGGTGCTGGGACTGGGACTGGGGCTGGCTGCTCTCTCATCTGAACCCAATTCCTAGAGCTATAGAACACTTTGCAGGCTATCATTATGTGCCCCATCTGGAGGCAGAAAGTCAAGTCCCAGCAATTCCACCTAAGGTAGCAGGACCTTTGAAAGGAGGCTAATAGGTGGGTATCAGCTCCTCCATTTGAGGGAAAGGAAAAGTTAGAGAATTTATCCAGTTTGCTCGCAGATATGTGTGTGTGTGTGTGTGTGTGTGTGTGTGTACATACACACACGATTTGCATATTGCCTCTACCATTAGACTACGAGATTCTCGAGGGCAGGGATTGTTTTTTGCCTTTCTTTGTATCCCCAGCACATTGCCCAGTACCTGACTCATTGAAGGAGTTAAATAAATGGTTATTAATTGACTGAAAACTAAGAAAGACAGTGAGCTCATTAACAATGCAAGGGCAATCTAGGGAGGTTTGTTAT
Source organism: Pseudochirops corinnae (assembly GCA_028646515.1). Lineage (NCBI taxonomy): Eukaryota > Metazoa > Chordata > Mammalia > Diprotodontia > Pseudocheiridae > Pseudochirops > Pseudochirops corinnae. The sequence continues at coordinate 373,527,714 of CM053585.1, forward strand.
GGGGGAAGCAGAATCAGTTGTTTGTTTCATTCCTAGTATTGAGCAAGACAGAGAAGAAATATCAGATATTCTCCATGTACTGGCACTATCACAGTAGCTATGAAATAGGTCTTCCTGCCTCTAGTCTTTCATCTCTCCTATCCCCCATTTATAATCTATCCTGCCAAGTCAATATTCTTTATTTTGCTCCTTTCAGCATGGTTTCCAGCTTAGCCACACATCCTTCATTCTATTCTTCTGCAGGTGACTTTTTGAACCAAAGCCTGAGACTTTACATCGATTTCTGGTCCATGCCATTTTCTTGGATTCAGTACAGCATTTTAGCCTGTTAGAATCTTTCTGGATTCTAAAATTCACTATGTTATCTCCTCCTCCCAACTTCTCACATGAGGGCTACTGCTCTTCCTTTGTCTGCTTGCCAAGAAGCTGGAACTCAAATAGGTGCTCATACTTATTAAGTATGACTCTTCATTTATTTAGTTTGTTAAGTAACAGACTATGCTTCCAAAATGCTAGATTTCTGTTGACTTTCTGGTGTTCTGATGTAAGCACAGAGCTTCATTTTGCCTCAAGTCACAAACCAAGATAGTAAGGGCCCTGTTTTCAGAAGCTTTTCTCTCTGCTAATTACCTTCAGCTAACAAATAGGGAGATGTCGTTAGTATTAAAACTGAAAATATGGCCTGTGTATCTTCGTGGAAGCAGTTTGATGAACAATGCCTTTGGGCTTGGCTTTTTGGAAAATTAACCCCTTTTCATCTGGTGTTGAAGTCACAGAGATAGTGATATCAGAGGGAAATGATGAGAAGTCCAAAACTTGGGTTGGAGCCCTGGTTTAGAATGTGTGTTAGCATGGTATTTTGTCTTCCTGTGATTCAATTTCCTCATCTGAAAAAGAAGATTTTTTGCTCCCTAACTCATAGGACTTAATTTCGGATCAAATGAAGTGAAAGTTTATTTCAAGTACTAATACTACTAATAACAACAGTGGTAATATCAAACCAGATTTCTGTGATTTTTATAAAGTGTGTTCCCTGCAACTGCCTGGTAAGGGAAATGGCACAAGAATCATTAGCCCCATTTTACAGAAGACAAAAGCAAGGCTGAGGGACAAGTTAAAGAAACTTGTCCAGGATCATGTAGATAGCAATGAAGAGGGCCATTATTCAGGCCCAAGTCTTTCCTGCCTTTAAACCCAGTTCTTTTTTCTCCTGCTAGAGATTCATTTATCAAAGACATAATCCTATAGGACACAACCTAGAGTCTATCAGAATCTTCTGCAGATCTAGAGAATGTAGAATGACATGTTGGGCTTGAGTGGTAGAATGTCACAACTGGAAGGTTGGGTGAGACTCCATCCATCATCTAACCTAACCCTGTGCTTTAATAGAGGAAAAAACTGAGGTCCTGGAACATTGAGGGCTTTGTCAAAGTTAGATCCAGGACTGGATCAGCTGACCAGTAAGTGGCTGAGTCACTCTAGTAAGCCAGGTCTCCTTTCCACAAGTCCAGTGCTTTACTCCTAAGCCACAATATCTCAAATGAATCTTTTCAAAGCACCTACTATATTTACATGCAAATAAGAACCAGTCTTAGCCCTCAGTAAGCTTCTTTATGAGCAGTCTGGGAATCATAAAATAACAGAACTTGACTGGGAAAAAAATAAATAGCAGCATGCCCAGGAGTCCAAAATGTCTATTGTCCATGTTGCTCTTTCTGGTAACTATAAAACGTGGAATATTTTTCCCATTAAAATGTATTGGTATCTTTTTTTGTTTTATATCATCATATTTCCAAAACTATCCCTGCCCTCATCCATCTATCTTTTATAACAAAGAATAAGAAAAAGAAGGGGAAAAAAAAATATTTTCCCAAGTAAGCCCATTAATCAGCTGGGTCATGCACTGGTTTCAGTGCTCCATGCCCATAGTCATCCCCCTGTATAGAAAAGGGAGAGGGGCCCTTCTTATCATCTTCCCTTTGAGCCTAGTCTTGGCCATTTTAACCATACAGTCTTCCGAGTTGTTAGTGTTCTTAAGAGAAAGAAATGCATGTGCCATGATTTCTTTAGTGATCTCCCATTGCCCATTCTCCTTTGTATCCAAGATGGAGTCTGTTTTTGCCTTGCAGTACCTTTCTGTAGAGCATAGTGGACAGCACATAACGAATGCTTAGTAAATACGTGTGGAGTAACCATGAAAATTTCACTGTGTATGGACCCTTTTGTGCCTGTGGTTTTCTTGGGATCAGTGCATAGCAGTGAGATTTTCAAGTCAAAGTGAATGGATATTTTAGTCAGTTTTGTAGTGTAATTCCAGATTGCTTCCCCAAATTGTTCTATCAATTCCCAACTCCATCACCACTGTATTTGTATGAAACATGCACACTTTTAAACCAGGCATTTTAAAGATAATCAGTAAGGTAACTTGTCCTTCCATTGTTAGTCAATGGTTTTGAGCCTGTGATCAAGTCAGTAAAGCACAAGAATTAGAAGCCCTTGGGGTTGTGGGCAGAGGCCCCAGGTATCCTGTCGCTCCCTCTTCCAAAGTGTAAATTCAGTTGGACAAAAGAAAATGATGCCAAGTAAACTGAATGTCAACATTACTTTCCTTCTTCTGACTTGGATGAAATTAATTTTCTCTCTGCACTATAGCATCAGTTTGAGCTTTTCACAGAATGTGATCTCACATTTCATCATAATCCTGATACCACTAGTAAGGAATTTGGTGGGTTTTTTTTCATCCTGCTGATAGGGATAGGATTATGGTGGGGGCGGGGGGTGCTGGTGGAATCCTGTGGCCCCTGTGACTCAACCAAAGACTCCTCAGTCCCCCACCTGCTTCCCCTAGCCTTGGTTCAGCTATTGACTGCATTTGAAGGAAGAAAAAAGCCTGAGATTTCAGTCCTGGTTCTGCCACTTAGTGGCAGTGTAACCTTATCAATACCACCTTGTTAGGCCTCAGTTTCCTGATCTTTGTGTGCCTACCTGTTCGTTGATTCATTGATCTATAAAGTGAGGAAATTATACCTGACAACCTCTTTGGTCACATTAATTTCAAAGATTCTGATTCAATAAAGTCCCCATTGACCCCACATCCAGTTTCAATTTGATTGGCAGTTAGTTGTAGGATCATAGTCTCAGAACAGAAGGGACTTTAGAAGTCAGCCAGTTCAACCTCCTCCATTTTACAGAGGAGAAAGTGGAAGTTCAAAGGGGAGAATAAGCTCATCTAAGGTCATAACATTATGGAAGAACAAAACTGGGACTCCACTCTGGTCTTCTCATTCCTAACTCTAGGGGCTTTCTATGCCACTATCTGGCTTGCCTCTCCTTCCAAACATTTTGGCTAACACTAGGGATACCTCTTTAAAAAAAAAAAGTGCTCTCTCTCTCTCTCTCTCTCTCTCTCTCTCTCTCTCTCTCACATACACACATACACACACACACACACACACACACACACACACATACACACACACACAGTGTGTCCCTGCAAGTTACACCCCATTACTTCTGTCTAATTATCCCATGTTGGGTTTGCTCGCCCCACACCTGAGGAGCTCAGTCTTGCTGACAATGCAGGCTCCCTATCTGCCTGTGAGGGAGATGGCAACAAGCCTCAGGATGAGTTATATGTTAAGAATTTATATTCATGAAGGGAGGAAAGGGACTCTGTTTTGAACAATCCTTAACAAAGCCATGAGTTAATGGCTTCTCTGAGTAATAACATTGTCTATTTTCTTCAGAGGGAAATTTTATGGCTTAAGTGATTTTTATCAACATGAGCCTCATCATTGAGATGTTGAGACTGGAGAAGGAGCCAACTCCCCCCACCTCCTTTTTGAGTACAAATTGTGTGTGCATTCAACTGGTCTCCAAGAGTTTTCAGGGAAGATGGAAAATTCTCTGTCAGTATAAAAGGGAGACAGGGAATGTGGGTCTTAGTTTGGAGCAATAGTTGTTCTTAGTCTGAGCAAGTATATGCATCCATCCAAGGCAATCCAGCCAGTATTTATTAAAAATCTAATATGGACTATGTCCTGTGTAAAGAATTCATGTAAAAATACAAAGAAATACCTCTTGTCCTCTGAGAGGTGTAAGAAATGAGTTTGTTCCTAGGGCCATAAAGTCTCAGGGCAGTAAGGGCCCTTAGAAGGCATCTAGTCTAACCTACTGCTGAAAGCGAGGTCCTCCATCACTCCTCTAGTAGGCACTTAACAAATGTTTTTTGATTGATTAATTAAGTACAAAGGGACAATCAGTTCTTCATTCTCCATCCCTCCTGCCTCATTCTGGACACTCTACTTTTCTTCATATAGCACAAGATTTTACTCACTCTTTTAGTTCCCATGTCACACTCTTTACCCATATTGAGTGTAGGCTTCACTAGGACCCTCTGCTTGAGGATTTTTTTTTCTACCTGCCCTAAACCAGCTTGCCTGCATCCTATACTTTCTTGATTAATTCACCAGCAAGTGTCATAAGCAGTATTAGATGTTAAAATGAGGCAAAATTGAAACACACTTAGAGTGAAAACTCTGAAGTCATGATGCAAAGTGGTTTCTATTTCTTTGTCAATTATGGCTAATGTTGGTAGCAAATGAAGGATTCCATGATGGACAAGAGCCTGAACCTGTCCAGTTTCTGATTCATGAGATGAGACTCTTCTCTCTGGCTTTTTTTTGAAGCCACAGGAGATGGTCTATGCCTTGAGAATCTTCTACAAATACCACTGCAGAAAAATGCCCATCAGAGGTCAGTGCTGTCCATTGAAACTTGCTCCTTTATAGAAGCTTTGTAGCTGCCTGAGCACTCATTGCTTACTGATTTGGTAGAATCCAAATGCCATGAAAAAAAAGCCAATTGGTAGCCCTTGCATGGTAGAAATGCCAGCACCTCTGGTGTGTCTTCCCATCTCCTGACCCTGGCTAGGCTATAAGCTACTGGAGGACAGGAAGCCAGGCTGATGTATGCCTTCACTGATCCTCTCCATCAGGTACTGTGGTCACCTTAGAGGACCTGGAGTTGCATCCCAGCTGTATCACCCACTAGCTCTGCTGACTGCTTCATCCTTCTGGCAATCAGTTTCCCATTTCCCATCTGGGAAAGGATAAGCTCAGACTAAGGGCCTTCTGAAGTATCTTCTAAAGCCTATCTGTTGAATTCATTTCAATCAGCATTCATAGAATGTCACTAATATATGTGCAAGACTCTGGGATCAATACTATGGAAATAATGCTATAGCAAGACTGAGTCCCTGTCTTCAGGGGGCTTTCAATCTAATGGGGAATTTTGATGGGTTTATAATTTTAATTGAAGTGCTCTGGAGAGATCTAAACAGAGTGTTGAGAAATCCAAGATTTCATTTAAAGAAAGGAGGGAGATCAAGGAAAACTTGGAGGAGACAATGGTTCCTCAGTTAGCCTTAGAAGGAAGGGAAGCATTTCAACAGCTAGGGATGTATATGTTGGATGCCCCACTCCAGAGAATGGGAAGAGCAAGCCCAAGGGCATGAAAAGAGCAAGAGGATTTTAGGGAAAGCCAAATACTGGTTCTAGTGTTGGGAGGGAATAGAAAAGATAAGGAGGATGATTGTGATTTGAAAGAGGATACAATGGAGGCAAGCTTGTCATGTCACCAGAATGCCATTCTGAAAGAGATCTTTGATTTTATCTCTTAAGGAAAAGGCAGCTGCTAAAGGCTTTTTGAGATAGGGAGTGACATCATCAGACCTGCCCACTAGGGTTTGGAGTGTGAAGATCTATTTGAAGAATTTTCATCCAAAGAGACCAGAGAGGGAGATCAGGGCATTAGAGGGTTTTGTGCCAGAAGGGAAGGGGGCCTCAGATGGCCTGTGTGGACAGAGAGATGGACATGGGGATGACAGCCCTGCATGTAGATACATCTGACGGGACTGGGGGGTTGGTTGGAAATGTTGATGAGGGAGAGAGAAGAGTCCAAGTTGAATCAGAGATGAGATCTCAAGATATGGGAACATGACCATGGTCCTGCCAGCAGATGCAATAACAAGAGCTTTGACAGTCACACATTCCTTTGAGTCTTTCCCTAATAGGAAAAGAAGGATAGCCTGGTAGCAAGAGTCCTGAATTTGGAGTTAGAAAACCCAAGGTCAGAGCCCTGCCCCTTTGACCCAAGATTCTTTGAGTACATCACTAAACCATTCTTGGATTCAAGCTTCTTCGTCTGTAACCTGAGAAGGTTGGAGCAAATGTTCTAGAAGATTTTTTCCTGCCCTTAATCTTGGGATCCTTTGCCTCACTTTGCTAATCCTTAGAATGAGGTCAAGCAAAGTAGGATGTGGTTTCTGTCTTCTTAGGACACACTGAGAAACCAGAGCACATTTGGGGATGGTGGCTATGGTGTTCCATGACTGGAGACAGAGCTTGTGAAGTGTTTGATGGATCAATGAATCAATCAATCACTTAGTGGACCAATGAATGAATGCTACAGGTGAAGGGGCTATTCAACAAGTCCCGAGGCAGGCCTTTAGAAAGCCAATTACAAGAAATCTCCCTAGTCTTAGTCTGTTTGATGCATAAAGGCTTTCCAATTGCTATTGCTAAAAGTGGGGCCAGCCTTTTCTCCTTCAGGCCTCCTTCAGTACTCCAATTACCTAAGCTGAGCTAAGCCACTCTGAGTCTGGTGTTGGGGTCAGAGCTTGCAGGGTTAGAGCTAGAAGGGTCTTTGAACTTGAATTCAGAATCCTTTCCTCATCAACATAAATGAGTTAAAATGGAACCTCTGTACCTTCTTCTCAAATGATTGTTGAAGTTTCAGCTGCTGGCAGAAGGGGATACCTTTTTCTCTGTTTTTCCGTACATCATGTCTACTGTTTCCTTCTGGGGAGGCAGAAGAGGCAGCCTCAGATCTCATTGTCTGGATAGCACCTCTTTGTCTATACTGGCCTCTCACTGACCTGGAAGGAGAATTGTTCCTTGATCCATGAAGGCAGGGTCAGGGATATCTTGGAAAGGAAGGTAGCAATGAGTGCCAAGAGCTCTAGGCAGGTTATTGGTTACTGCCCCAGCACAGCTGTGTCCTTGATGAGATAAAATCCCTTCCCTAGTTTCTTGGAGTCAGGCTCTTGGTGTTTAGTAGTCAGGAGGCTCCAGGTTGGGGAGAAGAGGAGCAGGGGCCAATTCCCCATGACTTCCAAGTTTCCCCTCTTGTTGTGCTGAATTTGTGGTATCTCTGAGTACTTGGAAATGCCCATGGAGAGGAAAGCCCTTCCATCATATTGGTAATTTTTGAACTCTGAACATCAGCACCTGCTATCTCTTCTCTCTGCTCTAAGAGTGACCATTGTGATGACATACAGAAGGGAGGAACTAGGCACTGGCAGTGTCATGGGCAGAGGACTCCAATAATAGGCAACTCCTTCATTATTCTGAAGAGATATCTTTCTCACACAGAAGGATCCCAGCTGCAGAACCCAGAGGAACCTCAAAGGCGATTTAGTCCAATCTCTTACTTTTTCAGATGAGGAAAGAAGCTCCAGGAATTCTGATAACTTGTCAAGGTTCTCAAATGTCATAAACTCCCAGAGCAAGATTCAAATTCAAGTCCTTGGAGTTTAAAGCCATGCCTCTTTCCACTGTATGTTCACAACTGATCCATGACTTTACAGATACTTTAAATGGATGGATCTCTAATCTATTGTATCATTCTAAAGACATTTTCTTCTGAAAGCAACATGATCTAAGAAATTGTAGTTTCTACCCACATCTTAAAATCACATGGATCAGAGGCATACCCATTTTGTTAGTCTTTTCAAAGAACCAGCTTTTGCTTTTTATAATTTCTACAGAGTTTTTTTTTGGAGGGCGGTTTCTAAAGGTTATTTCTCTTATACTTTTCAAGATTTTCCCTTTTCTTTTGGGTTTGTTTATTGGGTTTATAATGTTTTATAATGAATATTCACTTTATTAATCCTTCTTTTGTTGAGTTTTTCAGTCATGTTCAACTCTTTTTGACTACATGAGCCCTACTGTCCAGGGGGTTTTCTTGGCCAAGATACTGGAGTGGTTTGCTATGTCCTTCTCCAGTGTATTAAGGCAAACAGCGGTTATGAATTCTATCCTTTTCTGTTTTACTAATGTGTATGATGTATATGATATATGCACACATAATTGTATTTATCTGTTTGTTTACATGTGGATATATACATAGGCACTATGTGCTGGTATGTGCACACACACGCATCCATTTCCCTTCTTGAGAAGTGAGGTAGGAGCATCCCAAAAAGTTGGGGTCATCACATCATGTAGCACTAAGAAAGACCACTGGACTTGGTGTCAGGAGACTTGAGTTCAGGCCCTGGCTCTTTCACCAAATTGCCATGTGACCCTAGCCAAGTCACTTTTCCTCTCTGGTCTTCAACTTTTACCTCTGTAAAATGGAGATAATAGTACTGTGTAACTTATCAGGTGGTTGTAAGGATGGAATGAAATAAATGCCCCTAAAGCACTTTGTTTCCTCAATCTATTTTAAGAATGCTACCTAATGGTGTCAGTATTTCCAAACCTCACCTTAATATTAGCATGTTATGAAGCAGCTGGTGGCACAGGGATAGAGCTCTGAGCCTGAAGTCAGGAAATCTGGAATTCAGATCCAGCCTCCAACACTTACACCCTGTGTGACTCTAGGCAAGTCATTGCACATCTGTCTGCCTCAGTTTCCTCACCTGTAAAATGGGGATAATAATAGCACCCACCTCCCAGGATTGTTATAAGGATTAAATGAGATCATAATTTCAAAGCACTTTAGAGTGTCAGTCACACACTAGGTGGATGATGAATACCTATTGCCATGTTTCCATCTCCCTTACCCTCCCCTCCTCCACCTTTGTATTATTTCAAAGGCTCTTGTGACTGTCTGAGGGAGGTGCCACAGTCTAGAGCCATAAGTCAGCTGCCCCTCATATCTGAGTGGTCAAGTCAAGCAGGATATGCAAAAAGCCCAGAGCTGAGTGTCCCAGCCCAGTCTACAGCAGGGCCAAGGGGCTCATTGACTGAATTTTAAGTCTTGGCTTTCCAGCTTACTGCACAGTGTTCCTTGGGGTAAGCCACTTGACCCATTCTGAGACTCAGTTTTCTCATGTATAAAAGAAGAGATTTGCATTAGGGACATTTATCTTAGGTCACCTTCAGCTCCGAATGTCTGGTCCTGTCTTTTCTGGCTATTGTTAATGAGAACTCTGCAAGATTGCTGTACTAAGACTCTTTGCCAAAGAGGTGCCAGGCATTGCCAATATGCAACATGAAGGTGGGTACTTAGCAAGGAGCTCCCAGGCTGCTCCCATCTGCTCCTTCTTGGCGACTAGTGTGCCCAGAAAAGGAAGCCGTTTCCTCACCTTAAGGGTCTCGTTCCTGACCACAGGAATGGAGGCGGAAAGCATTTCCCCAGAGAACGGATGGGAACTAAAACTATAACCCTGTGGCTGACAAAGCTCTTTTGTTGATGAGCATTGTGGCTCTGGGCTAGGAATCAGGGTAGATTAAGCAGGAAGGGGGCATGGCCTTGGGGTAGGGGGGCACAGCTGGTGAGAGACGGAAGCCAGGAGAGGAGTAAACAGAAAAGCATTGTGTGTCCACTGATCCAGCCACAGCACACAGGGCACAGAGAGCAGCCCTGGTCCCTTTGATGACCAGCCCCTCCCAAATGAACAGCCCTTTGGGGTTACAAAGCAGCATTGTCATTTATCCTTTCCATTGATAAATGAAGAAACAAGCTTAAAAAAATGAGCGATGTATCAATAGTCATGCCGCTGTACTACTGCGTGGATTATTATTATCATTAATGTATAACTGTTTTTGTGATTCCTAATAATAACAATAATAGTTCCTAGCATTTATATGGAAACTTAATGTTTCCAAAGCAATATACAAATATTATATCATTTTTTCCTCACCCATGGGAGGTGGCTGTCATTATTATCTCAATTGTCAGACAAGGAAACTGAGCCAAAAAGGTTAAGTAAGTATTGGAGGCAGAATTAAAATTCAGCTCTTCTCCACCACTGGTCCATGCTGTCCCTACCCACTATGGGCTGAGGTACTGATTGGTATAAGTGGGAAGATATACTCCTGTAGCTCAGGCTCTCCAAGGGTGAAAGAGATCACAAACAATATCTGTTAACAGCAACAACAGTAATAGTATTTATATGTGGCTTTATGGATTGTAAAGGAAGTGAATAATGAACTGCAAGGACATCTTCTCTGTGGAGAGTCTTCAGCACCTTATCATGGAAGCTCAGCCTCTCCTAATGCAATCTGAGATCACATTCCCTTTGGGGCAGCCATGTCACACCATCGATTCATGTGGAGTTTTCAGTCTAGTAATGATCAAGTCAAGGAACTGAAAATCTTTATCCTTGAGCAGAAAAAAGTTAGGACATGTTAGCTGTCTTCGGGTATTTGAAGGGCTGTCACATGGAAGGATTGACACTCTGGTTGACCTCCAAAGGCAGAACTGGGATTTGGTCATTCAACAAACATTTACTAAGCACCTACTATGTACCAGGCACTTTGCTAATGTCAGCAGATACAAAGAAAGGCAAAAGCCAGTTCCTGCTCCCATGGAGCTCACAATCTGATGAGGGAAAATAACAGATAAAGAGAAGCTCAAAAACATGATGGGGGGAGTGGGGAGCGAGGGACACAACATGGAGACAAGATAAAGTCCTGTAGCCAGGGAGTAAGTGATAAGTTTTCTTTCCTGAACTTCCTGCTTCAATAGAAACTCTGAAGGGAGTTCTCTGATGTCCATCCTCTGCCCTTCTCAATGAAAGGGAGAGAGGGGCCCAAAGGGCAAGAGGTACTGAGAGGGTATGAGTTTCAGAGATGATTTGATCCTGCAGGAGGATGAGTTTCTGGGACAGTGATGAAGTCTGGCTGAGCAACGTGGTGGAAATTAATGAGTAACATATGTAAATGTTTGTTTAATATATACAAAAATACGTTACCAATTAGAAGTGTAAAAATTGGAATGCATTCATTTAGGAGGTGATGACATCCTCACCACTGGATATCTTCAAGTGGTTGACTCCTTATTGGGAATGATGCTGTAGAATAGATTCCTCCTCATATACAGATTGGACTATATGGTCCTTGAGACTGTCCTGAGATTTGGTGATTATATGTATAGCTCAGTTATCTCCCAGACACATATTCTCATTCTCTCTCTTTCTCCTTCCTTCTCCTGTGGCTGACTTTCTCTTCCCACCTGTGCCAATGGTGGCAGGTCTTGGTGGTGTCACTGGAAAGTCAGCCATAATTATAAGCACATGGCTACTATTCACTCTTTCAGAGTGCTAGGGGTAACTGTGGTATATGCCTACAGGACAGGGATTCACTCTCACTGTTTACCACTGTAGGTCCTAAGTCCCTATTAGTGTGCTATATATTTATGCAAAATCAGTCACCCTAACACCAATAACTCTCAAACATAAAATATCTGCTAAACTAGAAGGCAAAAAAGAAAAGTCATGACTTTTACTTAGTAGAAGGCAAAACCAGAAATAAATCTCATAGAACATTTACTTAGTAGAATGCAAAAGCAAGAATAATCCATACATGGCAGTCTACCCCTTCACTTGAGTCATGTTCTCTCACCAGGGCAAGCCATTAGTTGGTCAATTGCCATTTATTAAATGCTTATTCTGTCCCAGGCCCTGTGATAGACAGGGTCTAGTGCTAAGGATAGGCACACAATTACAGACCTAGCAGAGTCACTTGAAATGAAATGACTTGGCCAGAGTCACACAGCTGGTATTTGAGACTGGGCTTGAACTCCAGTCTTCCTGACTCCAGGTTCTAGCTACTATACCATCCAGATGTCTGCAGTGGTTTCCTATTTTATGACAAACTTAGAATTGGAAGATATTCCAAAGGTCCTCTGGCCCAGTGTGTATTTGATTAGTATCCTTTCCAGCAGACCCCAGGAATAGTTATCTCTTCTTTGCCTGAAGGCATCACATGAGGGGAAAGCTGAGGAGGCAGTTCACCCACTTCTCTGTTAGTCCCAATTGTTATAAGTTAGCTCAAATCTTTTCATGCCATTTCACGACAATTTATTGTCCTCTGATCAATCAATAAGTGTTTAAAAGCCTACTGTCTGCCCAGATGTTTGGTATATAAATACCAAGAATGAAACAATCCATACTTACAAGGGGCTAGCATCCTAATGGAGGAGAAAACAACTTTGCACATAGAAATAATATAAAGTTAATTCTGTAAAAGCATAAATAACAATATAAAGTTAGTAAATGCATACACAGGAGATAAATACAAGGTACCTGGTTTTGTTTCCATGTGACAACCTTTTAAATACTTGAAGACAAGCATCATGTTTCCTCCTCAGAGCAACCATGCTCCAGCCTTATAGCACAGATGTTTCCCTAGCAGACTAGGTCTCCATTGTCTGGCTCTCGCTTCCTCCCTGAGTAAAGCCCATAACTCCATATCTGGCTCAGCATCGCCAGTTACTTTGACTCCTCTCCTAAGTCAGGCTCACCAGTCCTCTTAGCATCTCAGTTGCCCTTCTCTGGTCACTCTCCAACTTGTCAACATTTTCTTTAGAGTATCTCCCAGAGAAGTGAATGCCACATTCCAGATGGGGGCTGACTAGAACCAAGGACAGCCTGACTCCTGGCCAGTCTTCCCCACCAGTTTGCCTTTCCCAAACCTTACCCTTTTACAATATTGCCATTTCAGGAGGGATTTCCTGATCTTCTCAAACCCATCCCTCCACTCATCCACAACATGTATTGTCTTATAGGCGATTGTGGAATTGGATGAACCATCATAGCCAATCTCTTTATTTTACAGATGAAGGAACTGAGGCCCAGGAAAGGGAGGTAACTAGCATAAGGGTAAAATTAAGTGAAAGAGTCAGAATTAAAACCCAAGTCTGCAGAATCCAAATTCTTACTTTACTCTGAATGCTGTTCCATTCATTTAGTGATTACTTATGTAAGTATCCCATGATGTTCCCTTCAGTGTTGTCTTTTGTCATTCTGTGTTAGGCCTTACCTCCCATCATGTTGAATATCTTGTATTTGCCTATCTTCCTAATTCCTTCTCATGGCCTTTATTATTATTTTTTTTTTGTACTTTCCATGTCCCAACTGACATCATATGCATTTGTGTTCTTGGTGTCACCTACCCTCAGAAGGGTGGAAACCCTAGGCTACTGGAACAGATGAATGGATGGACAGATGGATGAAAGTCAAACCTCTCCAAGTAAAAGTCCATGTCTTAAACTCATCAACACTCCCTGAGAGTGCCCACTATAAGAACTTACATCTAAAACATTCTTGGTAAATGTTTAGCAAATGAGTGAAAGAAACCCATATGGCCTCTCCATGAATTTGCTTAAATGAGCTGTGCAGTATCTAGAATATTCTCCCTGTTCTTCTCGGCTTCAGAGAGATTTTGCTTCAAGGCTCAGCTCAGGTACCAGTTTGCCTGTAAAACCTTTCTACTTCCTCCATTTTAAAAGTTTTGTCCCCTCTCTGTTCCCTCTTTATTTCCTTGTCTGCATTCATGCCTCCCTCCCCCTCAATCCCTAAAGACAGTGACTTTTTTGGTCAAGGTTAGAAAGTAATTGTTTCTGTCATTTTATTACTCCATGGGAATGGCTTTCGATCAGTCTTTTGTATACAGAAGTGCCCACCAAATGTTGAATTAATTAGCTGAAGCATGGTTTATTTCCCTAACTAGACTTGTAACTGCATGAGGGCAGGGATGCCTTCAATATACCTGCATGTCTCTGTAGCATGGTGCATAAGACGGACTGATACATGTTCCATGAGTGAAAAGATTCGGAAGTTTTCTCCTGCAGCTAGATTCGTTGAACACAGGGAATGCCACTTTTGTCTAGTCTACAGAAAACCCTGACATGTAGAAGGTGCTTAAAATACATAGTTATTGATTGATTTCCTGCCACTATAAGGAGGCTCTGAGCTTCAAGAGAACAGCAATTTTGCACATAGTAAGTATTTTGGAATTTTTATTGAATAAATGGAACTCATCCATAAAATGACAAATTTGAGCTAGCTGACTTTTGAAGTCTCTTACTTATAAAAGCATATCTCATGGCTCAATGAAGTTCAATTCAACTAACATTTGTTATTCATCTACTAAGTATGAAGCATTGTTCTGGGCACTGAAAATAAAAGGACATATTTTTTAAAAAATATCCCTGTCCTCAAAGGACTTGCATTCTACTGGGTTCTGCAGAATGAATAAGAAGGATCTAAAAGGATTGCTCACTTAACAGATTTGGGTCTAGAAGGGACTTTTACAGACTCTCCAAATTTATAGCCCTCCCATTTTACAGATAAAAAAGACTGACGTTCAGAGAGTATAAGTTTCTTGTCAAGGTGACCTGAAGAATATGTTGCAGATATGGAATTCAAATCCATGTCCTTCAGCTTCATTTCCAGTATTCGTTCGGTATGTAACCATTTATTCTGAAAGTTTCTCCTCCTGGAACTCCTGCCCTAGAATCCCTTTGTTGCCTTCTGTGCAGTGATGCATTTGCCTGTAATTAAGTCCATCTAACCCTCTGTGAATTATCCCTATTTCCGATTTTCTCTTTGGGCTTTGTCCAAACACTTGTGTCTGCTGTAAAAGACAATCCCAGACTGTGATTGTTCCTCATTGAGCAGTAAAGGAGATTAATGCCTGAGGCCACTGGCCCAGCCCAACAAATCACTTCTCTGAAGACACACTATGGCTGCTTATGAAATCACTGTGACCCAGGTGGCATCCTGTCAGCACCATCGCCTTTTAACCAATAGAGTCTGTAGTTGGCCAGCCGATCCATTTGTGTTGGCCAGCCCATCCATTTGTATTGGCCAGCCCATCCATTTGTGTCCTGAATTCTTCCCTAGAATGAGCATTCATCACCTGATGCTAAAGCAACCTCCTACCTCTTCATTTCTTCTTTTCTGGATCCTGGGGAGATGGATGCTATAGTCAAATCCTTTTTTTTTTTTTTTTCTTATTTATAAAATTCCTTTCTCAGCCACTGCAAATAGGATTTCCAGGGATTTGTGAGTCTATCTATTTTAATCCCAAATCTTTTTCATGGGTTTAAATTTTTTGTATTTATTAATGTTGAGCAAAGCTTTCTTTCCATTTTTTTACTGTCACCCAAAATGATACATTTGGACCAAGGGAAACATCTGCTGGCATCTTTCTGAATGAATAATGAATGTCCAAGCAAAGGAACTCTCAAGAGAGATCAGCCTATGAGTAAACCAAGTCAAAGACTGAAGGAGAGAATCTTCAGAGACAGAAGAAATTGATGGAGCTGGGGTGTGGATGTTTATAATCCCATTTTCCAATTAGATCAACAGTTCTTTATTGTAAAGACTAACTATGTGAAGGACTTGCCATACATGCTTTTGAGTGGAGTATGGACACAGCTGAAGTATATTCTGCCCTGCCCTCAGGAGGCCTTGCTAATTCTCCCATTGACAAGTTGCTTTTCACCAGCCCATACCTCCAAAAGAGGAACAAGAATTGAGGAAGGAATTTGTCTTCTGCTGGAAGAACCCTGTGTTTTCTCTTTGTACAAATCAGGATAAATGGGCATCCAATCGTTGCTCATTGTCCCAGAGCCCCCAGATAAGAAGATTCCCATTAAAAGGGCATAGCTCTGACCTATTGTATTCCCTCCTGTTATCCCCATTGGACCTGGACAATTGGGATTTCCACATTCCCAGATTCCCCACAGTCCTTTGTCTGGACTCACTCTTAGCACTTCTGCTTCTTCCTCTCTCTCTCAAAGTTATACCTCCATGTGTCTTTTGCCCCTTCTAGATCAATCTGCAACTTTGAGATATTTAATAAATGTTGACTGAATTAGGTTAAACTCCTTGAGTTCATGGTATCTGCCACTCCTGGATGGTACAGTGGGTAGAGCACTGGGCCTGCAGTCAGAAAGACTTGAGTTTTAATATATACATTCTAGCTGTGTGACCCTGGGCAAGTCATTTAACTTTTGTTTGCCTTTGTTTCTTCAACTACAAAATGAGGATTCTAATGGCACCTACCTCCCAGGGTTGCTCTACAGATCAGATAAGATATTTGTAGAGCACTTAGCAAAGTATCTGACACAGTAAATATTTGTGACCTTCCTTCCCTCCATATATACATTCTCTTTATGCCTAGTCCTGAGGATAGGGCCTTGTACATTGTAGATGCTTATAAGTGCTTAATAAGTGTGTTTGCTGAATGGATGGACATTTGAAGGGTCTATCTTCACCTCATCTATTTCCATTTCAAATCTATCCTCCATGAAACTGTCACCTTTATCTTCCTAATGCAGAGGTCTGTCACCATCACTCCTACCCTCATTCAGAATCATTCAGTTGTTCAGCATTGCCCCACAATGCAAACTCCACAGGCTGTCCTTTCAGTCTCTCCACAATCCAGCTTGCCACCTCAACCCTCATGCCTTTCCAGCCTTCTTTATCAGAACCAACCCTGTGTCCCAGTCAAACTGGCTTCCTGCATAACTGCCACTGCTCAGAGAGTACCATTTCCTTCACAGGGAAGTGATGCTGAAAGCAGCAGCCAGGAGCCAGTCAGAGGGGACTAAGAGTGAAAGTTTAAAGGCAGGCATAGCCTGGCTTACACAATCTTAAGTGTACATTGGCATGAGCAATGGCACTGAGTGCTGTAAGTGATTCGACCTTTTTATGGAGCTTAGTGCTCCTCTGTGACCTTAGAGTGAAGTCCTTCAATCTGAGCTCAGAGTCCTTCTGTTCCCTTTTTCTTCAGAACCTACTTGATCCTGGGATAGAGGGCCCATTGTCCTCATTCTTCTGAAAGATGCTCTTTTTGGACTGTAGACATTTCAGTTTTTCCATGGAGTAGGCAAAGTCATTTGAACTCTTAGTTTTATTCTGCTACAAAAGTGATTTGCAGATGGAAGACATCAGTTTTCCCTGTTGTCCAAATGTGATTTTCTTAACAAAATATCTTCCTTTTGCCACATTTTTTGTTTTGTTTTTCAAGAAATAATCGTGAGTAACTGCAGACGTTTCCAATTATGAACAGCTAGAAGGTTTTACAAAGTGCTTTCCTTCTAATCCTGGGTGGTTTCAAAAATGTGATCTGCATTTTTCAGAATTATTTTTTTTTTGTTGCAATAAACAAGTTTTTTCCCCTCCTTCCAACCGTCTCCACCCCCAATTGAACAACTAAAAAATGGAGAGAAAATCCTCTTGGCAATGTATCTAGTCAAATGAAGCAAATTCCTTCATTGGCTATATCTCCACTTGTATCTGCATTTGTATGGATATTTATGTTTATTTCATTCAACATTTTAAGTCCATCTGATTCTTTTTTTTTTTTCTGAAATGGTGGAGTGAATGAGTGAGTCTGATATGCCTGAGTTCAAATCTCACCTTACTATCTTTGACATCTTGGACGAAGTCACTCTCTGCTTAAGCTTCCTTATGTATAAAATAAAGAGGAGAGTTAACTTGGCTTCTGAAGTTCCTCCTAGCTCTAAATCTATAATCCTATCACAAGTTCTTTGTGCTATACCACACTGCCTTGGTAGGAAGTCCCATATTTAAGAATTTCTCTACCAGCAGGATTGCAGGGGATATGCAATGCTTAATATGGGATGTGTCTTATTGAGCAGAAAGAGCCTGGGGCTCCCTCTAGGTTTGACTCACCATGGGTCCCTCAAACAGGTTTTTCCTCATTCTGAACTTCAGTCTCCCTACTGGTAATATGAGGGTGGCTTTGAAGCATCTATTTGTGTTTTATGACTTATTGAAAAAGGGAGATGAGCAGAAAGGGAAGACCTTGACCAAGGAGGAGTGGAAGACAGGACTGACTTTGGAAAACATAGTGTTTGGAAAACTGAAAGAAGATAAAAGGCTATGTTCTCACTAGCCTTCCCTCTTCTTTTTTCTCAGTTCAAACACTGCCCAGTCTCCCCGGGCAATGAAAGTGGCCCAGTATACTGCTGTCTTTGCCATGTGCACAGGATTCTCTTCTGAATCTCAGAAGTGGCCCTAGCCCACACCATACACTGTCTATTCTTCTGCCATTTTGCATTCCTCTGACATGTCTAAAAGACAGCCCCTGCCATTCCAGGCTAGTGGGAAGGAAAAAACCTGTGTATGGAGGCAGGGAGAAAACAGATGACTGGTAAGAGGCAGAATTTATGAAGGGGATAGCTGGGTGGAGAAAGCCACAAGGTATAGTTGGCACAGTGGATAAAGAAGACTCCTCTTCCTAAATTTAAATCTGGCCTCACACATTTAATAGTTTCACACACTTGACCCTGGTCAAGTCACTTAAGCCTGTTTACCTCTGTTTTCTTATCCATAAAATGAGCTAGAGAAGGAAATGGCAAACCACTCCAGTGTCCCTGCCAATAATACTGCAAGTGGAATCGTGAAGAGTCCAACAAGATTGAAAATGATAGTGTTCAGTTGAAAACAATGACATAGAAGGGATAGAAAACTGACTTGAAAGCTGGGAATACCTGGATTCAAATCTTTTGCATCACATTTTGTCAAACTTTTCAGGGTTGTATGAGAATAATAATAAATAAATGAATATTCTGGAACATTTGAACATTTTTTCTTACTTCTCTAAGGTTATAAATTGCGGAGAAGGTGGCAATCTGAATTTGCTAGAGGAATTCTTTCCAGGAGTTCTCTACACAGGTCTCATCCCTATCACTATTGGGCAGCAGCATGAAGGAAGATTTCAAGTTGTGGCTGAAGGGAAACAGGAAGACCAGTTAGAAAGTAGACTAGAATCACCCACTAACAGCTCAAGGGGACTTTGGAAATCATCTCTTAGAAGAATGGAAGCTTCTTGAGGGCAAGGACTATTTTGTTGTTGTTTTTTCTCCAATGACTTGCACGTGGAAGGTGTTTGATAAATCCTTTTTTTCAAGTAGAATGGAACTAAAATGGTCTCTGAAGGCCAGAAATGTTAAGGGGCTTGGCATCAGAAATCTAAAGTCAGAAGGGGATCCAAGGTCAGAGTCCATGCCTTCCTTGTTACAGATGAGAAAGCTGAGACCTGGAGATTAGGTGACCTGCCCATTGGTGCACCATTTAGTAGCAGCAATGATTCAGACTGAGGGCCTACAACTCATCATCCAGTCCTTTTTTCTGCTTTTCTATATATGCCTTAGAGCAGAACACCTGGGAAAACATTCCTTGAACACTGATTCCCTGTTTCAGGAGAACTCCCCTGTTCTGCTTTGCTGATTTGTTTGAGAAGTCTGTGTGAAAAAAAATGCCACAGATCTACGTGGAAAAGCCCATTGGACAACACCTCTGTTTTTTTTTTCTTCCCCACAGCACGAATCATAAAAACCAAGCAGTGGTGTGACATGCTTCCCTGTTTAGAAGGAGAAGGCTGCGACTTGTTAATCAATAGATCGGGCTGGACCTGCACCCAGCCTGGAGGACGGATAAAGACAACCACGGTAAGTTGGTCTTGCATTTGTCTTGGCTGTCTTCTGGCCCAGCCCTGCTGCCCATCTGCAAGGGATGTATTGGGGCCTTCCTCCCATCTTCTTTGTCCAAGGGGGCACTTGTTCATGTGAGTTTTAAATTGAACATCAGTAATAATGACAATTTAAAAGATGGTAGTTGTTGTTGTTGTTTTCTATGATGACCTAGTTGGTATCCTCTCCATTCTTTTCACAAGGCCAAAAGGTCAGTTCTCACAGTCCATTCCTCAGACCCCTCACTCTACTTGCTGTTTTAGTCCATCTGACAAAAATGTGTTAGATTCATTATCAGATACTCAATGCATGTGTCAAGTACCTGTTTGGAATTACTGCTAGCTCAATAGCTGGTGGTACACTTCCTGGGAAGAGGAACCCAAAAAAACAAGGAGAAATACGTTAAGAGTACACACACACACATAACACACATACACATACACACATACACAAATGAATGTGTGTTTTCAAAATTCTCGTATTGCTACTTGATTAACTTTTCATAAGCCAAAACATACCTCCTCCCCTTAAGTGAGAAACATAAATCTGTTTTGCCAAAACATTTGATCAAGTGAGATATAGCAGAGGGAAGAAGATGAACTGAAAGAATCCTTCCTTCCACTCGTTCACCTTCTTGGCCTCTGTCCTAACCATTCTCATGGCTCTCATAGTCACATTCAGGACCCAGGACAGCAACTGGGGCCTGCAGATCTTCTGCAGCCCAACCTCAAGCCAATGGGAAAGTCCAGGAAGGTTCATGGGTGAGAACAGAGATGGGTTATTGAGTTGGCTTGTCTACCATAGCCCCTTCATGCCAGGAAGGTCTTAAGTTGGAGTCATTTAAACCAGAATTCCTCCTCTTCATGATAGTTTCAAATTTCAGATTCTCAAACCTAAACAAGACTTCTCTGTGGGAACCAAATATATGGATTTGGGCACCAGTTCTTGATAGAGTTTGATTAACTAGTTGTGCTCCTTCTTATTAAATTAGACACAAAAAGTGTCAGGAGCCAGAAACCAGAATTTTTCCATCAGCAATAGAATGGGAAGAGTTGGAGACTGAAGTGGTTTTGTATCATATTCCCTGCCAGTTTTTCCCCCCAAAAAAAGAATTTTTCAAGAACAAAGCATTCATATATTTTAAAGTTTATTGGCCATACAGTCATTACCATTTTCTGCAGGTCCTGGAGCCTCTCATCAGTCAGAGCAGGGAGCCAGAGGACTCACCCCCCGTCCTTGGATTATACTTTGAATGAGAATAGAAGTTCTAAGAAAAACAAAAGAAAATTAAGTCAGTGTGTCATCAGAGGCTGTGAGCACTTTTCTTTTTCCTTTTCTTTTTCTTCTATCCCATTTTATTTCCTATTCCTTCATTATGATTACCATTTCTTTAACTTATCTTCCCTGCTGTCTTCCTGTTTCCCTCTCCCTCTTTTCTTCCTTTCATTCTTGTTCCACATGAAAGACAAAATAATGAATGGTCAGAGATGTGAAACTGTCGTCAGAAGACCGTGGTTTGAGCCTAAATATATCAGCTATGTTCCTATTGGCAAGTCATCTAACCCTTTTGGACTTCTATTTCCTAATCTGTGAAATGGGAATAAGTCCAATTCAACAAGCATTTATTGGGTCCCCCTGGTATATAGAGTTGAAAAACAAACAAATTCCTAAGCACAAGGATATTATATTCCCCTAGAGGGGTAATTCTTGCCCTCCTTTCCTTCTTAAGCACTTTGTGAAACCTAAATCATTATAGTAATGGGAGTTATTATTGTATTGGGGGGATGATATATATACATGTACACATCTATACATATATTTATGCACTCTTTCATGTATGCATATGTGTTTGCACACGTGTGCAATGTATGTGCATATATAAAATGTATACCTACAATTAGACTCCAGTCTTATGTGTGCTAAGACCATTAAGGTGAGTAAAATTGAGGATTTTAGTGTACTTTTAGTGAGCGATTCCCCTGGCCCATGTCTCATCCTAGGAGTACTCGATCTTATTGAAGCACTTTGTCTCGTCTGTAAGTGGCCTCTGAGAATGTTCTACAGAGATCCTGGATATAGAACTCATTGCCGTCCTGGCTAAGCCAGTAACACCTGAAAGTCCATATTGCCACAAGAAAACAGCATGCCTTTTGAGCAGGTGAATTTGCTTGTCTGGGCAACCCTGACAAGATCACTGACTCATGTAAGTCTGATTTCAGGCTTATAGGAATTAGTTTGAGGAACTTGGGACATTATTGGGAGTGTGATGGCAAGTCTGGGGATGATAATAAAATAGCTGTTTGTCTTCCTTAGAAACTGATTTAGAAGCAGAAAAAATGTCTGCAGCAAATTTATCACACAAAATTCCAATATGCAAGATGTATAAGGAACTGATACAAAAATGCAAAAAAAAATAAGAACCATTCCCCAGTTGGATGGTCAAAGGATATGAACAATCAGTTCTCAGAAGAAGAAAAGCAAACTGCCACGAGATTAAAAAAAATATGTCTAAGACTCTACCAGTAAGATAAAACACTAATCAAAGCAACTCTAAGGTTCTGCCAAAGACTTCAGCATGACAAATCAACACAAGGAAAATGACAGATGATGGAGGAGATGTGGGGAATGGGCACATTTCTGTACTGCTGATAGGGATATGACTTGGTCCATGCATTCTGCACATCAGTTTGGAACTAGATCCCAAACTCAATAAACCATTCATGTCATTTGACCCAGGGGCCTTTACTTTGAAGAGGTTTTATGAAAAATATAAAGGACATGTGCAAAAAGATTGAAAGTGGCATATTTTACTTATTTAAGCAAAGAAAAGAAAACAAGAGGGTGCCTGCCAGTTGGGAAGTGGCTTAATGAAAGGTTATGCATACATTAGTGAATTGATAGTATACTATACCACACCATTATACCCTAAGGAAAGAAGTAGATTCAGAAGAAAAGAACTGGTAAAAGTAGAATGAAGTGAGAAGAATCAGAAAAATTTATACAACAACTGGGTAATGACAAATACCTTTGGCAGCCTGAATATTTCAATTGGATAGAAAACTTTTCAGTGATGGCCCAGTAAAAGGAATGGGGGACACTGGTCCTACATCATCTTTTCTCTGAAGTATAAAAGAGCCAAGATTTCCCCATTTGATGAGAATCCCAGCACATAGGGCCAATTGTGAGCCTGAAGGCTCAAACCTATGTGGTTGGGAGTGGAAATTCCTTTAATAGCTTAAGAAGGCCACAAGAGCCCTAACGAAGAAACACAGGTTTGATCAGCTAAGATAAAGTTTTCAAATCCCCCTTTGTAATATACCAAATACCTACAACCCTTAATTCTAAGTCCAGCTCTTCCTGAAAGGAAACAAAAAGAGTTGTTGTTCTTTTGTTCCTTCAAGAGGCAGAGTAGTATGCTTGTGGTATGTGCAGGGCATACATACTGCTGGGACTAGAGAAGAGTATGGGATGTTATGAAATTACTATGGGTCATAGGGTATAGCCAGAACATGGGATAGTCCCTGTACTCAGGGAGCTCACATTTAGTAGAAGAACAAGGACAATGGCTAATCCAAAATGCTTCAGTGATCCTGGAATTTGTGATTTCATTAACATCTCATTAACTCCCACTCAGACACACTGATACCCTGCCTCCAGAGCCCAGCCTTTGTTCATGACAGTTGCTGAGGTTAATCTTCTCTCAGTTTTTCATGACCTTATTGCTGGACTAGATAATGTTGAAACTCCTTTCTCCTGAACACTCTATCTTCTCTTGTTTTTATAATACTATTCTCTCTTGGTTCTTCTCTTACCTTTCTGTTAGTCTTCTTTGTTGTCTCACAAGGAAGGAGAGAGAGAGGAAAGAAGGAAGGAAAAGAGGAAGGGAGGGAGGGAGGAAGGTAGGAAGGAAGGAGAAAGGGAAGGAGGAAGAAAGGAAAGAAGGGAGGGGAGGGAGAGAGGAAGAAAGGGAGGGAGGAAGTAAGGAAGTAAGGAAGGGAGGGATGGATGGAAGGAGGGATGGATGGAGGGAGGGATGGATGGAAGGAGGGATGGATGGAGGGAGGGATGGATGGAGGAATGAATGAATGAATAAATAAATAAATAAATAAATGAAAAATAACTGACTCAGCCCTAGATCCTCTTCTCTTTCTGTACTTTCTCTTTGTGACCTCATCAGTTGCCAGGAGGTTACTTATGTTGATGTAACATGTCTTACAGGTCTGTCTATCAGCCACAGTCTGTCTCCTGAATGTCGACTCTATGCTAACAGTTGCTATTTGGATATTTCAATTTGCATGTGCTCTCAACATATCAAACTAAACCTGATCAAAACTAATTAGAAGACTGGAAAGACAGGAAGAGTTGGTTTTGAGGGGTTTTGAATGCCAAAAAGAGCATTTTGTATTTATTTCTGGAGACAATAGGAAGCCCCTGGCATTTATTGAGTAGGGGAGTGACATAGTTGATCCCATGCTTTAGGTAAACCATTTTGTTGGCTGAATTTAGAATGGATTGGAGTAGAAAGAGGCTTGAAACAGACTGATCCTTCCCCAGACTATTGCAGTAGTCCAGATAGAATGTGATGCAGACCTGAACTAGAATGAGGACAGCAACAGAAGAAAGAAGGAGGAGGTGGTTAGGTGGTACAGTGAATAGACCACTGACCCTGGAGTCAGGAGGACCTGAATTCAAATGTAGTCTCAGAGACTTACTAGCCATGTGACCTTGGGCAAGTCACTTAACCCCAATTGCCCTGCCTTTTCCCACCAAAAAGAAAAAAAAAAGGAAAAAAGAAAGAAAGAAAGAAGTCATATACAAGAGACATTCCAGAAGCACAATCTGCAGGGCTGGGCAGCTGACTGGATATTCTGGGGCTAGGTATGAATGTGAGTGAAGAACTGAAGATGATTTCTAGGTTGGGAGCTGAAGGGACTTGGAGGCTGGTATTGTCTTCTCTGGTAATAGGGAAGATAGGATGGGAGAGGGATTTGAGGGAAGGGGATAGAATGAATTCAGTTTTAGAGATGTTTAGTTTAATATATCTACTGTACATCCAGTTTGAAATGTCTGAAAGGAGTTGGAGATGTAAAATTGGAGGCCAATGGGGAGAGGTTGATGAATAGGTAGATTTGAGAATCTTCCTTATAGAGATGGTAATTAAATCTATGCCAGCTGATAAGATCCCAAAGTGAAGTAGTAGAGAGAGAGAAAAGGAAGTGGCAAAGGATAGAACCCTGAGGGACACCTATGGCTAAAGGGTGTGACCTGGATAAGGATCCCACAAATCGTGGCAGAGAAGAGGAGAATTGAAATAAATAGGAAGAGAAATAGAAAAGAGTGGAGTCCTGAAAACCTAGAGAGATACGACTGTAAAGGAGAGAGTGAACAACTGTGTGAAAGGCTGCAGAGAAGTTCAGGACAATGAGGACTTAGAAAAGGTCATTAAATTTGGCAGATCAGAGATCATTGATGACTTTACAGAGAACAGTTGTGGTGGAGTGAAGATAAAGTTGGAAGCTGAATTTTAAGGAGTTAAGAAGAAAGTAAAAGGAGATGAAGTGGAGGCACTTCCTTTAGCTGCCCTTTTCAAGGAGTTCTGCTACAAATAGCAGAATGATAGTTATCACAGATTGTACAATGGAGAAAACATGAAGTGAAGATTTTTTTTTTTCCAGATAGGGAAAACTTGGGCATATTTGTGGACAGTAGTGAATGAACCAGTAGAAGAGGACAGGTTGGAAATAAATGAATGGTATGACAGAGGAGAAAGTCTGTTGGAGGAGATGGGATAGAATGAAATCACTTGAGCATGTAGAGGGGTTGGACTTGATAAGGAGTAAGGCTGCCTCTTCATATGAGACAGGGGTGAACGAGGAGATAGTATTAGAAGGTACCAAAGAGATAACAGTTGAGGAAGAGGGGAGAAGAGGGAATTCTCAGTGAATGGTCCTATATTTTTTCATGTAAAATAGAATTGCCTAGCAGCAGTGAGGACCAATCTGAGGTTGTGTACATAAATTTATAGCAGATCATCAGACACTTGCTTTATTTTCTACACCTTTGTTCAGCAGCATGTATGTATCAGTGAAGATGGTGGATCTGAAGCTGAGGCACAGCAGGGTATAATCATCAAAATAAGCAAGCTAGAAATTCAAGAGAAGAGGACAGTGTAGAGCTGAGTCAAGATGGGGAAAAGAGAAGAGAGTGACCAGTGCTGGGGAAATTCCCTGGGACAGAATTGAGGAGTCAATAGATTTGAAGTCATGATGCAGTTGAAAGTTGGGTTTTATAGAGTACAGATATGAATCTGTCACTCCCTCATTCAGTAAATTCCAGCACTTCCTATTGCCTCAAGCATAAAATATGAACTTCTCTGTTTAGTTTTTAAAGCCCTTTACGGCCTGTCCTCAAACTGTCATTGCAGCCTCATTGAAATAGTCTTCTCTCACTCTCCTTCCCTCCGTCCTTCTCTCTCTCTCTCTCTTTCTCTCTCTCTGTCTCTCTCTCGCCCTCCTTCCCTCCCTTCTTCTCTCCCTCCTTTTCTAAATTAAGTTATTTTGAGCCCTCCAACTAGTAATGTCTTGTCACACAAACTACCTTTTACTTAACGACTTTCTATCTTTATACATTTATTCTCTTTGTACTTGTTATGTAGTCACATATATGCACACAGATGAGGCAGCTAAGAAGCACAGTAGATAGAGTGCTGGGCCTGAAGTCAAGAAGACTCATCTTTCTGAGTTTAAATCTGGCCTTAGACACTTACTAGCTATGTGACCCTAGGCAAGTCACTTAACCCTGTTTACCTCAGTTCCTCATCTGTAAAATGAACTAGAGATGGAAATGCAAACCACTCAAGTATCTTTGCCAAGAAAACCCTAAATTGGGTCATAAAGAGTGAGATATGGCCGGAATGACACAGACACACACACATTTATTTAAAATTCGCACACAGTTTTTAGAATTTAAGATCCTTGTGAGAAAGGATTGTTTCATTCTTTATACTTGTTTTGGTGCCTAGAACTCAATAGGTGCTTAATAAGTTCTTGATGCTTAATTGGCAAAATATTCAAGCAAACTGGTGATCATTCTCCATGAACTCAGCTTGATTGTCCCTTGGCCGACAGACATGACCTCCATCACTAAGTTTTCTGAAGTCTTTCCAGCCTGATAAAGAATCATGAGGTCTTTGAGGTTTTTATAGATGTTGGAAATCATCTAGTTCCCCTCCTCCTTCTATATATAGGAGCTAAGAGAGCTAAGACTCTCCTGACATAGCTTTCCAGAATCCAAGGGATTACCTGCCCCCTATGATCTGTTCCCTTTTCGAACTTCAGGAATAATTGCATCAGAGAAAGACAAACTGGGTGCTAAACCAGATGGCTAAAACCAAAGGGTTTTGCAAAATGGGGTAACTTCTGAGGTCTTCCTAGAGGAGTTACAATGAGTGGTTTCCCCAATCCCCCCCAGAGTTTAGTTTATTTTAAGCTCCCCAAAATTTAAACCTATGAGTTTATCATTGTTGTTTAAGAGAAAGCTCACAAATAAATACATGAGAGGATGCCTCTTGGATTTTCAGAGATTATTTTTTTCCAGCAAACTGTAGGTATGTTATCAATGATCCATCACTCCATAATTGTTGCTTAATGAATTCCTTCTCCTCCACGATGTACTTCCAGTGCCCAGAGCCAAGCCGAACATTCACGCATTGGTTCTTTGGGAACTAACCTTTCTAAACCTCTGTGATGTTACTTCTAAATTAGCTGAAGTGGGAAATTA
Source organism: Pseudochirops corinnae (assembly GCA_028646515.1). Taxonomy (NCBI): domain Eukaryota; kingdom Metazoa; phylum Chordata; class Mammalia; order Diprotodontia; family Pseudocheiridae; genus Pseudochirops; species Pseudochirops corinnae. The sequence goes on from CM053585.1 coordinate 373,555,014, forward strand.
AGGTGCCTGAAGATGCTAAGAGAGATCTCACAGTGGATAAAAGGTGTAATTACTCTGACACAGGGCTCACTGCTTAGCTAGTAAAATTTACTATGTCTTGAGCCTCGCCCAGGGATACAACTCTCCTAATCAAGTTTACTTATCCATGCCTGAACTAAGCATTCCTCACCATTAGTGCAGATGACACATGGCCTGAATCAGAGTAGTTATTGGGTCCATACTTGGAGGGGAGGTGGAAGTGTGGTTGGAATTTCAATGAAGACCTTTCATTCCAATCCCATCATCACCAACATACAATTAAAAAGCATGATGTAGAGCTGCTTCCTACCATTTCATTATTGATCACCTGGGAAAGCGTTGTCAAGGAGAGTCACTGTGTGATCAGGAAGAGACTGAGGGACCAAGGAAGTCAAATCCAAGTCAACAAATTTCAATTCAACTGACACTGGTTCGTGGGAATAGGATAGGGGCAGAAACTCGACCTGTTATGTTATTAGTATAAGAAATTTCTGGGTGAGGGAACCCACTCTACCAATGCAACTTAACATCTTCTCTACAACTTAGACACTTGGAGAATATTCCCTTAGAGAGACAAAGTGACTTTCTCTGGGTCATTCACCCTGTAAATATATGGGGGTTGGATTTGATCCCAGAACATCCTGCCTTCCAGGATAGTTCTCTTTCTATGATACCATACTACTACCATGGGGATATAGAAACAAACAAAGAAACTATCACTCTCTCTCACTTTCTCCCTTCAAGCATCCTCCTCTCCTTCAGTCTCTTCCTCTATGTCTCCCTTTGTCTTTTGCTATCTCTGCCTCCCTTCTTTTCTCTCTCCCTCTCACATGCCAGGCCCACTTCAGTTCTCAAGTCCTGAATTTCTCCCTTGGCCACATCATGAATAATATACTTCTTTCCTCTCCCATGGCTTTTCTCCCACAAGCTATCTTCTAATCTTATGGCTGTACTATCGAGTGATGCCATGGAAAGAATACTCTGGGACCTGGGTTTGAAGGCTATTACTAGTACTTCCATGTGACCTTGGACAAGTCATGGAAACTCAGGTCTGAAGATACCAGAGATCATTTGAGCTATCCCATAGCTGGGTAGTAGTCCCCTTTGCAGTATCCCCAACAAGTGGTCATTGAGCCTTTGACTCAAGACCTTTAGTGAGGAGGGGATACACTGTTTCCTGAGCAATCCAATTTCATTTTAAGAGAGCTCAAATATTTAGGAAGCTTTTTCAGATGTTAAACCCCAATTCCACCTCTCTTCATCACACATCCTTTGTACCTATTTTTGCTTTCTGTGGCCAAGCAGAAAACAAAATTACTTCACATCACTGGACCCCAAATTCTTCATCTTCAAAATAAGTGTAATAATGTTAGCACTACACACCAAAGAACCTCAAGGCATATGTTTTTCGTTATTTTAAATATTATTATATGAACTTGACAAATATCTACAAGTGTGAACATTTCCTTATGTAAACAACAGGGGAAAAAAGGATTGTATGTCACCACAAATCTCTCACTCTTTTATTTAGGAAACAACTCTTTCATATAGTCAGTTAGCATTGAAGCCATTTAATAGATTTATCTCATTCTCTCTTCTTCTGTGAAATGAGACAGTCAGACTCAGTGACTATGCATATCCTTCCTTCTCCCCTTCTGTACTTCTAGCGTCCTCTTCTGACCATCCTTTCCATCCATCTGTCCTAGACAAGCAGTCTCACAAAGCATGACTTCAAAACCCATGCCTTTATCTTCTATGTGGCACCCAGCACTTGACCCAATAAATCCTGACAATCATAGGACAGCATTATGAACATTTCCCCACTCCTGGACAATCAGCCCCTCCTATAAAAATTGTTTCAGTGATTTATTGTTTTTTCAGTCATTTCAGTCATGTTCATCTCTTCCTGGACCAAATTGGGATTTTCTTGGCAAAAGTACTTGAGTGGTTGTCTGTTTCCTTCCCTAGCTCATTTTACAGATGAGGAATTGAGGCAAACAGTGTTAAGTGACTTGTCCAATGTCACAGAACTAGTAAGTATCTGAGGCCAGATTTGAACTCAGGAAGATATGTCTTCTTGCTTGGACTGGCACTCTATACACCATGGTATCTAGCTGCCCATTTCAATGTTTAAGACTGGGAGATTTTTCAGATGGTCTGAATTCTCCAAAGGGTGGAATTTTGCAGAACACATCATACTCCACTGATGAACACAGAAGAATTCCTTATGCAGTGGAATATTGAATCAAAAAGATATTTGGATGAGAAGGCAAGACATAAGAGGGAGGAGATGGCCACCTTTAAGTGTTTGAAGGCCTATTGGGTTTAAAAAGGATTAGCCTTGTTTTCCTTGGCCTTGAAGGATAGAACTTGGATCAGTAGGAAGAAGTTACAGAAACAGATTTAGGTCTATTGTAAAACACAGACACATCTATCTACACAACAACAACAACAATAACAACAACAACGATGTCCTAGTAATTGGAGCTGTCCAAAGTGACATGTGTTTTCTTGTGTGTCATTAGATTTAGATCCTGGATCAATCATTATGGGGAATCTTGTAGAGAGAACTCATTCTCTACTCTCTGATGTTTCTTCTGACTCTGAGAGTATTTCTAGCCTTAGGTACCTTGTGGTTGTCCTGGGATGTGTTAAGAGAAAGACAGAGGAAGCCTCATTTATAATTCTAGCAGCATCAATGATCTGCTTTGAAAAGTAGTAAATTCTCCCTCACTAGAAGTCCTTAAGCAAAGGCTAGATGACTACTTCCTGGGCATGTTGGAGAGGGGATCTTGGGCCATATTGGGTTCAGAATGGATGATATGCTGGCATCTAATGATTCTCTGAAATCTTAAAACATTGAAAATACTCTTTGAATCACCACTGTGAGATGAGTTGAGCTCAGCCCCAGAAAACATCTGCAACTTTCCTAACTACTAAGATGCCCTCATATGCTGGGAAGTGAAGGTATTGAGTCTTCTTTTATTTGCAAACTGGTTAAACTGTAGGTAAAATCAGGTCTCATAGACCTTAAGGAAGGCACAGGATATGGTGGGTTCTAGCCAAATCTCTGTTAAGAAAACCTTATGTACCCTGAAGGCCTCTCTGGACCTCAATACTTCCTGTAAAATGGAATTGCAAGACTACATAACCTCCGAGAATCCCCTCAGCTCCAAAATTCTCTGTCTCTGTAATGTTGTATGATGATGATCTCCAGCACCAAGGCTTCCAGTGACATGGGTATGGTAAAACTTCCTCCAAATCAGAGAGAACAGAGTGATGGGAGACTACCCCAGAGACAATTCCTGAGGCTATGAACTCCCGCAAAATCACTAATGAGAACAGGACTTCTTCTTGATCACTGGGAGAAAAAGTACGATTAACTAGCAAGCAAGTGAGCACACTGTCTCAGGTTACCCTCCTTTCCCAATCGTGTATGATTTCAACTGTGTCTTTTTTCACTTGGCATACATATATCTCAATGGTAGCATGCTGTGGCCATGGCCTGCTTATATCCCCTATGTCTCTTCTCAAGGACATTTGGGTCACTTGCAATTGTAAGTCTCTTCAATTTCTTTGTCCCTGAGTAAAACTGATATGCATACAGATTTATTTATTTGCCAGTTACACTTCCCCCTCCCCACTCTCTGTTCTTGGTATATAGAGAGTGAGTTTTGTTTTGTGTTGTTTTTCTGAAGACTATAGCAAGTCCCATGATTGGTTGACTCCTTTAGTATGCCCAGCCCTGGGCCTGGACATTAAGAAGTATAAAGGGGAGGGAAAAGTAGGTATGGTCTCTGATATCAGTGAGTTCACAGTCTGGTTGGAAATTCAAGGTTCAGAAACATGGAACAATTAAGTGAGAAATACAAGAGTTGGTAAAACCAAGTTCTCTTTTCCCTAGCCTTACTTAAATAGTCTAAGAAACCTCTGATCTTATTGAAGTGAGGACTTTCTTCATTAGTGCCTATCACCATCCACTCTTACCTTTTCTGATTATTATACCTGACTTTCCATCAATCCTTCTTAGAAGAACTGTGCAATATTCTGAAGTTTTCCTCTGATGTGTGTGTGTGTGTGTGTGTGTGTGTGTGTGTGTGTGGAGAGAGAGAGAGAAAGAGGAAGAAGAGAGAGGGGGAGGGAGAAGGAGAGAGATAGGAGACACAGGGAGGGAGGCAGGAGGGAGAAGAGAATAGAGGAGAGAGAGAGGAGAGGGAAGGGGAGGAGAGAGTGAGCAAGCAAGTGAGCACACTGTCTCAGGTTACCCTCCTTTCCCAATTGTGTATGATTTCAACTGTGTCTTTTTTCACTTGGCATGCATATATCTCAATGGTAGCATGCTGTGGCCATGGCCTGCTTATATCCCCTATGTCTCTTCTCAAGGACATTTGGGTCACTTACAATTGTAAGTCTCTAGAGATTGCGATGTATTATGATCAGTAGAAGACTGCTGAGGTTAAAGTGATTAGTGTTGGCAGAATCCAGCAGTCTGGGATACCCCCAATGAAGTCCTGTCTGCTCCCCTCCTCTGTCATTCTCTTTCTGCTACTTGGAGTGCCTATGATTCTTTACCCGTTTAGCATTTTGGTCTGCCAATAAAAACTTCAGTGAATTGACTCAACAAGCATTTATTAAGTGCCTTTTGTGTGCCAGGCTCTGGGATAAGATCTGTGGACACAAAGAAAGAATAAAAGAAATAGCTCTTGCTCTGAACATGCTCATAATCCAAGGGAGGAGGGGCCACATGCAAATCACTCTGTAGAAAAAAAATGTTGCAAGACTGAGGGGCAACAGTCTTAGAGGAAAGGAGAACTGGGAAAGGCCAGATTTTAGTTGAGACTTGAAGGAAATCAAAGAAGCCCGAAAGTGGAGACAAGAAGGGAAAATGTTCTAGACATGAGAGAAAGCCAGTGAAATCAGGGCATGGGGAGATGGTGTGTCTTGTCAGTGAGAAGCAAGGAGGGCAGTGTCACTGCAACATAGAGTAGTCCAGGGAGAAGAGCAGAGCACTGTGTAAGCACGCTGACCCCATCTCCTTTCCAGAGTGCCTTCTGAAGTCACCATGGCTGACAATCCATCCATCCTCATCTGGCGGAACATTAATGCAGCCATGTGGTCCATCACTGGTAAGCATAAAGGCAGCCAGGTGGTCCAGTGTGTGTCACAAGAATTTAAACTCCTTGCAGTTAGGGATGGCTACTTTTATCGTTATTGTATTTCCAACATCTGGCACAGGGTCTGGTGCATGTGAGTGCCTAAATATGTGTTGATTGCAGCAGTTCTCAACCTATGGGTTATGTTCAATTTGTAACAATGAAAATATATCCTGCATATCAGAAATTTACATTACGATTCATAACAGTAGCAAAATTACAGTTATGAAGTAGCAACAAAAATAATTTTATGGTTGGGCATCACCACAACATGAGGAACTGTATTAAAGAGTCACAGCATTAGGAAGGTTGAGATTAGAGCTTTTCCTCCTTGGTGGAACCTTCCAGAGTTTACAGGAATCTCTGAAGTTCATTGATTGCACCAGCCAGAGATTATCAACACAGCCAGGGGCTAGTGGAGACTGAATAAACTGCTTTCATGATACAAGACATGGCCAGAATTTCAGTTCTTCAGAAGCTAAAATAAAAGCCCTTCCCTAGAACTTGCAGCTCCTAGCACCCTCCCTTCTAATGTTGCCTTCCATCTCTTCTACATGTATAATGTATGGATCAACCTCTGTATATGTTTTCTCCCCTGTTCAAATGTAAGCCCCTTGACGGAAATAATTGTTGTTTGTTTTTCCCCTTTATGTTCCTAATGCCTAGCACACTACCCTTATGGTAGACACTTGTTAACTGGTAGGTTTTATCAGACCCCAAATGATTAGGGAAGTGTCAACCCCTTCCCTGAAGTATGGACAATATGATAGAAATCATGCTGTGTACCCAAAATGGTCACCTGTGGAGATTTTGCCAAGCTGTAGCAATGTTCCCAATTCTAAAAGGCAGCCATATGGATAACTCCCAGGCTTGTGAATATAGACTCTATCTCTCTTGCTGCTCATCAAAGCCTAAAACTCCACCTACCTACACATTGACTTAAACAGATTTCCCGTTCTGATTAAAGTTGTCTGAGCCCATGGCCACTAGAGTGCAGAGATTTTCTTCAGTCTCTCCAATTATCTAGAAAATCCTCTGGGACCTTCACAACATCCACCTGCTGGTCTGTTGGAACCTCACTCAGTTGCAGAAGTTTTAACCAAGGTTATGTGACTATATCATCTTGAATTCTGTATCATTAGAAGTTACAAAATCTATCCCAGAATGATAATCTGGGAGTGTGTATGTGCCTAAATGAGAACTAAATATGTAAAGAGCTTAAAATATTAATCATTTTTAAAATTTACTTTCACAAAAAGAGTTTTAAATCATGTATTTTTGTCTCACCTGTTATTGCTTCAAATGCAATGAATGCTATGAACTGCTTTTTCAGTAATAAATCCAATGTCGTGCATGGCATCAGGGGAGGCAGAAAGCTGTTATGGTGGCCGCTCCTGGGGAAGTCTGCAGTAGGAGAGTTTGGGCTAAAAACAACAAAATAATAACGATAATAATAAGTAGCATTTCTAAAACATTCCAAGCCTTGCAAAGCACTCTACAAATATTATCTCGTTTTATCCTCACCATGACCCTGAGAAATAGGTGCTATTCTTTTCTCCTATATCATTATAGATGATTACATTATCTATATTTATTGTTGTTCAATCATTCAGTCACATCCAAGTTTTTGTGACTCCATTGATCATAGCTATATAGCTATATATTATTTAACAATATTATCAAGAGGAAACTGAGGCAAACAGAGGTTAAGTGACTTGCCCAGGGTCTCACAGCTAGTAAGTTTCTGAGGTGGGATTTGAACTCAGGTCCTCCTGATTACAGTTCAAGCACTTGATCAGTTGTGCTTTTTAGGTGCTTGGCCAATAGAAAGAACCCTAGATCAAGTCAAAAGACCTAAATTCAAATCTTGCCTCAGACTTTTTCTGTGTCAGCTCAGGCAAGGCACTCTCCCTTGGGAACAGCTTCCTCATCTGTAAAATGAGAGGGTTGGATGGATGATGCCATCCAGCTCTAAAACCATTACAGGGTCCTGTAGAAACATGTGCAGGTTTTCCTGAGCTGCATATATGTATGCTATTGCTCCTTGGTTGGGAAGAGACTCGCAGTCATACCCACACTCAACTCTGAGTTCCCTCCTCACTTGGAGATCCTGGCATTTGGGGTGAGGCAGAACCTTGTTCACAGCTGATGCTGCCCACGGATGCTGCACCCACATGCCAGTCTGGGGCCAGCTTCAGAAGCACTCCCCCCATGAGTGATTCTGCCACGTGATTTTTCTGTTTCCATGTCTTGGGATGCTTGGCAGGGAGCTGTGGGTGGCTCCCAGAGCACACCAGGCCAATGAGAAAGATTCCCCTGCTCCAAGGAAACAGTGATGCCATCCAGGGCTAGATCAATGCAGCTTTCCCCCAAGATGTGGGAGAATGCCATGGGATCTGTCACCCTGCTCAGCATCCTCAGGAATTGTGCAAGGCTGACCATGGAGGGCAGTGAAAGAACCCTGGACTGGGAAGGAGGAACCCTGGGTCCCAGTCACCTCTCTGCCACTGACAGTTTTGGGATTTGACAGTTTCTGAAAATGCTTCACAAACCTTAAAATACAATATAAATGCTGTCATTTTTGGTGTTACCATTAGTCACTTTCCATGTCTGGGTCACAGTTTCCCCCTTTCCAGAGTGTGGGAGTTGGGCAACATGACCAAAGGTACCATCCAATATTTTCCGGTCTGTAACAGCAAGCACCCTAGCATACATAGGGCGGCTACTAGCACAGGTTCTTAGATCTGCTTTTCTAAAGGAAAGCAACTCAAAATGGGTTAACAATCTTACTT
>CM053585.1:373563476-373579819 GCA_028646515.1 Pseudochirops corinnae
GCCTGGCGCCACAGGCTCCACGTGACCACATTCAGCCTATTAGGGAACACAGTATACTTTCAAATATCCAAGGGTCCTCAAAGTCACGTAGCCACTTCAGCAAAGGGCCTAGGGGCAGGGAAGATCTTTAGATTCCCATAACACGGTCATTTTTCTAAGGCCATTCCAATGCTGACATTGTCTCTTCTGTATTTGTGGCATCACACACTGCAAGTTAGAAGAGAATGTACAGATGGTCTAATCCAGTCCCCTCATTTTACAGATGAGGAAAGTGAGGATTGCCAAACCCCTTTCTGAAGGCCCCATAGGTAGTAGGCATTAGGGAATGCTAGGATCCCTCCTGGTTCTGACATTCTGTGTTCGATGGTCAGAGGTCCCTCTGAGTTCCAACATTCCATGTCCTGGCTTCACAAAATCTCGTCAGCAGTCTAGTTGGCTTCCCATCTGAGCTTTGTGCTGTCCAGGTGCTGGGGGCTGACCATTCCCAGGCCTCAGCAGCTGCCAAAATGCTTGCCCAGCAGGGATGCTGCATAGGCCTGGATAGATGCAGATGACACTGACATTCATGAGAAGCCCTGTCAGCTCCAGGGTCCTCAAGGGACTCTTGTTATGGGGTCAGAGTAGGGCCAGGTAGGGCCCCTGCCATAGCAGGTAGTGCCTTCTTACCTTACCATCTACTTGCGTCTGCCCTCCCGCACTGCAGGGCTTTGTCTTTCCTCTAGTAAGCTTTTTAGAATATTTACACTTACAGCAAGAGAGCTCCTAAAATCCACATTTCTAGAAGGTTTTTTTTTTTTTTACTATTTATTTATTCTTTGCTCCTAGCCTTTTAATCCATCTCCCTGCCCCAGTCCCTCCAGGTTCTCCACTCCCTTACCTCCTGTTAGGGTGGCTATCTGTTTCTTTGTCAGGGGCCTGCATCAGACTTTCAAAGCCCACTGGGCTCGAAGGCCCAGCATGGCTTAGTTCCTTCTGAGTACCTGTTTTCAGAGTGGACAGCTCATCACATGGACCTCCCCGAGTTCAGTCAGATGGCAGCAGACCACCATGTGAAAGGATGATATGCTGTGCTGGGGGCCCATTGGGCAGGGAAGCCATTCTCCCTGGTCCACTCTGGACACGTAGTAGTGTAGGAGGGAAACCATGGGTGAGTTTAACGCAACAAGCCTTTATCCAGTGTCTGCTCTTATCTAGACATCCTGCCCAATGCTGCACATGCTTCCAATCTGCTAGGGGGTAAGGAATGGGGCTGGTTCATATGGCTCTTGAGCTGCAAAGGGCCTGAGTGCGATCTAGTTCAAAGTGTTGCATTTTAAAGAGGGAGAAATTAAGACTCAGAGGAGTTAAGTGATTTGGCCACAGCCACACAGGCAATAGAACTGGGATTCAAACTCAGGTCCTTCACCTTATGTCAAGCCCACTTTCCACCAAAGTATGTTGTGTGCTGTGACAAAATGTACAAAAAACAGATCCAGATGAAAGGCACAGGGAATTATTGGGAGGCACACAGTACATTCAGCTGAATGCTTGGGATGGGGAGAGCTACTTCAAGGAGGTGGTATCTACCTAGGCCTAGAAGGAAGAGAAGATCCCTCTCCCACTTTTCTGTCTGCATAACAGAAAGCCCCATTCCCATGACTGGAGAAAAGAACTTTTCCTCCCTCACATCATCTTTTGCTGCAGGAGCCCTGACTTTTCCCCAGTCATGCTCAATGTCTTCCCAGGGCTGGACTCTGAACATCAGGGTTGGATATTCCTTCCCAGCTGTGTACCTCTGGGCAAATATTATGACCTATGCTGCCCCAGGTGATTCTCTAAGACTAGCACCAAGTGATTTCCATCTTTGGGGATGAAGTCACAGATTTGATTTAAAAAAAAAAGACACAGGGGTGGAGGCAAGATGGCAGCTTAGAAGCAGGAAAACTCCATGGCTTCCCCCATAAACACCTCAAATACCTATGAAATATGACTCTAAACAAAATTTAGAGCTACAGAACCCACAAAGTGACAGAGAGAAACAAATACCCTGCTGAAGGCAGCCCGGAAGGAAGAAAGGAAGGGTCAATCAAAGCCCCCTGGGAGGAGAGCCCAGTCCCATGTGGGACCACAGTATTAGCCCCAGGGTGGCCTCAACCAGCAGCTGTAATAGACATCAGGAGAGCGGATCACAAGCAGCAGTGGTGGTTTCCAGAATTATCAACTCATAAATGCCAAAGAAAAAGTGAGAGGTCAATAGACCTCTCTGTTAGATTCTGTTAGACACTCTGTTAGAACTGGGGGGAATGGAGAAGTGGCTCCAGCCCCTAGCCCCAGAGCTAGAAGTGGAAGAGGTGTGGCAGCCCTGCAGCCACCTCCACTTGGCTGCTTCAGGGCTCCTGGCATACAGATCCTAGGGGGGGCCGAGCAACCAGTCAGAGGATAATCACTCTTGCTTTAACCTGCTTGGATCTGGATCATGGTCTTGGGTGGAGATCCTGGGGTTTGTGACCAGGTGCCAGAGCCTGTGGAGGCTTCAAAGAGCACCCAGTTAATAGCTCCAGCAGTTGCAAATACCACAGCAATTTCAGACAAAGCCTTTCTCTCTTCAAGCCAAGTTCTGCTGTGGCAAAAAGCTCAAAAGTCAAGTAATTGAGTGGCAACATGAGCAAACAAAGGAAACAAAGCAAACACAGCAATACAATTTTAGATTCCTTTTTTGGGGACAAAATCGATCAAAGCATAGAACAGCAGGAAGACAATGAAGTCAGAACTCCTTTATAAAAGCTTCCAAGAAAAATATGGACTGGTTACAAGCCATAGAGGAACTTAAGAAGGATTATGAAAACCAACTAAGAGAAGTGGAGTAAAAATTGGGAAGAGAAATGAGAATGATGCAAGAAAATGAGGAAAAGAGAGTCAACAACCTGACTGAAGAAAATAATATCTTAAAAACTAAACTAACTTAAATGGCAAAAGAGATCCAAAAAGCCAATGATGAGAAGAATGCCTTAAAAAGCCAAATTTGCCAGATGGAAAAATAATCTCAAAAGCTCACTGAAGAGAATAATTCCTTCAGAATTAGAGTGGAGCAAATGGAAGCAAATGACTTAATGAGAAATCAAGATACTATTAAACAGATCCAAGCAAATGAAAAATCAGAAGGCAATGTGAAATATCTCTTTGGGGGAAAAAAAAAACCACTGACCTGGAAAATAAGTCCAGGAGAGACAATTTAAAAATGATTGGACTACCTGAAACCTGTGATCAAGAAAAGAACCTATAAATCATCCTTCAAGAAATTCTCAAGGAAAATTGCCCTGATGTTTTAGAACCAGAGAGCAAAATAGAGGTTGAAAGACTTCACTGATCACCTCTTGAAAAAGATCCCAAAAAGAAAACTCCTAGGAATATAGGAGGTTCTGAAGTTCCCAGATCAAGGAGAAAATATTACAAGCAGCCAAGAAGATACAATCTGAATATGGTGGAAACACAATCAGGATAACACAGGATTTGGCAGCTTCTACATTGAGGGATTGAAGGGCTTTGGAGTATGATATTCCAGAGGTCAAAGGAGTTGGTATTAAAACAAGAATCACCTACCCAGCAAAACTGAGTTTCAGGGGAAAAAATGGACATTCAATTAAATAGAGGACTTTCAAGCTTTCTTGATGAAAAAAAAAAACAGTTTAATAGAAAATTTGACATTCAGATACAAGAAGCAAGAGAAGCATGAGAAGGTAAACAGTGAAAAGAAATCATAAGGAACTTATCAAAGTTGAACTATTTACATTCCTACATGGAAAAATAAAACAATAATTGTAACTTATGAAACTTTTCTCAGTATGAGGATAGGTGAAGGGAATATAAATACATATATGTATACATACATGTATATGTCTATATAGGAGGGCATATGGGTGTATGAATACATATGTGAGTGTTTGTATATATGTATACAGGTACACATAGACAGAGGACACAGGATCAATTGAATAGGAAGGGATGACAGTTAAAAGGTGAAATTGAGACATGAGAATTGAATCTAATGAGAGGAGATGGGGGAGACAGAATAGGGTAAATTACCTCATAAAGAAGAGGAAAGGGGAAACTGTTGCAATGGAGGGGAAGAACAGGAAGGCAAAAGGGAATGGGTCAACCCTACTCTCATTGAATTTGGCTTAGGGAGGGAATGAGATACACACTAAATAAGGCATCTAGTCCTACAGGAGAGTAGGGGAGAAGGGGATGAGATAGGGGATTATGGAGAGGAGTGCAGGTTGGGAGGGGGAGGGTTGTTCGAAGCACACACTCTTGAAAAGGGACAGGGTCAAAGTAGAAATAGAACAATATAGGGGGGCAAGAACAAGGGGGGGCCAGATAGGATGGAGGGAAATATAGTCTGTCTTTCACAATATATCCACTATGGAAATATTTTGTGTAGCTACACATGTACAACCTTTATTGAATTGCTTATCTTTGCAATAGGGTGGATGATGAGGGAGGAAGGGAAAGGATCTGGAATCCAAACTTAAAATCAAATGTTTTTAAAATCATCATCATCATCATCATCATCATCATCATCATCATCATCATTATTATTATTATTATTATTATTATTATGATGATGATGATGATGATGTTACATGCAACTGGGAAATAAGATATACAAGCACTGGGTTAAGGGGATCCATCTTTCCCTACCAGAAAGTGGGAGGAGCAATGGGGTAGGATATAGGAGAGAACAGATTGGGAGAGAGAACAGTGGGATCGCTGTTTCGGGGTGGTAGGTAGGGGAAAGATGGGGAAAAATTTGCAACTCAAAATCTTGTTGAAATGAATGATATAAACTAAAAATAAACATAAAATTTAATTTAAAAAAAGACTCAAACCTTCCATTCTCCCTCCCAGAGTCATTTGGAGGAAATACTGTGGAAGCCTAAAAATGCTACAGAAATGGCCTTCTTATTTTCATTATTATCTGAAACCATCCGCATTGGAGTGGCTAGGTGTGGAAAGTGCCTGGAATGTGGATAGCCACCGAGGCAGTGATGCCTTTTGCCAACCCAACAATCACATGCAGCTGTTTCCTCAGTTGGACACCTTGGCCTTCCTCACTTCGCAGTTACCTCAAACATCACTCTCTTCCTCATGCTTGTCCATCCTTTCAGAAAGGCTTTCTGGCATTACATCTCCAGAGTCTGCCCCAGCCACCTCCCTTCTCACCTCTGCCTCTTATTATATCTGGTTTCTTTAAGGACTCAGCAAGAATGCCACCTTCTCTAGGAAGTCCTCCCTGCCCTCCTCATCAACCACCAGTGCCCTACTTCCCTGACTGCTTCGTATGGATTTTGTTTAGATTCCGTATGTATACATGGTTGTATATATTCATACATTCATACATATCTATGTGTACCTACTTATACACAGTTATAGATATACATCAGTGTATATGTGTATATATGTATGTGTATGTATGTATGTATGTATGTATGTATGTATGTTTGTGTGTATCTGTCCACATGGTTGTTTGCATGGCATCTCCTCCATACAGACTGCAAGGTCCTGAGGGCTAAAATCCTTTTGCCTTTAGAACTCCAATGCTGAGCATATCACCTGGCACACAGTAGGCATTTAATAAATGTCTGTTGACTGATGGGCTACAGAGAGCATTGATCGAGGAATCCAATGCCCTGTCTGGCAATAACAAGCTGTGGGTGTGGGGCTGAGCCTTTCTTTGCTGTGGGCCCATGTTACCTCCTCTATAAAATGCCAGCTTAGCCTTGATGATTTTTTCCTTGTCTTTCAGAATTCTGCTCTGATTCTTGCCATCATTGATCTCCCTCCTCTTGAGCTCTTCTCAGCCCTGAGAGTCTGGATCTCACAATTTATCACTTAATTATATTCTGTTTCCCTCATCCAGGCCAATGGGTGGAGCATTTATGGAAAGTTTGTTTATAAAGTCACCTGTTTGGACCTTGTGGCACCTTTAGGTGAGAGATTACCTGCTTCCCTGCCACATCTGGAGAAGAGAAAGACCCTCTCTCCCTTCCGCTTCTGTCAGGATAGCCTTGGCCCCCTCCAGGGCACATCTTGTTCTTCCAACCAAGGCTGAGCTCCAGGAATAGCTCCCATGTATATGCCCATGTCCTGAGCTCACTCCAACACACTTGTAGTCCTTGACAGTTCTAAGCCTCTCTTTGCCCTCATGGCCACTATTTTTTCCTCTCCATTAATCCTCTTATTTTGCTGAAAAGATTTCTCCCCTCCTCAGATTAATAGAATTTTGATATTTATAACTTACCATCGGGATTGTTTAACCTGAATGTCCCCTTGAGATTAATGGGACTTCAATTGTAAGCCGTGCCTCTGTGCACCCACACTGCCCGCTGCTACTCGCTGGCTCTCCCAGGGCTTCCCAGAATAGAAAGTGCATTTGAAAACCCATTTCCTATTCAAATTGTCTTGATATCTTAGGGCAGGGCTCATATTCACCCTCATGTTATTTCGAGGTCCTGGAAAAATTATTTTATCAGGTGGTGACTGTCTAGTGGAAAATGAGGGAATGGGGTGAGATGATGGTGCTATCTACCACCACGATCTACAAACCAATCAAGAAGGCTGAGGCTGCAGCTGAGCCCTTCTATTACCAAGTGAACTTGCACAAGTCCCTTCCCCTCTCTTGGCCTCAGTTTCTTGTTCGTAAAATGAGTCACTGGACTAGGTGTTTCCTGAGGTTTTCTCCCATTCTCTCCTTTCTGTGATTTGTTGGCTTTATCCTAGCTTCCAGGGTTAGAACTGCCTTATCTTTGTTCTTCTAGCTCTTAGGCTCATGCTAGGCACATAGCAGGTGATTAATAAGTGACTGAGTATTGATTGTTAAATCCTGCCTTAGACATGAGTGTGACTGGGTCAATTCCTTTGTCTCTCTTTCCTCCTCACTAAAATGAAAGGATTGCCCTAGCTGGCCTTTGAGGACTCTCTGAGTTCCAGGATGGTGATCCTATGACTTCAGGAACAGGATTTGTTATGTCCCTCTTTTGTTCAAAAGGCCTCAGGGCCTCCTGATGCATCCAGAGGAAATTTTAGGGTCCTTAGCTTGATGTCCAAGGACCTTGACCTTTCACCTCCCCTTAACTTTTCCAGGTTTCCTATATAGACTTCTGTCTATGTGGACCATAGTTCACCATAATGGACTATTCCCTGACCCCTGAACATACTTAGAGGCTGAGTTCTCCAGCCTATGAGAGGACTTGCATACTGTTCTCTCTGCCGGGAATACCCTCCCTCCCCTGCTTTGCCAATACAATTTCTACCCACCCTTAAAAATAATGTTATTAATACCTTCTGTTCTGCCACTACCTGCATTTCCCTCCTCCCTCTTTTCCTCCCCCTCCCAAAGAGCCAGCCCTTAAAACAAAGGATTAGGAAGTGGGGGCAGAGGGAAAAGAGTTCAATAAAACCAAGCAAGGTATCCAAGGATTCTGACAAGCTATGATGGGCTCTGCACCCACAGTCCAGCACCTCTGGAAGGAAACTGAAGTGGGGGTGGGGTAGGGACAGGGAGCCATCTTCTCATATTTCTTCTTTGGCCCAACCTTGGTCACCATAACTCGACAAGGTTCATTGTTGGTTTTCTGCTTTCCATCTACATTTTTACCAAAGCAATAACAATGTAAAATAATAATAATACTGGCCTTTATATGACATTTTAAGATTTATAAAGTGGTTTACAAATATTTTCTCATTTGGTCCACTGAACAATTAAGTAGGTACTATATTGTCCCCATTTTACAGATGGAACTATGACTGAGAAAGTGATACACCTAAAATCACACATCTAGAATCCTGAGACAAGATGTGAACTCAAGTCTTACTGGATTTAGGTCCATTGCTCTAGCCTACTTTACATTTAGCTCCTGGCCATTGGCAGTCCTAGTTTGTACCCATTTTAGAGCAATGCCCCATCCCAAGCTGAAGAGAAGAGGAGCAGTGAGTATTAAATGGAGGACAGAAGGGTTTCTTCGCATTTTTGTGTCCCTGGTGACTTGTGAAACACCTTAGAACTTTAGAACCTGCCTGAGGGCAGGAACTTTCTCACTTTGCTATTTATTGGTGCCAATGGTTGACCAGGATCTTAATACATAGTTGATGCTTAATAAAAGTTTTGCTTGTTTTTCCCATGCTGGCACTCACATAGTTGAAACTTAAGGAACATTTACATGAACATTCTAACACAGATAGAGAGCCAAGGGACCTGGGGGATCTCTTGTCCTAGCTCTGAAGTTACTGATCTTTCACCAAACTGGGAATGAAAAGAGATGGAAATCTCATCAATGTGTGAATCTCAGCATCTTAAGTGAACTTAGAGGAAATGCAGTGCAGCCTCTTACCCAATGTAAAGGTCACGCCAATAAACATCTATCCTTTTGATTTGTTCAGATCTGATTTTTGAAATTAGTGGAGATGTGGTGGCATGGAGATAGGGTAATGTACTTGGAATTAGGAAGGTCTGAGTTTGATTCAAGCTATGTGAGTCAGGGAAAGATGAATAACCTCTGTCTGCCTCAGTTTTCTCACTTATAAAATAAAGACAATAAATGCCATCTATTTTCCAGGGTTATTGGGAGGATAAAATGTCATAAGTTTGGAAGGTGATTTGGAAACCTTAAATACTATATAATGCTAACTATTATTAGTAATAATAAAATGAGGATAATAATAGCACTTATATAATATCTATATTTATATGTCTATTTGTATCCTTCTCTGTCTATCTATCTGACTGTCTGTCTGTCTGTCTAGATAGCTAGCTATAGATAGATATAAATATCAAGGAACACCTAATAAGTACCAAATGCTGGTGATACAAAGACAAATAAATAAAATAAAGGACCCTTCCCCTGAGGCATCCATATTCTTTTGGGAGGATCACAAGACTATATATAAAATCAGTTAATGAGGAAGCATTTATTGATTGCTTCCTCTAGCCATGCACTGAGCTAGTCAGTGAGAATAAAAGACAAAGACTGAAAGGTCCCTAAAAATAAATTTCTAGGGGGAGAGAATACTAATAATAGAGGAGATCAGCCATTTAAGCACCTTGCCATACTGGCCACTATGCCAAACTTTGGGAATAAAAATATAGTCTGAAGGACAGTGTCTGCCCTCAAGGAGCTTACATTATTTTTTGTAAATTAGTAATTTATTTATTTTTCGTTTTCAACTTTCATTTCCACAAGATTTTGAGTTAGACATTTTCTTCCATCTCTCTCCTACCCTCATCTCCAGGACAGCAAGCCTACTGAATAGACTTTCCCCCAATCTGCTCTCTTTTATATCCTCCCCCATCCATCCCCTAACTTTCTAGTAGGGCAAGATGGATTTCTATACTCCAGTGCCTGTATATCTTATTTCCCAGTTGCATATAAAAATAGTTTTTTTTAACATTTGTTTTTAAAACTTTGAGTTCCAGATTCTCTCCCATCTCCCATCCTCACCTACCCCTACTGGGAAGACAAGAAGTTCAATATAGGTTATATATGTTTAGTTATGCAAAATATTTCCATAGTAGTTACATTGTGAAAGACTCACTATATTTCTCTTCATCCTATCCATTCCCTCATTTATTCTATTTTCTCCTTTGACCCTGTCCCTTTTCAAAAGTGTTTGCTTGGGGGGTGGAGCCAAGATGGCAGCAAAGGAGCAGCAATTTTCCACAGCTCCCACATAGCTTCCTCAAATACCTATAAAATATGACAAATTTTAGGGCTCTAAAACTCACAAAAATACACCTCATGTTGAAGGCAGCTTTGCAGGAAGGGATCATCACATCACTGGGAGCCAGCCCAGTCTGAAACTATGGCTTGGCCGTGGGGGCAGCCAGGATCCACATCGTGGTCTTGGGTGGTGTTCTTGGGCTGTGTTTTCAGTGAGCCAAAGCTGGTAGGGGATGCAAAAAAAGGTAGCCCCATAATACCTCTGGCAGCTGTGAAAACCCCAGTGATTTGGGACAGAGCTTTCCCCTCTGGAAGCAGAGTTCCCCAGAGCTAAAAAAAAATCAAATAATTGATTGGCCAACATAAGCAGGCAAAGGAAGCAAAGTAAGAACAGCAACTAAACTCTAGATTCGATCTTGGGGGACAAGAAAGATCAAAGCATGGAATGGGAGGAAGACAACACAGTCAGAACTCCTACACCAAAAGCTTCGAAGAAACATGAAGAATGTCTACAAGCCATAGAGCAGCTTAAGAAGGATTTTGAAAACCAAATAAGAGAAGTGGAGGAAAAATTGGGAAGAGAAATGAGAATGATGCAAGAAAATCATGATCAGAAAGTCAACAACCAGACTGAAGAAAAGAATACCTTAAAAAAAAGATTAACTCGTATGGCAAAAGAGGCCCAAAAAGCCAATGAGGAGAAGAATGCCTTAACAAGTCGAATTTGCCAGATGGAAAAATAATTTCAAACGCTTTCTGAAGGGAATAATTCCTTCAGAATTAGAGTGGAGCAAATGGAAGCAAATGACTTTATAAGAAATCAAAATACTGTTAAACAGATCCAAACAAATGAAAAAAAGAAGGCAACATGAAATATCTCCTTGAAAAAACTGCTGACCTGGAAAATAGATTCAGGAGAGATAATTTTAAAAGTACTGGACTACCTGAAAGCCATGATCAAAAAAGAATTTAGGAAGCATCCTTCAAGAAATTCTCAAGGAAAATTGCCCTGATATTTTAGAACCAGGGGATAAAATAGAAACTTTTCTCAGTATGAGGATAGGTGAAGAGAATACAATTATATATATATATATATACATGCACATATATCTATACAGGAGCGTTTATATATGCAAACAAACACATATCTGTATATGTGTATATATGAGTATATAGAAGGCACAAAATCAATTGAATAGGAAAGGACAAAACTCTAAAAGGTGAAATTCTAAGGTGGGAGAGGATTAGAATGAGAGGAGACAGGGAGAGACAGAATGAAGTTAATCATCTCATATAAGAGGGAAAGAATAATTGTTACAATGGAGAGGAAAAACAGGAAGGCAAAAGGGAAAGGGTCACCCTTACTCTCATTGAATTTGACTTAGGGAGGGAATGACATAAACTCTAAACTGGGTATCTTGCCACACAAGAGAGTAGGGGAGATGGAGATGAAAGGTGGGATGACGGAAGGGGAGGGCAGGGTTGGGGGGAGGGTTGCTAGAAGTACACACTTCTGTAAAGAGACAGGGACAGGGTAGAGAATAGAACAAGGGGGGGGCAGGGTAGGAAGGAGGGAAATATAATCAGTTTCTCACTATATGCCCACTGTGGAGATGTTCTGCATAATTACACATGTACAGCCTGTATTGAATTGCTTGTCCTTCCAGTGGGGGTGGGTGAAGAGGGAAGAAGGGAAAGAATCTAGAATTTAAAGTTCTATAATCAAAGTGTAAATACACACACACACACACATATATATATACACATATTATTATTGTTATAATTATTAACTACATCCAACTGGGAATTAAGATACACAGGCACTGTGGTAGGGAGCTCCATCCTGCCCTACTGAAAAGTCAGAGGGGCAAGGGGAAGGACATAAGAGAGAGCAGATTGGGGGAGGGGTTATCAGTTGGATGGCCATTTTGAGGTGTTGGGTAGGGGAAAGATGGGGAGAAAATTTGTAACTCAACCTCTCGTGGAAATGAATGATATAAACAAGAAAATAAATAAAGTAATTTATTTTTTAAAAAGTGTTTGCTTCTAACTATCCTCTCTCTTAATCTTCCCTCACTTCTATCATTCCCTCTCTTATATCCTTCTCCCTTACTTACCTGTAGGATAAGATACTCAATTGAGTGTGTATGTTATTCCCTTCTTAAGCCAAATTCAATGACAGTAAGGTTGACGCTTTCCCTTTTGCCTTCCTGCTCTTCCCCTCCATTGTAATGGCCTTCTCCTAACTCTTTTATGGGAGACAATCCACCCTGTTCTATCTCTCTCCCTCTCCTTCTCCCAACATATTCCTCTATCACCTCTTAATTTTATTTTATTGATAACATCCCTTCACCTTCAACTCACCCTGTGCCCTCTGTCTTTGTATACATGTACATACACATGAACAAACACACACACATACATATACACATACACCCACCTATAGATGCATATTATATGTATGCATGCATATATATGTATGTGTGTATATGTATTATGAATATATGTATATATATGAATATATATTATATATGTATGAATATGTATGTATATATGTATATGTATGTATGAATATATGTATATATGTATGAGTGTGTATATATATATGTATATATTCCTTCCCTTTAACTATCCTCAAACTGAGAAAAAGCTCTTGAGTTGTAAATATCGTCTCACCATATAGGAATATAAATAGTTCAACTTTAATAAGTTCCTTATGATTTCACAATCTTGTTTACCTTTTCATGCTTCTCTTGCTTCTTGTATTTGAAAGCTACATTTTCTCTTCAGCTCCGGCCTTTACATCAAGAATGCTTGAAAGTCCTCTATTTCGTTGAATGACCATATTTTCCCCTGAAGTGTTATAATCAGTTTGGCTGGGTAGGTGATTCTTGGTTTTAATCCTAACTCCATTGATCTCTTAAATAACATATTCCAAGCCCTTTGATCCCTTACTGTAGAAGCTGCTAGAACTTGTGTAATACTGATTGTGTTTCCACAATACTCAAATTGTTTATTCCAGATTGTTTGTAATATTTTCTCCTTGACATGAGAACTCTGGAAAAGGAGCTTACATTCCAATGGGAGTGGACAACACATGAAAAAAAAAATTCAAAAAGTGAGAAAGGTCTGAGAGATTGCAAGGTATGGTGGAGCATGGAGTACAGTCCAGACATGGAAAGAGGAATCAAAAAGACCTCTTGTAGGAGGCAACGTAAGAGCAGAAGAGTGTATCCCCTTCATAGTGATTCTCTGGTGGCATGTCTCCAGGAGACTCTCTCAAACAGGCTATAGACTGCAATGAAACAAACAACCTTGGACTGATAATGTGGTACCTTGAAGAGAGCAGTGGATTTGGAGGGAAAAGCCAAATTTTAATCCCAATATTATCTCTTATTAATTATGTGACTTTGGGCTGCTCACATTATCTATAGTCCCATTTCCACATCTATAAAATGGTGTTGGACTGACAAGACTGCTTCCACTTTTAAGATCTTAGGATCTTTGACACAATGACTTTCTTTCTTTTTTCTTTTCTTTTTTCCTTTTTTTGCTTTATTTAAATTGAATTTTATGTTTATTTTTAGTTTACATCATTCATTTCCACAAGATTTTGAGTCACAAATTTTCTCCCCATCTTTCCCCTACCAACCACCCCAACACAGTGATGCCACTACATATGCCCTTCCCCAATCTGCTCTCTCCTATATCCTCCCCAAAGCCTTATCCTACTTTCTGGTAGAACAAGATAAATCTCCATACCCTAGTACCTGTATATCTTATTTCCTAGTTGCATGTAAATAATAATAGTAATAATAATTTTAAACATTTGATTTTACAACTTTAAATTCCAGATTCTTTCCCTTCCTCCCTTGTCACACACCTTTACTGGGAAGATAAACAATTCACTATAGGTTGTGCAAGTGTAGTTACACAAAACAATTCCACAGTGGATATATTGTGAAAGACTAACTATATTTCCCTCTATCCTATCCTGCCCCCCACTTGTTAAATTCTCTACTTTGACAATGTCTCTTTTCTTTTTTTTTAATAAATTGATTTATTTTCTTGTTTACATCATTCATTTCCACGAGATTTTGAGTTATAAATTTTCTCCCCATCTTTCCCCTACCCAGCACCTCAAGACAGCCATCCCACTGTATAATCTCTCCCCCAATCTGCTCTCTCCTTTGTCCTCTCCCTCACCTCTCTGACTTTCCAGTATGGCAGGATGGATCTCCCTATCACAATGCCTATATATCTTAATTCTCAGTTGGATGTAGTTAATGGTAATACTAATTATATATATTATATATATTTTAGCATTTGATTACAGAACTTTAAATGCTAGATTCTTTCCCTTCCTCCCTCATCACCCACCCCCACAGGAAAGATAAGCAATTCAATACAGGCTGTACATGTGTAATTACGCAGAACATCTCCACAGTGGGCATATAGTTAGAGACTGATTATATTTCCCTCCTTCCTATGCTGCCCCCCCCCTTGTTCTGTTCTCTACCCTGTCCTGGTCCCTGTCCCTTTACAAAAGTATATACTTCCAGCAACCCTCCCTCCCACCCTGCCCTCCCCTTCTGTCATCCCAACTCTCATCCCCACCCCCCTATTCTCCTCTGTGGAAAGATACTCAGTTTAGAGTTTATGTCATTCCTTCCTTAAGCCATATTCGATGAGACTGATGCTGACCTTTTCCCTTTTGCCTTCCTGTTCTTCCCCTCCATTGTAACAATTATCCCTTGCCTTTTCTATATGAAATGATTAACCCCATTCTGTCTCTCCCTGTCTCCTCTCATTCTAATCCTCTCCTACCTCAAAATTTTACCTTTTAGAGTATTGTTCCCTTCCTATTCAACTGATCCTGTGCCCTCTATGTACTCATATGTACATATACTCTGATATGTGTTCGTTCACATATATAAACCCTCCTATATAGATGTATGTGTATGAATGTGCTTAGCCTCTGAAGGATTACTTGGCCCTGCTGCAGTCTGCAAGTGGGGAGGTCTGAAGCAGCCATGTGGAGGTGGCAGCAGGGCCTCGGCTTCTGCTTCTTCCTAGGTCTAGAGGCTGTTTAGGTGGGACCACATTTTCCCCCAAAATGTAGCTGAGTTCCACTGACCTTTCACTTTGTCCGTGTTTCTTATGGCTTGCTAATTCTGGAAACTGCCACAGCTGCTGCTGATCCACTCTCCTGAACTCTCCAGCTGCAGCTTGTCCTGGTTGCCCCAGGGGCCCAGCCGTAATTTCAGGCTTGGCTGGTTTATGCTCCCAGTGTGCTGTGATGAGCCCTTCCTGCTGAACTGCCTTCAGTGGGAGATGTGTTTTTCTGTATTTTTGTGAGTTTTGGAGCCCTAACATTTGTTTAGAATCATATTTTATGGGTATTTGAGGTGGCTATGTGGGAGCTCTGGAACCTTGCTGCTTCTATGCCACCATCTTGGCTCTGCCTCTGACCCTGTCCCTTTTCAAAAGTGTGTACTTCTTAATACCCTCCCCCCAACCTGCTCTCCCTTCCATCATCCACCCTCTTATCCCGTCCTATCTACTCTCCTGTAGGGCAAGATACCCAATTTAGAGTGTATGACATTCCCTCCCTAAGCCAAATTCAATGAGAGTAAAGTTGACCCATTCCCCTTTGCCTTCCTGTTCTTCCCCTCCTTTATAACAGTTATCTCTTGCCTCTTCTATATGAGATAATTTACCCCATTCCGTCTCTCCCCATCTCCTCTCATTGTATTCCTCTTTTACCACTAAATTTCACCTTTTAAATATCATCCCTTCCTGTTCAATTGATCCTGTGCCCTCTGTCTATGTATACTTTTACTCATATATACACACACTCACATATGTATTCATATGCACATATACCCTCCTATATAGACATATATATGTGTGTGTATATATGTATACACACACACACACACATTTATATTCCCTTCAACTATCCTCATACTGAGAAAAGTTTCATTAAGTTACAATTATTGTTTTACCATGTAGGCATGTAAACAGTTCAACTTTGATTGTAATTTATTTTCCCTGTTTACCTTCTCATGCTTTTCTTGCTTCTTGTATTTGAGTGTCAAATTTTCTATTCATCTATGGTTTTTTCATCAAGAATGCTTGAAAGTCCTCTATTTCATTGAATGACAATATTTTCTGCTGAATCAATATACTCAGTTTTTCTGGGTAGGTGATTTCTTCGTTTAAATCCTAGCTCCTTTGAACTCCAGAATATCATATTCCAAGCCCTTTGGTTCCTCAATATAGAAACTGCCAGATCCTGTGTTATCCTAATTGCATTTCCACAATTTCCAGATTGTTTCTTCTTGGCTGCTTATAATATTTTCTCCTTTGTCTGGGAACTCTGGAACCTGGCTATAATATATCTAGGAGTTTCCTTTTTGGGATATTTTTCTTTATTTTTTAAATTTTATTTTAGTTTGCATCATTCATTTCCACAAGGTTTTGAGTTACATATTTTCTGCCCATCTTTCCCCTATGCACCACTCCAAAACAGCCATCCCAGTGTATCCCCTCTCCCCTAGTCTATTCTCTCCTATGTCTTCCCCCCTGACCCCTCTGACTTTTCAGTAGGGCAGGATCGATCTCCCAACCACAGTGCCTGTGTAT
>CM053585.1:373580319-373607505 GCA_028646515.1 Pseudochirops corinnae
ATTCTTTCTCCATCTGGCAAAGTCGACTTTTTAAGGCATTCTTCACCTCATTGGCTTTTTGGGTCTCTTTTGTCATTTGAGTTAATCTATTTTTTAGGGTGTTGATTTCTTTAGTCATATTACTGACTCTCTTTTTATGATTTTCTTGGAACATTCTTATTTCTCTTCCCAATTTTTCTTCCTCTTCTCTTATTTGGTTTTGAAAATCCTTCTTCAGCTCATCTCTAGCTTTAAGGCATTCTTCATGTTTATTGGAGGCCCCTGATGGGGGTGCTCTGGCTGCACTCTCCTCCTCTCTCTCTTTGCCATGATCCTTCTTTTCCCCAAAGAAGGAATCTAGGGTTTGGGTGTTGGTCTTACTTTGCTTCTTATGCTTATTCTTACTCATGTTTGGTCAGTCTGTGATTTGTTTTTTTAATCTCTATGGGGCTCTGCTTCTAGAAGGGAAAGCCCTGTCCCAAATCACTGGGGTCCTCCCGGCTGCTGTAGCTCTCAGGAAGGTGCTGGGTCCCTTCCTACTTACTTCTGGCTCACTGGATAATGAAGACTCCAGAACCGAAAGCCCAAGACCGCGATCCAGATCCAGGCCGCTCAACGGGAGAGCACTCGGCCTCTGAACAATCGCTTAGTCCCCCTGCTGTCTCCAGGCTGTGGGCACCGAAGCTGCAAGGCAGAGGCGGGTGCAAAACCTCTGCTTTTCGCTTTCCCACCTTGGAGGCATTTCGGCCATATGCTTTTCTCCCCCAATTTCGCAAGTCTCACTGACCTAGTTCTAAACGCTGCTCGCAGCTGCCACTAATCCACTCACCAGAGAGGCTCCTCTGCTCCTCCTGTCCAGCCGCCCCCAGGGCACAGCCGCAGCTTCAGGCCAGGCTGGTTTTCGGTTCGCAGTGCTGATATGGCTCCTCGTAGCTGAGCTGACTTTAGTGGAAGGTATATTTGTGTGCGTTTTGGAGTTCTAGGATTAGTTTAGAGTCATATTTTATGGGTATTTTGCGGTGACTATGTGAGAGCTGTGATATGTTGCTGCTGCTATGCTGCCATCTTGGCTCCACCCCCTTGGGATATTTTTCAAGAAGTGATCAGTGAATTCTTAAAATTTCTATTTTGTCCTCTGGTTCTAAAATATTGGGGCAATTTTCCTTGAGAGTTATTTGAAGGATGATTTATAGGTTCTTTTTTTTTTATCATGGCTTTCATCTAGTCCAATAATTTTTAAATTATCTGAACTGGATATATTTTCAAGGTCAGTGGTTTTTCTAATGATATATATCACATTGCCTTCTATTTTTCTATTTGTTTGGATCTCTTTTATAGTATCTTGTTTTCTCATAATGTCATTAGCTTCCATTTGCTCCAATCTAATTCTGAGATAATTATTCTCTTCAGTAAGCTTTTGAAATTCTTTTTCTATCTGGCAAATTTGGCTTTTTTTTAAGGCATTCTTCTCCTCATTGGCTTTTTGGACCTCTTTTGCCATTTGAGTTAATCTATTTTTAAGGTGTTATTTTCTTCAGTCAGGTTGATGACTCTCTTTTCATCATTTTCTTGCATCATTCTCATTTATCTTCCCAATTTTTCCTCTGCTTCCCTTACTTGATTTTCCAAATCCTTCTTGAGCTTCTCCATGGCCTGTAACCATTTCATATTTTTCTTGGAAGCTTTGATGCAGGAGTTCTTACTGCATTGTCTTCCTCTCATTCCATGCTTTGATCCTTCTTGTCCCCAAAAAAGCCATCTAAAGTTCGATTGTTGTGCTCACTTTGCTTCCTTTGCTTGTTCATGTTGCCACTCAATTACTTGACTTTTGATCTCTTTACCACAGTAGAACTCTGCTTCCAGAGGGGAGAGCTTTATCCCAAATCCCTGGGGTTTTCACAGTTGCTGGAGCTTTTAGGAGGGTGCCATTTCTGCAGCCCCCACAAACTCTGACTCACTGGTCACACACCTCAGGGCCACCACCCAAGACTGAGCGATTACCCTGTGAATGTTCACTTCCCCCCCTCCCCCCGCCCAGGGTCTTCAGGCCTGGAGCTCTGAGGCAGCCAAGTGGAGGTGCCTGCAGGGCCACAACACCTCCACCAGTTCTAGCTCTGGGGGCAGGGGCCCAACTAGCTCCTCCATTCTCCCCACTTCTAACAGAGTTCTACACTGATCTCTCACTTTTTCTTTGGCATTTTGGGTTTATAACTCTGGAAACTTCCACTTCTGCTGGTGATCTGCTCTCCTGAAATCTACTACAGCCTCTGGTTGGGGCCACCCTGGGGCTAAAACTGTGGGCTCACTGGGGCTGGGCTCTGCTGCTAGTGTGCTGCAGTGGACCTTCCCTGTCCACCTGCTGGGCTGCCTTCAGTGGGAAATTTGTTTCTCTCTGTCACTTTGTGGGTTCTGTAACTCTAAAATTTTTTTAGAGTCATATTTTTAGGTATTTGAGGTAGTTATGGGGGGAGCCAGAGAGTTTTCCTGCTTCTAAGCCACCATCTTGGCTCATCCCCAACACAATGACTTTCAATGCTGTCCATTTGATGGATTTGAGTAGAATGTTCCGAGGACGATAAGAAGTTTCTCCATCTTGGAGGGTAACTTCTCCTTTGAAAAGCCTGAACAGGCTGCCCAGAGGATGTTGGTCAGGTGCTTTGTGAGATGTTCCTCAAGACTCTGCCTCTCCCAAATCCTTCACCCTACAGATACACAGGGAGCTGTTTGTTCTTGCTGAATTCCTACTACAAAACATTTCTGTTCTCTTGAATCCCCTCTATTCATCACCACCATAATAACATAGACATTTAATAGATTCCACGTGGAAACAAAAAGTTATATGGCCACCATGGCCCCAGCAACACTCTGAGCAATGACATTCTTCATTCTCTGAGTAGAAGCAAGCACAGGAGCTGAGAAATTGGGTTGGCCCAGCCTGCATTATTTCTTGTGGCCTCCTCGGACAAGTCTATAATGGAAAGCATCTCTATTACATGCTGGTAGCTATTTACTGTAATTGAACTACATTAGTCTCAATTTTCCTTAAAGTGGGTGTTCTTCAAGTCATTTTAAATACATAAATGAACAATTGCTGAAATAGATACAGGCTGGACCTAGCATATTTTGGACAGGAGTTTGTTCACATGCAAGACAAAGCAAGTGAGGCAAGCACCAGAGGGGTCAGGGCTCCAACTGTAAGGAACAATGATCCCTTTCCTAGAGGAAGAGGATCTTACTGAATAATGGAACAGAATGACACAACAATGTAGATTAGCATTGTGTTGGAAGTGTGGAGGCTTGGCTGGGATGCCATCATTGCCATTCAAGGAATGCCCACTTGAATAATCCATTTTTAATGAAATATTTTTGCCAAGAGATCTGAGTTTGAATTTCAGCTATGCTAGTTTGGGTAAATCATTTATGAAGGCTTAGGCTGAAGGATCTCTAAAATTCCTTCCAGTCTTAAATCTATAATGCCAGAGGTCATAAGTTTGTAAGATTTGGAGTTGATTGATTATGCAGTCCAGCCTCTCATTTTACATATAGGGAAACTGAGGTTCATAGTAGGTAAGGAGCTTGCTCACACCTTTTTTGATCATGAGTAGTGGAGTGAACCTTCTGAGAGAGGTCCTTTAACTGCATGTACTGTACCACACTGCCCCTAGTGCCTGTGGACACAGAGCCACTTTGGGGGCTAAGCTGACATCCCCTTCCTAATCACATTCAATGGCATGTCTGCTCAATGTTCTCCTAGTGAAAATTTCATAGTGTCGAGAAAAGTGGGCCAGCTTGTCTCAGCTCCAGGGATCTCCCCTGCCATCTGATTGTGTGTAAGAAGCTGCACCAGGCAGGAGGAATACAATGGAGGCCCTGCAGGATGCTGTCTAATACCGTTTGCATTCCATATTCATTTTGGTTCTGTGTAATGGCTCTAGGCGCAGCTTATCAAGCCTCAGTAATAAACTTTCTGTCTCTCTGCACTGGTGGTATGTGAGTGGCCCGTTGGAACTGCACATGTTAGCCAATCTGAGCAGGGCTATACATCATTGCCCATCCCAATCTCCGATGGGTCACCCAGCCAAAGTGCTAATGGTGTAAGATGTAGGAGGGAAGACAGATGGGTGTCCTGTCCTCTTTGTGGTCCAGAGCCCAGGGCATTTGCATCCAAGGCTAGGCTCCAGCTTTCTTTCTCTCTCTCTCTCTCTCTCTCTCTCTCTCTCTCTCTCTCTCTCTCTCTCTGTCTCTCTCTGTATCTGTCTCTCTGTCTCTGTGTGTCTCTCTGTCTCTCTCTTTCTCTGTCACAAAGCATTTCTTTATGAGTTATTGAATTTGAGACTGTTGGGCAAGCTAGATTTTAAGGTTGGGCTCTCTTCATGGACAAAGGGAGGTTAAAATAATGAGAATAAAGTTTCATTTTTTTGTTATTGAGCCTCTGATTTCTTTGATGTGTTGAACTCTCTCTCCAAAATGTGGTTGTTACCTTCTGTGCATCTCAGAATCTTAGAGAGCTGTCCAAAGTGCTGAGAAATGATGAGTCAGAAATACTTTAACCCTGTTCTTCTTACTTCTGAGTTGATTCTCTATGTCTGGAGCTGTACTGCCTCATGCCGCGAAGACTTGGGCATGGCCATGGCATCTTAGCATTGGCAAAGCACTTTACATCTATTATTACATTCAACACAACAGTCCAATCAGGCAGATTGTTTATCCTTATTTTCCAGATGAGGGAATTGAGGCCACTGTCACGTAACTAGTAAATATAAAAGGGAAAGTCTGATCTTCCTTCCTCTGTTTCCCAAGTTTGAGCCCTCCAAGTCCCACCCCCCATCCACCTTTTAGTACCTCATGGTCTCTTGGTATAATAACTTTTCAAAGAAACTCCTATGTTGTCCTTTTTTAGAACCTAAGGAACCACAGGATCTATGAATGTGAATCTCCCCAGTTTATAGGGGAGGAAATTAAGACCCAGAGAGGGAAAAGCATTTGCCCAAGATCACACAGCAAATGAATGATTGAGCTGGGACAGAAACTCTGCTGTTCTGATTCCTTCCCTCATCCAGGCTCCTTCCTCTTCTACCAACTGTCTCCTTTAAATGAAACTTTTCCATGTAACAGGATTGTGGGATTGTAAAGGGGAAAGGGAGGGACCTCAGAGGTCATTGAGTTCAGCCATCCTCTTTTGGTAAGAGCACACTGAAGCCCAGAGACAGGAAGTAAGTGACTCATCCAAGAAAAGACCTCATCAGTGTCTGATTTGACTAGTTGGTAAAAATGTTTCCTACTCCCCATCCTCTTCCCACCCCTGGGACCTTGCACAGGACTGTGACAGTGCCTTTTCAATTCACATATCCAAGTATACTAGAGTTTGTATCTTATCCACCTCCAAGACTGGGTAGAAACCCCTTAAGGGCAGGGAAGGCATCTGATCCAATCTCTGTCATTCTCTGAGACATCAGGCCCTGCATTTGGAGGGTATATAATAAGTTCTAGTTGTTGTGATACCTATACAGTTTTGTTCAAAGATTATGTATGGCAAAATAATAAGGTTTCTTAAAGGTCCTATCAATCTAGCTGATTTAAGTTCTGACCTGGCAATGTGCTGTGTGTGTGAGGTCCTTCTCTAGGGAGATGTTTATTGCCAAGTTGACTACAGAGAGATGACCATTTTGGGCCATGATTCTCAAAGACCATCTGCTAAGTTATAGAAATGTTGTGATTTGAGCTTGGTGGAGGAAGGACAGCCCAAACCAATGAAATCAATCAATCAACAAGCATTTATTAAGTACCTACTATGTGTCAAGTGTTGTCCTAGGTGATGGGTATAAAAATCAGTCAATCATTTATTAAGTGGCCTACCATGAGCTACATAGAAATGACACTAACCTTGCCCTCAAGGAGTTATCCTTCTCAGAGGAAGCAACATATTGTTATTTGTGTCAATGTAAAATATATAAAAAGTCATTTTGGTGGGCATGGAGAGGAAATATTAGGGAGTTGAGAGGGATAAAAAAAAAGGTCTCATGTAAGGAAGTGACATTGAACTGAGATCAGGGGGGAGCTAGGAATTCTAAGAGGCAAAGGATGGTTGAGAGAGCATTCCAAGCTTGGGGACACAGCCCAGGCAAAGGCATGGGGATGGGAGATGGAATCTCATGTGAAGTAAACAACCTTTACTCTAGAAAAATATACTTACTGCATGTTCTGGAAAGATGTGGGCAGGAGTCTCTTGCTCTGAGGATAGAGTTGCTGAGAAAATATTGCTGTCGATCAATACATCCAAATAGGCAGGAGTGAGTGTACAACCCACATTCACCAGAGAAAAGGGAACTTTGGGAATTCTGGAATCCCCCAGCTCTGTTTTGTGACCTGAGACAAATCACTTCTGATTGTGTTTTTTAGGAATATAAATTTGCTCCTTTTAAAAGGTGTAAGGGTCTGTTGGTGGACTACAGACTCCTAGAATCATGAATCAGGAATTCTCCCTTCCCCAACAAATGGCCCAGCCAGCTTCCTCTTGCAGATTTCCAAAGATGGGCATCTCACTCCGTCATGAGTTATCCTATCCTACACTAATGGGATTTGTTAAAGTCCCCCCTCCCCCACATCCAGAAATGGTAATGACAACAACAATCGTTAACAATGATAGTAATAATTGCCATTATTGTTATTTCACTGGCATTTGTACATTTTTAGCTTTGATAAGTGGGTTACACACGTCATTTTACTTGTTCCTCACAGTCCTGGAGGGCACATGCCCTCATTATACACATGAGACAGAGGTTAAGTGATTTACCCAGGGTCACACAGTTGGCAAGTGAGGCCGAGGCTGCATTTGAATTCAGCTCTTCCTACCTGTAGGTCCACTGGGCTACACTGCTGCCTCTGATTCTGCCTCACAGCAGCACCCACCCCTTGCTCCTTGCACTGGCCTCCAGAGCCAAGCAGGAGCCATACGGTCTCTTTCATCTCCAGCATTCTCTGATCCTGTTTATATCCATGGAAAATTCTCTAACTGCAGAATATGTAATAGAACTTTTCATCTGTTCCCATTAGACTCACAGAATCTGAGAACTGGGCACAAACGCAGAAGACATATAGCTCAATCTATAGCTACAGCCAGCTAGTAATTCCAGGCTATGAGACACTGGAGGACTGGTCTACCTGTTTCCATGTTGTTACCCAATAATTGAACAGTTTATTATGTCCATAATCTCAGGCTAGACCACACAGTAAAGCCACATGTCACACACCCTAATGCCCAGGCACCAGACTACATACTATCAGTAGAAATAAGATTGAAGCCAGATTGGCAAAGAGCTCACCTGTGAGTTTCCTCCAGCTACCTCTCCTCCCACTCCACCTTCACAAAATCCAATGATGTTTGGGATGTTTCACAACACTGTTTGTAACAGGAATATGTGTGTAGAGGGTCAGTGGGACAGGTGAGCTGGCTTCACTGTATTTCCAATTTGGCTTAGCTTAGAATTGTCTGATTATTCCTGGAAGTAAGTATAATGTTCTATTTTCCCTTAACTTTCCACGGAAAAGAAGGGTAGGAGCCTCCAGAGATCCACCCATTTTGTAGCAACATCATTTTTCTTGATTTACCAGTCAGGTCAGGGGACTGGCTGCCCCTTAATGAGTGTGAACAGTGCTCAGGGCCTATGAGACCCTGGTTGTTTATATGGCTGGAAGCTGACAGCAGCCTGGTCCATGGCATCTCTGCCACACAGATGCTTGCAAACTCTTCTTCCACCAGCACCTCTCCCCTGCATCCCTTCCAGAATTCTAGGCTATGCTATCCAGGTTAGTGAGGGTGATGTAAGCATAGAATGGTATGGAGGGATGGAGAGCAGGGTTGGGGGGACAAGGGAGAAAAAGCTCCTTTTGCATTTAAAAACAGAATTTTGGGGTTGCATTTAACCAAAGCAGTGATAGATTGGGGGTCTGGGGAACAGAGCTTAGAGCTGGCACGTGCCCATTACAGTAACAGTGCCACATTTTCTGGAGAGCCCTGCTCCAGCATCTCCCCCCCTTCCCTAGGTGCCATCTTTTCTGCTCCTTCCAGCTGCCACTGCCCCCACCCCCAAATGAGCTGCTGCAGATTTGGGGCATAGATTGGATATTCTGTTGTCTAAAACAGTGTCCTGCATCTTTTAAGAAAACAGTGCTAGGCTTTTGGTCAGCATAAACAGCTGAAAGAACCAGCTAGACAGAGTGAAAAAAAGTATTGAAGGATCTGTCTCTAGGTCACACCCAGTATTTCTCCCCACATTTGCATTTCCCAGGAAGCCCAGCAGGAAGGAAATGGAGTGGGCACACAGGAAGATAAGCGGTAGCTTAGATGCTGCCTAGTTAGCCTTTGACCTGGAGTTAGATTCCACACACAAGTTGATATCTTACTAACTCTGCCAGAAATTTAGACTCACTCCAAGGAAGGAGATGTTTCCTCAGGACTGTCCCAAATTGGATTGGGGTAGCCTAAAAGTGGTGAGTTCCCTACCTGGAGGTTTCCAAGGGGAACTAGAGTTTGGTGTCTTGGGAATATTGTAGACAGGAGTCTGGGTCAGGTGTGTCTTACACTTGATTCTCTATTGGGCCCCTCCTGATTTAGCCATCCATTGATTCCATCCCAGATTGTTTGGGACCTCAGACATCTCCTAGTTCTTTCATTTTTGTGTAGCAAGGTCTTGTAGGGTTAGAAGAAAGCTCCTGAATTTCCTCTGACAGTCTTATAAAAGGGGAATGGAGTGAGAGGAATGAGCATCTTGGTATCTCTCTTCACCCTTTGTGTGGCCATCAATGTATAAAGATGCCTGTGTGCTCAGCTTAGGAACCCCTAGCAAAAGGCACCCAAACCCATTATAATCCAGCCTGTGAGTATCAAAGACAGGAGTCAAACAGAATGCCAGTGGCCAGTCCACCTGGCAGCACGCAGAAGGGGACAAAGGAAAGAGAGGGGAAGCTGAGATTTTGAAAAGAATTAAACTGCTGAGGAGAAAAATAGGCAGCTTTTTGATGTGTCTGGTCCCCAGCAGCTCATGCCCAGATGACCAAAGCAGGATAGGGACAAGTGATGGCCAAGGTGTTCTCTCTACCCTCCCTGATGGAGGAAGCTCTGGAGCCTAGGTGTGTGGAGGACACTGGGTGAGATGTGGGAAGATGGAGACCAAAGACTGCCTCCTTGAAGGAGGTGGGGGAGATCAGTAAGCCCTGACTTTCTGGGAAAGTAGAACAGATCATTCATACATACCCTAGACTATCTCTTTCAGCTGTGGATTTCAGAACTCTATTCATTCCTTCCTGTTAAAAACCTTGTTTTATTTGGAGGGAGGGAAGGATGGAGACAGAGAGAAAGAGAGAAAATAGGAAGAAGAAAGAGAAGGAGAAGGAGAAGAAGAAGGAGGAGGATTAGGAGGAGGAAGAGGAGGAGGAGGAGAAGGAGAATTAGGGGAGGAGGAGAGGAGAGAGAGCTTTTGCTTTATGGCTATTCTTTTCCTAATGCAGACTGTAAAGAAAAATTTGGTATCATGACTCTCCAAGCCACCTCTGAGTCAGGTGACATGGTTATCTTTTATGAATATAGAAACTGAGGTTTAGAGTATTGATGTGGTATGTGCATGACAACAGAGTTGTTAAAGGTCAGAGGCAGGTCTGGGATAAAGATCATCTGACTCCTAAGACCATGCAAAGCAAGTGGGAATAAAAGGAAGCACCCCAGTCCCACATTGACCCGAGTTTCTCCTGTTGAAGCACTTCCTTTTAGTTAAGGACCCCCCAAACGAGGTCTGAAGTTCTGCAACACAGAGTCAGCCCCCTCCCCCCAGACAGAAGGGTCTCCATTTCCAAACCTGCTCATTGCCAATGAGGCATTTGCCCACCTGGAATCTCGGACTTGGTTCACTCCCCTCCCCCATCAGCCAATAAAGAGGCCGCTGATCACAGAGCAAATCCTTAGGATCTTGCCTTTGTCATCCTTTAATTCCCAACCCCCCCTTTCTTTTGAACCCAGAGTAAGGAAAGAGAAAAGGGCACATCTAGAATGTGTTCCTTTGGTCATTAAACGAGGATTTTTCTGCTGAGGGAACACAAGTAGACATATAATAAATAAATCCAAAGGGTTCAGGTTTTTTTTTTGTTTTTTGTTTTTTTTCTGAATGATCTTTGAAATAGCAGTTGGGAACTGCATGGGGACAAGGGGAGTAGACATGAACTCCTATGGGAGGCAGTATTTAGTTGAGCCTTGACAAAGTAAAGTGACAGCTTCTAGGGGACAGAGATGAGGAGATATTGCATTCTGGATATGGGAAACATGAGGTCTACTATTGTCCCAAACTTGAGAATCCTATGAATTATGAGTCACCAAAGAAAGCCTCCTTCAGTTAGGTAGGGGATACCATCTCACTTTTTACCCACAAGGAAACTGAGGCTGAGGGAAGATAGTTTCATTATCCATAGATACTCACAGAGCTAATAAGTATCAGAGATGGAACTGGCTATCTTCCTACATCTAGTCCAGAATTCTTTCTAATTTCTCAGTTTGGTCATTTATTCATTCATTTGTTTGTTGATGGTCTCAGCCTGTGAATTCCTTGGTGTAGGAAACTCTCACTGCTAAGAGTCAAGACCCCCACCCCCCTTATCAATGCATATAGGCACCTGTTGGCCCACTTGACATCTTGCAGAACCCTGTGAGACACTGAGAAGTTTGTCTGTATGTGTTGGATCTGAACTTGGATCTTCCCAGCTCCAAAGCTAGTTCCCTTCCCTTCACTGCACATTGCTCCCATCATCACGCATTTTGTTTCTTCAGATCATTCCTGTCACAGGGGATGCCAGGTCAATCCCACTATAGTCCTATGGAATTATAACCAGAGGCTGAGAAGGGCTCTGGACAAATGAACTGACCCAGGTGGGTCAGGACCATGACCCTCCCTTGAACCCTGCTCCCACTTCCTGCATTTTGGCACTGGGCAACTGTGGTTTTCTCCCTTTGAGGACACTCAGGCCCAGAGCCTTATTTCTGCTTTTCTGGGTCTATGTCTGTGGAGCATTGGTTAATAGTCTGGTTGTATTCAAGTAAAGTTGCAAGGGGATGTGTCTTCTAGGATTTAGCCTTCAGTAGCCACTTTTTTCTCCTGGATCCCTGCCCCCACCCGACCATTCTGTATAACAGACATGACTTCAGATTCATCCTCAGACATTAGCTGGGTGACCCTGGGGAAGTCACTTAATTTCTGTTTGCCTCAGTTTCTCCCTTTGTCAAATAATGATGATAATAATAGCACCTACCATCCAGATTTATTGTGAGGATCAAATGAAGTAATATTTGTAAAGAATGATGTTGGTACTGCTTGGCACAGAAAAAGCACTATATAAATGTTGGCTTTTAGCCCTTATTGTTATAAAAACAGGATGGGCTTCCCTGAGAGGTATTTGCATGCAACTGCATGGATGTTAATTAGAGATATTATAGAGGATTCTCAACGCTGAGGTCCAACCCCCGAAAGTTTGTGATTGGAACAATATTCAAGACCCTTCCCCCAGTCCCATAATCCAATAGGATACCCCTAGTCCTGATCCCCCCAGTAACTGGAAATACCTTTATGTTAATATTCCCATCACTCAAGCTTAGTTGGGAAGTGGATTCAAACTTTTGCTTATACTTTCTGATCAATCCATTGTCAGCTGCCAGAAAAGTCCCATAACAACTTTCAAAGAGGCTGCAGCCAAAGGATAGCCTGGTCTGGGGGAGGGTCCAATCCAACCAGCATGAGGGCCTCTAAGCCTCCATTGTTCTCCACACAGTTCCTCCTTTAATGCAGCCTTAAACTGAACCAAATTATTGTTTTCCAAGTCTCTCCATTGCCTTATGCTAAGTTAATAGTTCGTTATAACTTGCCAATCCCTCTCCCCAAATATGGCCTTATTTTAAAGGTCACACCTTTTCCTTTTATACTTAGGTAGCCAGTTTTCTAAACCAGTGTAGGACTTTAGATTAGTACCAATTAAATTGCATCTTATTAGTTAGGTCAGTCACTCAGCTAACATTTTCAGGTTGCTTCTTTTCATCTAATACTAAAATAACAGCCGGCATCCTTATACTGCTTGTGGCATTGCAAAGCTCCCACCCCCACCCCCATCCGTCCATCTGTCCATCCGTCTATCTATCTATCTATCTATCTATCTATCTATCTATCTATCAAATGGATTGATCAATGTGTCTACCTATCTTTATATCTTTTTATCTATAGCTATCTATTTATCTGTCAATCTATCTTTCTATCATTTCATTTGATCTTCAGGACAACCCATTGAGGTATGTGCTTCAGACTTCTCAGACTTTGTTTCCCCTTCACAGATGAGGAAGATGTGGCTCATAGACTTGCTCATGGCCAAGGAATAACTGTCAGATTCAGGAATCAACCTGATTTCTGATACCTGGTGAATGGTAGATCAGGGATTTGAACCCATATCTCAAGAGTTCAAAGAGACCTAAGGAATAATAACAGCTCATATTTCCATAGTGCTTTGAAGTCTATGAAATGGCTGCTTTGGAACAGCTCTGTAAGGAAAGCACAGACTCCCTTTGTTAGAATGGGGGGAATTGAGTCTCAGGTTCACACAACTAACAAGTATCAGAGGCAGTATTTGAAATCAGTTCAATGAATATTAAGCTCCTGCTATGTCCCAGGCCCTGTTTTAGCTGCTAGAGCAAAAAGTATAAAGAATGAACTAATCCCCATATACCAGGCATCTCTTGACTCAAGGTCCAATGCTCTCTCTACCCCCTACACACCTTCCTGCTTCAATAGCCTTTACATCTATGTATGTTTCACCTACAGATTGCATGAGAACACCATAGATGCCTTCTTTCAGGTGACTGACAAAATTTTGTTTTCTCTCAGAGTAAAAAGGATTCAACTTGATCTGATGTTCAATGGGGAGTCATTGAAGGCTTTGGTGCAGGAAACTGATAAAAATAGAGATCAGCTGGGAAATGATCCAGCCCACTTTGGCATCAGGGTTGATGGCTGTTTCTTTCCTCCCTGCCTCCCTTCTTTAGCCCAATACCCAAGACAGGGAACCAACCAAGCCTGTGGCTTCCTCTCCTTTCTTTCCCCAGTAGTCTTTATACCCTCCCTTCCTTTTTTATTTTCTCAGTTGGTTTGAATAAAGAAATGAAAACTTGAATAATTATCCTGGATGCCGCTTCATCAGCCAAGGCGATCACTGCTTTTTTCCAAGCCTCTTAAAAGGAGTGTGGGGCTGCTATGTATCTCCTCACCCAATATTGTGCTTAGCCGATGTTGATTAGTTTGAGGGGATTTCACTTGCTAATTGTTCTGAATAGACATATTTCACAGGCTTGCCGTTCTCTGACATTACCAGCTTTGAATTGCGCATGCCGGGGGCTATTTTTTTTTTCTCTCAAAAATACTAGATGAACTTTTCAGCTCAGGCAGAGAATAAGTTTATCATTTTGGCTCCATTCCCAGAATGCAGCTTCCTGGGAGATGGAAAAAGCATTGGCCC
The DNA here is from genome assembly GCA_028646515.1 of Pseudochirops corinnae. Classification (NCBI taxonomy): domain Eukaryota; kingdom Metazoa; phylum Chordata; class Mammalia; order Diprotodontia; family Pseudocheiridae; genus Pseudochirops; species Pseudochirops corinnae. The sequence goes on from CM053585.1 coordinate 373,593,835, forward strand.
TTGGGGTGTGTGTTTGGGGGTGAGAATGGGAAGGGCCAAATCTGGGTTTCATTTTTAATGGTTCTCTAGTGTGTCCAGGGAGATGATGAGTTAGACACACTCCATATCTGTTACTTACTATTTTCAGTAATGGCTGATGACCTTTTGTGATGAATTATGAATCCCTATTTATCTCAGCCCTTTGTCTTAGAATCAGAGAGCCTGGGAATGGGACAATACTGAGTGTCTTGAAGCAATAATATCTCTGTCTGTGGAATGGAATGAGGTGAAGCCATGCAATTCTGTGTAATGAATGAATGAAATGACTGGGGAATGAATGTGTGTAATGAACATGTGTAATGAACATGGACTGAATAGAAAAGCCACTACAATTTATCTTTCATTCTGATTGTGTTATTAAATAGCCCCTTCTCATTTACAATGTTATCGTCTCGTACTATGCAAATGGGTAAGACAAGCCTTCTATATGCCTATTTTTTCAGCTGAGAGAATTGTGGAGGGAGGGCTCGATAGCAAGGGTCATTTGGTGCTTGGGGGTGAATAGAGGAGGGGCTTAGTGAAAGAACCAGAAACCATTTTTGGATCATGTTGGGTAAGACATCTAAGGATGATTTCAGGGAAAAGGTGAATTAGAATCTCCCCAGGTAGAAAGGCTGAGAGGGAGGATATCTGCACCCACATCTGTGAAATCATAGCATCACCCTAGCAGGTGATGGAAAAAGCCATAATTTGAACTTGACTCATAAATTTAAAAATAGAAATGATAGTAAAAGCCATTGATTCCCAACCCTGTCCTTTCACTTGTGCTTAACAGAATGTCTGGTGGAGAGTAGTGCTTAATATAGCCTCTTTGACTTCCTCATGAGGTACATGAGGCACAGAGAGGTTAAGGAGTTCTCTTGGGGTCACACAGTAGTAAGTGTCTGAGGCAGGATTAGAACTCACCTCTTCCTCATGCTGAGCTCAATACTTTCTTTCCTAAGCCATCTACCTGCCTAAGTTCTAAGACCAGGCTGCTCTTCTCTTCATTGCTATTGTGTCTGAAGTGTTCTTCAGTTGTGTCTGACCCCATTTGGAGATATCTTGGCTAAGATACTGGAGTGGCTTGCCATTTTATAGATGAAGAAACTGAGTCAAACAGGGTTAAGTGATTTGCCCAGGGTCACATAGCTAGTAAGCAAATGTTGCTGGATGGGAACTCAGGTATTCCTGGCTCTAGGCCCAGTACTCTATCTACTACACCACCTACAATTAAGTATATAAAGAGCAAAAGAACAAATTTGATCTGAATCAGGATTAAGAGAGTGTCCAAAGAGAGTTAAAGATACCATTTCCTCATCAGTAGTGTTTTGTCTAGTATTGGGCACTAGATCTTGGACAAGATATTACATAAGTTTGGAGAAAAAACAAAGGAAGACAACCAGGAAGGCGAATGACCTTGATTTTATGCCCTACAGGGATAAGGTGACAGCTCTGCATTTTTTAGCCTTCAGGAGAAAAAATATGATTTGGATGGGGTGAACACAATATAGAGCATTGAGGAAAGATTAAACCTTTGAATGCAGGATGTCAGAAATAGAACGGTCCCTAAAACATAGCATGTCTGAGGCAGGTGGCCCCTTTGAACAGAGAATGTCAGAGCTGGGGGATGTGGGGCTTAGAACATGTCAGAGCTGGGATGCCTTAGAACAGGGAATGTCAAAGCTGGGAGGGGACTCAAAACAGGGAATGCCAGTACGGGGGCACTTAGAAGAGGGAATGTCAGAGTTGGAAGGAGCCTCAGAATAGGGAATGTCAGAACTGAGGGAGGTGAGGCTTAGGAGAGGGAATTTAAAGCTGGAAGGGGCCTCAGAACAGGGAATGTCAGAGTGTTTATGTGGGGGTGGGGCTTAGAATAGAGAACATCAAAGTTGGGGAGTACTTTAGAATTTAAGGTTTGGAGTATTGGAGTCGAAGACTTTGAGCAGGATGGAACCATAGTTGTCATCTGATGCAGAGAAGGAAAGTGGTGCCCCATGACTGGAGCAGGGTCACACAGTAAGTTAGTGGACTGCTCTGTATCTTGGTAAGATAAAAATCAGTCTCTGAAAATCAATATCTCTTTCCTGGGGAGCTTGTATTATCTACTCCTATTTTAGTCAGGCCACCCTTTTGATGCACTGTACTGTGAACATGGGCAGGAGAGCAGTCACTTTGTTGATTTCTGAGAATCTGCACTAATCAGGCCACATCTGGCTTCACTCTGCTCAGCTCCAGCTGTGTTGAAGGCCCCAGGGGTCTCTGGACAGGCACCTGCATGCTTGACTAAATATTGGTTTACCTCCACTCTAGACTCAGGTGCAGGTGTTTGGGAAATTGCAGGAGTGAATCTCCAGTTTTGAAGAGGCCTCCGCTTGGCCAAGGCTCCCGCAGATTGGCCTGAAAATGTGGAGTTAATGGAAATACTTTTAAAATGCATACATATTCATCAAATGTTCAAGATCCTTTTTAGCTAATGTCCTTAAACAGGGCCTGCAATTATCAAATTCATTCATTAAGACCCATTTTAAAATTCTATTGTGAAAGATAATCACTGATTCTTTTCAGTGACAGATTGAGGGCCCCTGAGGTATCTACTCTCCTGGCCTCTGGACCCTCTGTGTCTTCCCTCCCCCTCCCCTTCACTTTCCCTCCCATTCTCCCCAGCTTCCACTCCAGGGACCCTGTGCTTGAAAAGGGATACTTTCCCAGCAAGGACAGCAGGCAACCTGGCTAGCTGCTAACCTTGGGAAATTGAAGTATTGAGATTAGATTTTCAAATAAAGTTATACTAGAGAACAGGTCCTGCATTGATAAGAGACACTTTCATATAATTTCCAGTATCATTCCAAGAATTCAGTCCAGACTGACTCCTAATTTCGTTTTTCCTCCTTCATGCTCTGAATAAAATATGATTCAATCCTATGCATCTCTGTGTGAAACTAACTGGCCCTGTTGGGAATGAACCTAGGATGATGCCCCTATCTTCTTTCCCTCTTTTTGCCTAATCCTTCTTTTCGGAACTCCCTGCAGGGTCAGTGAGATAGAGATCTCTTACTTCTATTAAGTTACCAGAAAGGTCATATATTGGGGTAGAAGGGAAGGAATTGTTGGGGGAGGGTAGAAGGGGAGTGAACCACACCTCTATAAACATCTTCCACATTTCTACTGGTCCTAACTTCTGTCATGCCACAGACAAGTAAAGGGATTGTGCTGCTCTCCTTGGTTCTGATCAGGTTTCATCATTTCCTGGGGTCGGTTCTTAACATCGAGTTTGTGAACTTTTAGTTGGATAGATGGATAGATAACTATTTCATTATAATTGTTTTCTTTTTCAATTCCCTATTTTATTTTGTGCATTGAAAACCATGATTCTGAGATAGGATCTGTGATTTCCACCAGCCTGACAGAGGGGTTCAAGACACCCAAAAAGGCAGAAAGCCCAGCCCTGGAGCCATGTGCTCTGTTCTTGGTTGGTCAGGGTCAGATTGGAACACATTCAGAGGAAAGTAAAACAAAGAAGATATTGGGTAGGCTTGCCACACAAGAAACAGTGGAAGGAGCTGGTTTTTCTTTTGCATGTAGTTTATATTCACTTATTTGAGTGTTCACTGTATCCTCCTAATGCCTCCAAGTCCAATAGAATGTGAGGTACTTGGAAGCAAAGACAGTTAATTTTTGCCATCTTCATTTCTTTTGCCTAGACAGGAACAGGCACACAGAACACATGAGAAATGTGCACTGGGATAGATTGAATTGAATCTCACTGAGACCCTATGATATCTTTGATTGTACAAACTGCAATGCCATTTGTGATTAAATGGCAAACATACATATGCATACTCATCTGTATGCCCACATATACATAAATCTCTCAAAGAATTTTAAAGCTGGGAGGAAAATTAGCACATAGAACACAAACTGTTAGTGCTGGGAGAGACCTTACAAGAGAGAAATGGAACCACAGAACATCAAACCTGCAAGGAATCTCAGAAAAAAAAATTCATTTCATTTCATTTTTACAGATGAGGAAACTTAGACTCAGAGAAGTCAGGTGACTTGCTCGAGGCCCCAAGACCTATTAGCACGATAGTTGTGTCTGACCACCCTCAGCAGAGAGTACAAGGTCTTTTTTGCATTCACCATTCCCCACTCATCCATGAGCCATCCAGGATGTGAGGCCCCTGCTGGAGTCTCCATACTTGGAATAAGCAAACACATAATAAATATCTCCTAAAAGATTGAATAATGGTTGGGGACTTATGACTGAAGACCAATGGCCCTAAGGAATCTTAGATCTTCCCTGCCTAGCCTCAGCCCTTGTTCTTACCTTCTTCTCAAATTCAGACTTACATTGAGTGGTTCAGATGCTATAGAGGAGAAGATCTTCCTAACAGCTCAGTGACAAGCTTAGGTCAGAGGGTTAATTTGCTACAGTGCAGAATACCAACCAGGATTATAAGGAAGTTCATACTTCCCTCCCAGCCTATAATACTAATTGGGCAGATTTAAATAATACATAAAAATCATTTAATCAATTCTATCATCAAGTTGTCTAGACCAGTGCATTATACTTTCTTTCTGAAGGAAAAGAAATGCATTTTTTTTAAGGCTTAGTATGTGCCAAGCCCTGTGCTAGGTACAAGGAATACAGATAGAAAAGCAGCCACGGCTCCTCACAGAGCCCTCTAGGCAGCCCAGGATGCAGATCACTTGACCTGGAGTCACGAAACCTGAGGGTTCAAATCCCACCTCAGTCTGACTGGCTATATGATCCTGGGCAATCCCTTAACTGCTCTGTGCCTCAGTTTCTTCATCCATAAAATAAGGATACTAAGCATTTACCTTCCAGGCTTGTTGCAAGGATAAAAAAAGTTAATAATATAAGGAGCTTTGTAAACCACAAAGTGCTATGTAAGGACTAGCTATTAGTTATTGTTACAGTTTATTTAGGGAGCCAACTCTGATAGGAGTTTTTAGGTATAAGCCAAATGGAAAGGTGCTATGGTCTTTAGGGAGCAGCAACAAAACAGGTGGTCATGGCATTTCTTTAATGTCATTTCCCATTTCTGCTCTTGAATCATTTCACAGGGCCAAGGACTTAGGTGTAAGAACTTTCTTTTCCTTGTCATCAACAGCTGTGGATGACTTTAGCATCCACAGAAGCAATCCCTTCATTGCATCACTACAGGGGCTTTTCCCTCTGCTGCTGACCTCCCTGGCTTTACTCAAGTCTCAGCTAAAATCCCACCCACTTCAGGAAACCTTTCCCAACCCCTCTTAATCTAAATGCCTCCTTCAGTTTAATTAGTTCCTATTTATCTTCTAGAGAGCTTAATTGTGTATATTTAGTCTGTGTTTTCTCATCCACTGGATTGTAAATTCCTTGAGGGCAGACTATCTTTTGCTTCTTTTTGTATCCCAAGCAGTTAGCACAGTGCCAGACACATAGTAGGTGCTCACTAAATAATGATTGATGGATGGATGACTACAAGCAGAGTTCATGGTGCAGCTATTCCCAAGGTTCTTAGGCTCTCTGTTATTAGTCTCTTTATTAGTTAAATAAAGTCACAGGATAAAGGCCTGGATAAAGTCACAGGAGTTCAAGGGACAACTAGAAGGTGAGAAAAGCAGGAGATCCCAATCAGTTCACTGGAAGCATCTCAACCTGTCATTTCCTTCTTTCTTTCTTTCTTTCTTCCTTTCTTCCTTCTTTCCTTCCCTCCTTCCTTCCTTCCTTCCTTTCGTATAATCAGCCACTTAGCGTCCCAACCCTGACCACTCTGGGCCTCAGTTTCCTCAGCTGTAAAATGTTCAAGATGGGCTTGTTGCGCAAAATGATCACAACAACCCTTTCTACAATAACATTGCATCCCAGGTCACAGGACGGCTGTCTGGCCTCCCGCTCCTCTGATGTTGTGAGGGTTTTCCTCACCAAAGCTTCAGGGAATATTCATTCATTTCTCATGATACTAATGGTGCAAGGGGACCCAGTTATCCATTCAGAGCATGTGCCTTACTTTAGGAAACTTGACACCGACCTTAACATTTTTGAATGTCTAATAGTGTAATAAAATGTCACTAATTTGGACCAACTTTGCTTAGAGAGGGGACAGAGACTAGTCTGAATATCTGAGAAGTTAAGATGCTGTTATAAAATGTTTTTAAAGTTTTATTACTGCCAAAGTAAATGTCATCCTATATAAGAACTAGCAAAATATTGAGCGCATGATCAAGGCCACACTCGTTAGCACAGTTGAGGAGGTAGGGAAACTGAGGGGTTGGGCAGGCAAGTACCACATGTGGCTAGGAGCCCTGAGGAATGTCCCCTGTCTCTAGGAGGCTTCTTTTCAGCAGCCTTTAAAATAGGGAGTGCTTGACATCTAAGTCCTAGACAACACTATCCAAGCTCTCTTCCATTCTCCTAGACAGACTTGTTAGAGCTTAGGAACTTTTGTAGTCAGCTGCCATAGGACCCTGGCAGTCATTATTCATGGCATGATAAAGAGATAAGAATCAATTTTAAATAACATTTCCCCCTCCTCTGTAGGCTAGCAAAGTTTTTGATCCAAGAACAAGTATTAGTGGATTGACTGTGCTCTCATTAACGTAGTTAATTCTCTAAGCCCCCATCAGCACCACTTTTATAGCATTTGGGGCAGAGAAGATGTTGGGACTCTTTGATGATAGGTATAAAGGGCTCTTTTGGGGAAGAGGGATTAGTCTTACTCTTCTTGGCCCAAAAGATAGAACCAGGAACAATGGAAGGTAATTATCAGACAAGCAGTTCTAGCCTTGAGGTGAGTATGCCCCTCTAGCTAGTTAGGAATATCCAGAGGGTGAATGGGAAAGTATGTCCTTCGTCCCTGGGACTCTCCAAGGAAAGACTGGCACTTGTGCGGGCTGCAGTGGAGATTCTCCTTGAGGGTTGGGATGGCCAACTTGGCCAATGGTCCCTTCCATCTCAGAGAGTCTGTGACCTTATTGCATTCATGCAGCCCTATGTAAATTGTCATACATTCTGAATGAGGAGGATCAGAACTAACAAGATTGAATGCAATGGCAGCTTCAGCTAGTAAGCTTATCTGTAGATGAAGTCTTAAATAATTTGCTTCACATCACCCATGACTGGTGTGCTTCGTATCATCATTGGCCTAAGAAGTTAGTGTTGTTGTTGTTGTTGTTGTTGTTTTAAGGGAATAGAAAACAAAGGAGCCAAATAGCAAGCTAGAAAGGGTGAGATTTTATCTGACATTTTTGGAGCCTGGTATCAGCATTCTAGGGGAGTGAGAGTAGGGAGGGGCATCCTGCAAGTGAAAGGTACAGAGATATTTCCAGGGTTTGTCTCCAGAATGAAGATGAGACTCTGTGCACAAATGGAGGTAAGTGATTTTTTTAGACCACAAAACCAGCGTCACTGGCATGCATTCCTATAACACTTTAAGTTTTTCAAAGTGTTTTATGTTAATAGTTTCCATTTAGCCCTTCTACTTGGAACCACCACAATGAAATCACAGTTTTATTCCTACTCTTCTTATTGTTGTTGTTGTTTTTTATATCATTGTGTGTACATGGCATTTCTCCTGATAGAATGTAAGCTCCTTGAAGGCAGGAATTGTTTGTTTGTGGTTTTTGTACTCACTTCACGTAGCCCAAGCACAGAAGCCCCATATCTGTAATGCATGCCATAAGTATTTGTTGATTGGTTGACTAGTCCTGAAGAAAGCAGACCAGAAGCATGTACCAATTGTCAGGCCAGACTCCATGAACCATGTGTGACCACAGTACTGGAGGAAAGGCTAGGGAGAGGGAGCCTCAAAGCAGATGCTTATTTGCCTCAGGTTTTGGGGGAGGTATTTGCTTTTCAAGCCCACTTTTCCCATACTCTTTGGAAGAGCTTCAGCCAGCACTGACTCAAATTGGACAGAAACCTAGACCTAGGCTTGGGCTATGGGCTGAGGGAAAGAACAGTCCCAGAGGTCCATAAGTCATCCAGATAGGCTGGAGTACTAAGTGGGAGGAAGGAGGAAAAAGCCAGAATGTGGCAGCAGGAAAAATAGGCAAGGCATCAGCATCTTGATAGATCATTCTGGGAAAGTGCCAGAGAATTACAGAATTTGAGATTTGGACAAGACTCTAGCATGCCCCATTTCAGCTCAAATATGAAGGAATCCCCCTTATAACATACTCGGATACATGATTAATTGCCAGACACTGCTACCACCTCTTGAAGTAGGAAGATTGGTAAGCCTAAACTTGTCTCTGCAATAGCATCCAACCCCCACCCCCTAGTGCTCCTGATTTTGCCCTCTAGGGTCAAGCAGAAGGGCTACTCTCTCTACCACATGACAGTCCTTCAAGTACTAGAAGACAGCTCACCAGTCTCCTGAGTCTTCTTTTCTCCAGATTCACTATTCCCAGGTCTTTCAATCAATCTTCATATTTCATGGCCTTGGACCCCTTCACTCTCTTGGTTGATCTTCTCTGGACACATGCTGCCTTGTCAATGTCCTCTTTTTAATGTCTGTTGAAAACTTTTGAGAACACAGAAGCTTTTCATTCTTGAGTGCTTTGCCTCAGAGTTACAGAATCCGAATTTCAGCATCAGCAGGGACTATAAAGGCTGTCTTATCCAACAGATAATGGAATAAGTTCTATTATGATTTACCCAACAATTAGTCTAGCAGCCTCTGCTCAGAGACCCCCAGCCAGAGGGAACCCAGTTCTTCCTAAGGAAGCTCCAGTGAAATAGAATTTTGTCCTGACATCGAACCTAACTTTTTATCTTCAGAGATTTTGCGCAATGTTCCTGGTTTTATCCTCTGGGACTGAGCAGAACAAGGCTAATCCCACTTCCCTGTGACAGCCTTTCACATACTTAAAGAAAGCTCTCCTCTCCCAAGCCTGAGTCTTCTCCTCTCCAGGCTGAACATCCTTAGCTTCTTCAGTTGATCCAGATGTACCATGATCTCAAAACCCTTTCCTCTCCAGGTTACCACTGCAGCATCCTGCCAGCTTGCACATACCCTAAAGTGTAGTATCTAAGAACTGAGCCCAAGGGGGCAAGCTGATATTTGATATTCTGTCTCTCCTACTGCCTCTCACTCCTCCAACCCCAGGTGCTCCTTTCCTCTCACGGGCTGCCGACCTGGAGCATCCAGTTTCTATTGTGGAAAGAGACAGGAAATGACTTTTCTTCCTTGTTTTGTTTTTGTTTTTCCCTAATCACAGGAGCCAGGCTGAATTGATCAGGCTGTTGGCAATGCAGGGTCAAGTGCTCGATTTTGTTAGGTGGTTTGCAAGGTGACCCCATTTCCTCAGTCCCCTCTTTCTGCTGTCCTAGGTCTGGTCCTGTTTGGTACTTTTAATCAAGAGCAGCCTGGGAGTGGTTTGGAATTCTTTGGTTACCTGAGGGATATTGGGCACTGCCCTCTGATCTGGCTACTGCAAAGGCATTCACTCCTCCAATTGTAGCTGGAGATTCCAAGGCTCTAGTGAATAATACTTGCCTTCTCACCCAGATGCTCTCTCCTTCTTCCTTCTCATTTTGAGTAAATTCCTATTGCAAGCAGGGCCATATGTTCAGCTCTGGGGGGGAAGGGGATAAAAAAGGAGATTGGAAGAAGAGATTCCAAAGTGGACAAACAGGGCAATGTTGTTACTACCTTCTTAAATTTAATATATACTTTGAAAACAAGTACTTGATAAGAATTCATACTTTAATGTACAATCCTCTTTTCTGTTCTTTGTAGATCGATATATTTATGTTTATGGATGAAAGAGTTCTGGAATTAATAGATAATGTTGTTGTTCAGTCGTTTCAAGTCATATCTGACTCTCTGTGACCCCATTTGCGGTTTTCTTGGCAGAGATACTGGAATGGTTTGTCATTTCCTTCTCTAGCTCATTTTATAGAGGAGGAAACTGAGGAAAACAGGGTTAAGTGACTTGCCCAGGGTCAAACAGCTAGTAAGTATTGTAGGCTGAATTTCAACTGAGGAAGATAATTCTTCCTGACTTCAGTACTCAATCCACTGCACCTTCTAGCTTCCCAATATATTCCCAATATGTATCTGTTAAAGAAAAACAACAATAAATAATAATAATGAAATAAGACCCATGTGGCATTTCAAGGCTTATAGAATGTTTTCTTCAAAATACATGTTGAAATGAAAAGATAATTAGATTTGGAACCAGAGGCCTAGAGGATGAATCATATGTTTGTTGATTCTGAACTGAAAGGAACTTTGGAGGTAATTAAATGTGAACCTTTATTGTCCAGAAAAGGAAAAGAAATTCCAGTGAATTTTGGCCAGGATCCCATGGCTCCTCAGTCTCTGAAGGAGGAATTGAACCTGGTTTTCCTGACTCTAGCTTGGAATTAGTACTTTCTACTCCCCCACCCTGCCTTTCTAATAGTCTCCCCTTGGGATTTCATTGAGAAGAGGGATTCGACTTGTTTCTTTCTCTTTTTTTGAGGGAGGTAGGGGGCTCCAAAGACAAAAATTAGTACTAGTTGGTGCACTGTACAGTACAGAATGCTGGATCCTCTGGGAGTGGTAAAACTCAGATGATAATATTAAGACTAGTTTCTGGAAAATTATGGGGAGGCATATTTTTGGTTCATGTTTTAGGAAGAATTTTCTAAGAATTAGAGCTGTTTAAAAATGAAATAAGGTATCTTGTTGAAGTGAATTCTTTACCATGTAAGGTATTTAGGACCAAGACGGATGGCCGCTTGGGGGAGACATTATCACTATTAGACCAGTACAGTCCCAAGACAAATCTTCCATCCCACCTGCCACAGGAGGCCTTGCTCAGTTTCCTCCCCTGCCCCTCCAGTGAGTGCTGCCTTTCATCTTCTGGGAAAGGAGCTGACATTTGCTTGGGATCTCCTGTGCTGGACGTGAGCTGCTTGTGTTAGCACAGAGCCTGGCTCATAATATGGGCTTACTAAATGCAAGTTAGACTGATCTTCGGCCTTGGAGAACCAGTGTGCTGTGCTAACTACCACTTCAGGGGCTCCAATAGCAGTGGAAGGCAGCTGCTGAGGCCTTTCACAGCTGGATTCTGGAAGGATTCTGCTGTGGCAACCTATATGTGGTTCCTGTGGCTTCCTGAGTTAGGGCCACACTTTTGCCAGTTACAAATATCTGGGCTTTGGGGTATTCATGGCTCATTGGCCTTTAGTGACTATCTTAGTTCTGCTCATGTTTCCATAGAAGAGTCAGTAGCTTGTTAAGTCTGGATTTCAAAGACTACCCGTCATTCATCTCCAGCACTCCCCCATTGTACAAATATTTCAACTATCAATCAAGCTTCAATAATGCAAGAGTTCTAAAAACTTAGAGCAGCAGTGATATATCCATGTCCTCCTTCCAGTTCCCCCTGCAGGGATTTGTTCATGGACAGGATCTCATCCATGCTTTTCATCAAAAGGCAAACCCAGCTGCCCTCACTGGGCAAGTAAAGATATTCACTAACAGCCAGCTCAGGCTGTCATTCTTTTTCCCCTGACCACTGCATTGGGCCTCTATTCCCACTACTAATTGGAGGCAGCACATTCTTGACCTCTGGAAGCTGGCCACAGTTGGGAAAATGCACATAGTTGGCAGGAAAGAGAGTTTAGGGTAACCCTAGCTCCCAAGAGACTCCCTTCACTGACGGAGCTGTCAAGGAGGGGGATTAAACCCAGCATTAAGCCCACCAAGCACCAAACAGCTAACCCACCAGCAACCATAGTTCTGAAATCTTCCCCCTATACACTCTTTAATAGGAAAAACATACTTAGTTGTAACTACCATGCTAACTCTAAGGGGGATAATTTCCCTCTTTGGCTTGGCATGAAAATAGAACAGAAACAAGGCAGATGCTTCAGTCAAGGTACTTCTGCTTGGATTCCATGTTTGACACAGAGTAATCCCCGATTCCTAAACTCCTGGATTTTTTTCTTCAGCTCCCTCTGCTCCTGCTAACAGACTTCCCACTCCTTTGAACTTGTATGGCATAGTAGAGCACAGGGCTTAAATGTCCAAAAGGCCTGGATTCAAATTTCACTTCTGGCACTAGTTAGTTCTGTGGCCCTAGACAAATCACGTAATTTCTCTGACCTCAGTTTCTATGTCTGTAAAAGGGGGAAAATGCCTATAGTATCCAATTGCCAGGATTGTTGCAAGCTGCTAATGGAACAATGTGTGTGTGTGTGTGTGTGTGTGTGTGTGTGTGTGTGTGTGTGTGTGCGTGTGCCTTTATTACGCTATGTATCTCAAAGGGCAGTGACCAGGAAAGCTCTTGGGATACCTCGACTCCTTATAGAAATTGGAGTTATTCTTATGACCTCTGGGCTGCTTTCCAGCCCTATGATTCTTGTTTTCTGATAATTAGAGAGGAAAAAAAAAGATCTCAATCTTGAGAGAAGACAATCTCAATTTAGGACTCCCTTTCCATAGAATTACCCTGTGGATTTATGCACAAATCACCATGAACATAGAAGTCCTTCACTAAGCCCTCCAGCACACTGTTTCTAAAATCTATAATGGGCACTTTTATCCTAAAACCTAGAGCAATTTTGCTTAATATTCTGGGAGATATAGATGACCATCCTAGCCCACATGCCAAGCTAAGTGGATGGAGGCCCAGCCTCTTCTGCCCCTTTGTACAACCCTTTGCAACATTCCAAAGTTGGGCAACATTATGCTCCAAATGGAGATGCATGAGCCTCCCTTGTAGGGGCTGAATGAGGCTGCACATGCATGCATGGATCTCAGCAAAGGAGAGAAATGCAGATATCAGCTCTCTTCCATGTGGTGAGATTCTCTGCATTATTCAAACCTTGGTCGATAATTAAACTCTGTTCACAGTGGAGAAGAGCTAACGGTAATTGGCAGGGACTGTTTGAAATCCAGATTCAAGCAGTTGTTGTTACAGTAAAGAACCTTAGAAATATGTCAGTCCAGCTCATCCATTTGAAGAAACTGAGAGACTTCTTATTTATGTAAAAATATTCTACAAAAGCATGAACACTAACTAAGACTAACTTTCCTTGGAGAGGTCCATTTTAAAAAGTAAAAAATATCAGTCTCTCTAATCAAGTGGTTATGTGTAGTACTGTCCCACAGCAAAGAGTGGGCCTTGATTATCCTCAATAATAGCCCATGTCTGCTATTTCTGAGAACCAAACAGTGCAAACCCAGGAGCAGCCCAGCAAGAAAGTCATAAGATGATTGAAATCATCTTCTTAGAGTTTACAGCTGGGAGGGACCTTACGATTCTGAGAAGGGATCTGGAGACTTTGCCAGACCACCTGCCAAAGGGGTCCAGGATTCAGAAAAGATAAAGAAACTCTCATCAAATCCTATGTGCAGTTTGGTTGGCCTGCTGACCACAGCTGGCTCACCTTTGCAGCCCTTTTCCACTTGTTTGTCTTTGTTCCCTCAGGTGTCTCTGCCTAAAATATTCTCCCTCCCATCCTGTGTGAGATGAAGGAGTTCAGAATCTGAATCTAAGGTCAGAAAAAGTCTTTATTCTTTCTCATGAGAAAGGACCCTGCCCCTGTTGCCTACATGGTGGCAGGGAGAGAGCAACAGGTAGAAGCCAGTCCATGGTTATATAATCTTCTAATGCAGAAACCCAACCTGCCCCCCCCCCCCCCAC
>CM053585.1:373614774-373662240 GCA_028646515.1 Pseudochirops corinnae
TTTCCATTTCTATTTTGCCCTCTGGTTCTAGAATATCAGGGCAATTTTGCTAAATAATTTCTTGAAGGATGATTTCTAGGCTCTTTCTTGATCATGGCTTTCAGGTAGTCTAATAATTTTTTAAATGAGCTCTCCTCGATTTATTTTCCAGATCAGTGGTTTTTCCAATGAGATATTTCACATTGCCTTCTATTCTTTCATTTGGGGGGGGGGGGGGAAGGGGCAGAGCCAAGATGGCAGTGCAGAAGCAGGAAAACTCCACCACTCCCACATAGCCACCTCAAATACCCATAAAATATGACTCTAAACAAAATTTAGGGCTCCAGAACTCATAAAATTTCAGAAACACACATCTCCCATTGAAGGCAGCTCAGCATGTGGGATAAGAAGGGCTCATTGAAGCCCCCTGGCAGCTGACTCCAGCCCGGCCTGAAACCCTGGCTTGGCCCTGGGGTGGCCAGCACAAGCCTCAGCCAGAACCTTCAGGAGAGTGGATCAGCGGCAGCTGTGGCGATTTCCAAAATTATCAAGCCATAAGAAATGAGGACTAAGTGAAAGGTTAGTGGAACTCAGCTAAATTTGGGGGAGAGGATCTGGCCAAACTGCCTCCAGGGCAAGGAAGCAGCAGAAGCAGCAGCCCTGCAGCTGCTTCCATGCAGCTGCTTCAGAAGCTCCCAGCCTACAGATTGCAGGGGGGTCAAGCGATCATTCAGAGGCTAAGTGCTCTTGCCTTGAGCTGCCTAGATCCAGATTATGGTCTTGAGTGGTGGTCCTGGGGTGCATTTTCAGTGAGCCAAAGCTGTTGGGTGCTGCAGCAGCCTCCTAATAGCTCTGGCAGCTGCAAAACCCCCAGCATTTTGGGATAGAGCTCTCCCGTCTGAAAGCAGAGTTCCACAGAGCTAAAAAAAGTCAAATAATTGTCTGGCAATATGAGTAGGCAAAGGAAGCAATGTAAGAACAGCAATCCAACTGAAACAAAAAGGATCAAAGCATGGAACAGGAGGAAGACAATACAGTCAGAACTCCCACACCAAAAGCTTCTAAGAAAAATGTAGACTTATTACAATACATAGATCAGCTTAAGAAGGATTTTGAAAACCATATAAGAGAAGTGGAAGAAAAATTGGGAAGAGAAATGAGAATGATCCAAGAAAATCGTGAAAAGAAAGTCAACAACCTGACTAAAGAAAATAACACCTTAAAAAATAGATTAATGAGACAAGAGGAAGAAACTTTCTTCTGGACCATCCCTTCTCTGGGAGACAACCCCGGCCTGGGGGACACCTGACCCTGGGCCTCTTATCTGCAGTTCTTCCTCATTCTCAGCCTCTGCAGCACTCCCTCCAGTCAAGGATACATCTGCCTCTGCCTCTGTCACTCTGTCTCACTCCATCCATTTCTGTGTTGGGATTTCTGAGCATAAGTGATTTTGTTTGCTGCTTTTTATCTGCTTATCATCAGATCTCCCCACACCAGTTAGACAGCTCTTCAGAAATGCTCTTCCTGTTCTTAATACTGCCTCTTCTGTGGGTCACTGCCAATGCAGAGAGGAATGAGGATAAGATCATTGGTGGTCAAACATGTATTCCCTACTCCCAGCCCTGGCAGGCCACGCTGTTGCTCAATCAGAATTTCCACTGTGGGGATGTCCTGCTGTCCAGTTGCTGGGTCATCACATCAGCTCATTGCAACCACTGGAATCTTCGAGTGCTCTTGGGAAAATATGACATCAATTGCCAGGAGTCCTGTCAGCAAATGAGGTGGAGTGCCCAGTTCCCTACCCCAACTACAACCCCAGGACCACCAACAATGTCCTCCTGCTGCTCGCCCTGGAGAAGCCAGTGAAGCTGACCCACCAAGTTCAACCCATTCAGGTGGCAAAAGATTGTGTCAATCCTGGCACATCATGCCCAGCGTCTGGCCGGGGTACTGTGTCCAGTCCTTTTCCCAAATATCCCAGTGCCCTCCAGTGCCTGAAGATCAGTATCATATCTGAGGAAGACTGCAAAAAAGCTTACTGAAAAGCTATCACTTCTGGCATGGTCTGTGCTGGGAATTTGGAAGGTGGGAAAGACTTGTTCCAGGGTGACTCTGGAGGCCCCTTGGTGTGCAGTGGGATCCTGCAGGGTCTGGTGTCTTAGGGCATGGAACACTGTGCCCTGCCTGGGTATCCTGGTGTCTATACCAACCTGTGCCATTACTGCTTCGAGATCCTAAATTAAATACAAAAGAAGAATTGAAGAATTGACAAGCTCCCCTCACAGCCCCAGGAGGATTTCCCATTCCAACCTGTCCCCAGTTCCACCCTCAGGAATAGGTGGCCTGAAACTAACACCCCACACCCTACAAAGAAACCCCGCCCCCCTTTGCCAAGTACAGGACTTGGCAATCGTAACTTCCCAAGCATGTACTCAGGTTTCCTAAACCCATCTCTAGCCTGGATTTGGATACATGGAAAGGAGATCAAAAGAATTTAGAGATGGAAAGGCTTTTAGACCCTAAAATAGCAGGTCTGGAAAGGACCTTTTAGAAAGACCTTATACTCAATTTTTACGAATGGAGAAATTGAGGGTAAAAGTGCCCGCCTAATGTTACATAGCTAGGATGTCACAATTCAGCACAATTCAGTGTTCTCTCCCTGCCTGAGGTCTGAAGGCAGATCTATCCCCAGCCTTCCAGGACCCCAGCACCTTTCATAAATCCACTGCCTTGCTCACATATCCAAAGTGAAAGGTAATTTAGGAGGTCCCTCTTGGTCCCCCATTCCCCAACAGTCTTAGATGAATAAAACCTATGGGACTTGTTTTGTGAAGAAAAAATAGATTAACTCAAATGGCAAAAGAGGCCCAAAAAGCCAAAGAGGAGAAGAATACCTTAAAAAGTCAAATTTGCCAGTTGGAAAAAGAATCTCAAAAGCTTTCTGAAGAGAATAATTCCTATTCTTTCATTTGCTTGGATCTGTTTTATAGTATCTTGATTTCTTATAAAGTCATTAGCTTCCATTTGTTCTCATTTAATTTTGAAGGAGTTATTATCTTCAGTGAGTTTTTGAAATTCCTTTTTCATCTGGGCAATTCAGTTTTTTAAGGCATTCTTCTCTTCATTGGCTTTTAGGGCCTTTTTTGCCATGTGAGTTAGTCTATTTTTTATGGTGTTATTTTCTTCAATTTGGGGGGGGGGGTCTTCTTTAGAAGGCAGTTGACTCACTTTTCATGATTTTCTTGCATCATTCTCATTTTTTTTCCCAATTTTTCCTCCATGTCTCTTACTTGATTTTCAAAATCCTTCTTTAGCTCCTGCATGGCCCATAACCAATTCATATTTTTCTTGGAAGTGTTTGATGCAGGAGTTTTGATTTTGTTGTCTTCTTCTGGTCCCATGTTTTGATCCTTTTTGTCCCCAAAAAAGGATTCTATTGTCTGATTGTGCTTCCTCTGCTTGCTCACTTGCTCATCTTGCCAGCCAATTGCTTGACTTTTGAGCTTTTTGCCACAGTAGAACTCTGCTTTCAGAATGAAGAACGTTGTGTCCCAAATCACTGGGGTTTTCACAGTTGTTTTCAGAGCTATTGTCCAATTTCTGAGGAGGGCAGCCTCTCTACAGCCACCACAAGCTCTGGCACACTGTCACACACCCCAGGACCACTACCCAAGACTGCAATCCAGATCCAAGCAGGTCAAAGCAAGAGCAATTATCCTCTGAATGATCACTTGGTCCCCCTACAATCTGTAGACCAGGAGCTCTGGAAGCAGCCATGTGGCAGCAGCTGCAGCCTCTTCACCTTGCCCCAAGTGCAGGAGCCAGACCCTGCTCTTCTATCACCTGGTTTCAACAGATTTCCCCACTGACCCTTTACTTTCCCTTGATGTTTATGGGTTGAGAAGTCTGGAAACTGCCACTGCTGCTGGTAATTCACAATCCTGAAGTCTGCTCTGGCCATTCTGTTCCTCTGGTTGAGGCCACCCTGGGTCTGAGCTCGTGCAACTCATGCCAGTCTGCTCCCAGCTCCCAGATTGGTGCAATAGACCCTTCCTATCATCCTGCCTGGCTGCCTTCTATTGGAGATTTGTTTCTCTCTCTCACTTTGTGGGTTCTGTACCTCTAAGATTTGTTTAGAGTCATTTTTTATAGGTATTGGAGGTTGTTGCAGTGGGGGCTCAAATAAGTTCCTGCTTCTACTCCACCATCTTGACTCTCCCCCCCCCCAAGACCATTCCTCTTAACAGAGAAGACTAGAGCAAAGCCAGAATTGATTGCCATTTGTTTTTTTTGGCAACCTGTTAAAAATGTATCCCAAGCCCCTGAGCAGTCTCATCCCCTCACTGTTCTTTGGTGGAGCAATGGGAATGCTCACACATCTATACAAAGTAATGTGATTCTTAACCAGGATACTCTCCTTACCCTCTACATGCCTGGGATCTGAAAATTAAGGAAAACAAACCAGTGATTTGATGGGTTTGTGCTATGTTTGTCTTCCTGCCTGAGGTACTCAACAACTATACCTATTGATTTAATAACTTAAAACACTATTAAGAGCCTCCTCTATGTAGAGAACTGCATTAGGCATGAGCAGCACAGATATAAACTGTAGACTCAGAGCGGGAGGAGGCAAAATACTCTGGGATCTTGAGAATGAATGAATGAAAAATCACTTATTAAGCATTTACTATGTGCCTTGTACCATACTAAATGTTGGGGATACAAATATAGGAAGACAGGATGGTCCCTGCCCTCAGGGAGCTTGCATTCTAATAGGGGAAGACAACACCTATTGGAAAGTGATGGGCAGAGAGGAGTATATTAGACATGGAAGTCAGAAAGAATGGAAACTGATGTCTATGGACAGTTGTTATTGTGTCCTTTCCAGGAATGGCAGAGATGACTTAATTACTCCTCTCAAAGGTAGTACTTAAAGTTGGGAAGGGGTATGAATGATGCATGGTGGTATGGTGTGGAGCTATGTGTGAGGCAACTTGGTGGCACCACACAAGATAAGAATACTGAGCTTAAGGAGAGCCCAGGGTCCCAGACTATTGGCTGGAATTCTAGGCAGGTTGAGGAGCTGGAGTTCAGGCAGCCTGACCAAGAGGTTCAGAAAACCATACCGGATACATATGTTTTGGTCCTATGATCGACTTTCTGTCTGAGGCAGGTAGCCCCATGATAGAGAAGTTCATGTATGCAGATAACTGACTGAAGGGGAGAGTGAGATATGGGCAGAGGATAGGTCAAAGCAATGTCCTATGGGGGTGAAATCAAGGTGAGAGAGAAAAAGAAAAGGAAATGCGGGGGGGAGAGAAGGGAGAAACCCTGAAGCCCTGAGGGCAGTGCACAAGTAAGAAACTCATGGAAGAGGTTGAATGAAAACATTCTGAAGAGGGAGAATCATTGTGTAAGACCTATGGCCTCTTCCTTTCATCTTCCTGGACCTCCTGATGCCTGGGGGACTCCAAAGATACTGTGTTTTTAAAGGAGGATGTTCTATTCCCTTCTGGTAATCAATTGCCTAATTTTAAAAATGACAATAATCTATTCTCCAATCTTGAGCCTTGCTTATCTCCCAGGGATGTTGTGAGGATGAAGTTCATTTTGACACACATATTAAGTACCTACTGTGTGCATGTTGTTTAATGTGAAGGATAGAGACAAAAGCAAAGCCATCCCAGACTGATTATTGCTACCATTATAGTCATTGGTATTATGGCGCAACAAGACATGCTTTAGTTCCATAATCAGGGATGGACTATGGTACATTTGTTGCTTTACAACCTGCCTGCAAATTGCTTCACCCAGGAAGCCTGGGCAAATGGTGAAATCATTAGCCTCAGGAATCCACCCAGACTTGCTTCTGGAGGCAGGGCAGAGTGGAGGAATTATGACCTGTGTTGGAGCACCAACAGAAAACAAGAATCCTTAGAGCATCACAGTTCTTTTCTAGAGGCATCACTTATTTTAATGCCCATTTTGATTAATCTCTTTTGTTCTTATATCCTATTTCCTTTCTGAATGTATCCTTCATCATTCTACCCAGTGAGCCCTCCCTCATACCAAAGTTTTTGTATTTTGCTTATTGAGATTTTTGCAGGATAAAATATTAGCTTGGCAAAACTTTCCAATCCCCTTTAATTCTTCTGCACTCCCTGTGTTTAGTATTTCTAATTTATTCAGTTTATATTTTGTTTGTACATGATTCTTTGCATGTGGTTTCCCCTGCTAGACTGGGAGCTCCTTAAGAGCAGGTACTGTCTCTTGCCTTTCTTTGTGTCTTTAGTACTGAGCACAATGCCTAGTACATAGGAGACACTCAATAAATGTTGATTTACTGACTGACATTACCTGTGTCTGACAGTGTATGCAATCCTCCATATTCATAATCCCCTGCATCTGCAAAGTGAAAAGGGAGGTTTACTTCCTCTGCTGTTTCTGGGAGCCAAGCTTGGTCGATATAGCTACGTGATATTCATTGACATTGTGTTGGTGTGTATATTACCTTCCTCACTGGTTTCCTTCTCTTTGTATCAGTTGGTAGAAGTTCTCCCAGATTTCTCTGTCTTTTTCAGACTTATCATTTCTCCCAGTGCCATAATATTCTATTATATCCATGTGTCTTATAAAGTGTTAGCTGTTTCTCCATCGCTGAGAATCTCCTCTGTTTCTTTACTACTGTAAAAAGTATTTCTGTGAACAAGAGGCTAATTTTCAGAGCACTCTAGAACATTATCTCATTAGAGAGGATCTTTTCCTGACTCTAAGACTATTGAATGAGAAGAAAATGCTCTATGTTTCTTAGTAAAGGACTTTCCATCTTAACCATTGACTGCTGAGAGGCAACCAGCTGAGCAGGGGGCTGAAGGTACAGGATAAAACAGGTGACCACTGAATATTGCAATTCTGGAACATTCTTAGGATCACAAAACCATGGGAATAAGTTAGAATGTTCAGGCCTTTGATATCAGTGTGATCCAGTGGGAAGAGGGTTGCATTTGTTGTCAGAGCACCTGGGTTACCATTCTAGACGTGGTACTGACTACTTTGTGAACTTGGAAAGTCCTTTTCCCAGTGTGGGCCTCAGTTCCCTCACTTATAAAATGAGGGGAGCAGCCTAGATGAGGTGATAAGTTCCTTCCACCTCTTAGTCTACTTTCTTCTAGTCCAGCTCCCTTGTTTCATAGAAGAAGAAAATGAAGGCCACACAGAAAGAATATGCCTTTCCCAAGGTCCCACAAGTAGCAGGAAGAAACAGAGCTGGCATTCAGACCAGGTCACTGGAAGTCATCACTCCAAGATTGGTCACTTTTCAAGGAAGTCATAGAAGGTATTTCTGTTCTGGTACAGGTTGGACTGAAGATAGCTTCTGAGGGTCCTTGTGACTGTGATAGGCTGTGCTGTATAGACTTCAAATCCAATGTTCTTTCCACAATATAATTTTTAATGAAAATGTGCTTGCCATGGGCAGTGTGGCATGCTAGGCAGCCAGGGAACTGTCATAATGAGGGATACCTGGCCTAATCAATCTACAGGCATTTACTGAATTCCCCTTTTTTTCAGGATATGTGCTAGACACTAGGGTTTCCAAGACAAAACTCAACAAGCCCTATTCTTAAGGAGTCTCTGTTCAAATGAGGAAGCCAATAAGTGCATGCTATTTTTTCCACATCCACAATGGCCACATGGAGGAGGGACCAGGGATGGCCTCAGTAGAAGTGACATGAGTAAGCTGAGTCTTGAAGGAAGCTGGGGATTCAAGTGGAAGAACGGAGGAGGGTGGGCTTTCCCATTTAGGACCCAACCACTGCAAAGGCCCAGAGATGAGAGATTGGATGTCACACTGAAGAGTAGTGGCAACACCAATTTGGTTGGACCATAGAGTATGCATGATGGAGACTGATACTACTAAGGTTGAAATGGTAGGTTTGAGCCAGGTGGTGAATCACCTTAAGGTCCATAATAGATGGGGTTAAATTTCAGTTTACTATATTATGGAGCTATCCTCCTCTGGAAGTAGTGAGCCTCTCATCCCTGGAATTCTTGGAACAGAAGCTAGATGACCACTGGCTGTGAAGGTTAAGAGATTTCCTTTTTAGGTACAAGCTGCAATGTATGTCCTCTGAAGATGTACAGAGAGAGAAGATTCTCTGAATGTGTGACTTCCTTAAGACACTGAGGAACACTAAGAAAGGGCAGTAGTTTGGGGGTAGGTGGGAGGGAGGGTAATAAATGAACAGGCTTCTATACTTCTGAGGACTGTGGACATATGATATGGCAGAGTGGGGCTGGATGTAGATGGAGAAGACGTGAATTTCTGTCTTGGCTTCCTCATTTACAGGATGTGGGACTTCTGGTCCCCAGCATGCTCCTTCACTTACTTAACTGCTCTATAACATGGTGCTTGTAGTATAAAACAAATAATTCCATCCCTGCCTGCCTTCAGAGGCCCATGTGGGAAATTGGGCCCTTTGCATGCCTTCAAATGTTGAGAAAATGGGAGGCATGTTGATGATTAAGATCAGCTTTCTTGGGACATGGAGAGGATGTCAACTATACTGGGAGCTCCCAAGTGTGGAAAAGAGAAAAATGAACTTCCAGGTGAGGTCAGCAGCTCCCGCCTTCCCATATCGATCTTAAACAAAACTTCTCAGCTCTGTGTAACAGGGGGCTTAGTCTAGGGAAATCCATCTCTGATTTCATAAGAGGAATACTTGGGAAAACAAATAGAATTTGTATTACTGAAATTCACCTTCCCACCAAATCTGCTAATACACCTTGATTTTGTGCCTGTTGTGTAAAGAGAGCTCTCATTACTAGAATGCCTTCAGGTTTGCAAAATATGTTAGTCAGAAGAGTTCTGTGAGAGAGAGTGCAATATCTTACATCTTTAGAATGTAGCTCCTTTAGAACAGGGACTGTTGGGTTTTTGACTTGTATCTCTAGCACCTAGCAGAGGGACTGACACACAGTAGATACCTAATGATTATTTTTTCGATGGAAAAAAGATTATCTCCATTTTACAAAGAAGGAATCTGAGGCTCAAGTTTCTAAAGTGTCACACAGCAATAAAGTAGCAGGGCCAGTATTCAAACCTCACTCCTCACACTGAGCACAACAGCCTTGTTTACCACAGCACCCTGCTCCTTCTCCAAGGGGTTCCATTGTTGCTGCCCCTTTCCCTGCTTCCCGAGTGTCACAGCCCTCATACAAGGACACAATACTAAGCCTGGCTAATTTGTATATGTCCATTTCTTTTTTTTTTCTCAATCCCATAGATCCAATAGATATCATTGACATAAGATGAGGAAAAATTACCTCATAATTAGAGCTTTCCACAAAGTGGAATAGGCAGTGTTGGAAGATGGTTGATTCTTCATCTCTGGAAGTCTTCAGACAAACATTGAATAACTATTTGCTGAAGACATTGTAGAGAAGATTCCTCTTTGTGGGTGGGTTGAACTAGGTTGTGGGAAATGATGAAAGTTAAAAAGAAAATAGAGATCATTTTTGTTTTCTCCTAATTTCAAAGGACTGTTTGAAGGAAGAGGTGAGGGTGGGAGGAAGAAAAGAGGTTAATGGAATTCAGCCTTCCCCATTCAACTGGGAATGAGAACTGGGGACATTTGGTTGAGACAGTCAAGAGAAGATGTTTTCTCAGCTGTCTTTTGAGTTTCTTTTGTGCTTACCAGTAGGATCTGTGAAGATCTAGAGAGCTAGATATGTACAAATGAAGCAAGACTGTTATCTCCTTGTATATGGGCCATACCACTTAACTTCATAAGCAGGTCAGGAGGCAGCAGTGATAAGAACCTGTTTAGTAGTAATAGAGAAGAGGAGGAAGGAGGCAGATCCTGGGTGGAGTCAGTAAAGTTGGAAGGAGTCCTGGACTCTAGCTGGGACCTAGACCAACTCCTGCATCAAGGACTAGAACCAGGCCTGGAATATTACCCTGAGCTCTCAAGAATCCTTAAGAAAGCACAAGTCACATAAAAGGGTGAAGGGTCAAAACTGGTATCTGCTACAGCTCATTACCCCATCAGTAGCAAAATGCTTGTGTCCCTACAAGACTTCCTTCCTATGTCCATACATATCTCCTTTCTTCTCTCCCTTCTTTCTTTCACTCCCTTTTTTATCTATCTTCTTCCTTTATTCATTTCCTTCCCTCCCATCCTTTCTTCCTTCTTCAATTTCTACTTTTCATTCTTTTCTTCCTTCCTCCCTCTCTATACCTACCTTCCTTCTTTTTCTTTTCTCTTTCCCTTCCTTCCTTCTTCTCTTCCTCTTTCCTCCCTCCATCTCTTCCTTCTCTTCTCCTTTCTTTATTCTCTTCAATCCTTATTTCTTCCCTCTCTTTCTTTGTCTCTTTTTTTCATTTCTCCCTTCCCTCCTTCCTTCTTTTCCTTCCCTCACTTTCTTTCATTCTTCCCTTCTTCCTTCTTTCTCCTTACCTCCAATCCTTCCTAGTTAGCTGTATGTATGCAAGGGACAATTCATGGAGCATGCAAGTGACTAGTGGAATCAAGAAGCAGAGGGGAAGATTAAGCATCTGCCGAGCTCAAGCAGCACATTCCCAGAATGGCCTCCCAAAAGAATGTGTTTGGAAGTTGTTCATGAAGCATTAGCAGGTCTTTGAATGATTGTGGTTTGGACACCAAAGGCTCCAAAAGCTGTGAAGTGCTCCCCACTGGCCCATGGCTCCAGCACTCCTATTTATTAAGGAATTGTGTGCAAGGCTGCCACATGCACTACAGGACAGACCTTGGGAGCTTCCTGTGGGACTAAGCAAATCATAATGAATTGGGCTTCCTGGAGCCCAGACTGGGTGTGCATGTCAGGGTGTTTGCACACACATGTACCTAAGTGAATGGTGTGTGAGTAGGAAGGATTTTCTCATTAATCATCCTGACTCCTTAGACTGGGATCTTGGAAACCAGCACAGTTCATATCCACTCTTGAGTTGCACTCAGTTTCTCCATTGTGCTCTTTCTCTGTCATTCCATAGTTTCTCATTAGCTTTGCTCCTGGGGCCCTCCTCATCTGTACCTATTGTCTAGAATTTTAAGAAGGTGGTACAGTAAGGTTAAATAGCTCTTTGCCAAGCACAACAGGAATAAGCTCAAGGAGATCAGATCTAACCAAAGGAGAGACTGGCAAGGGCATGGAGGTATTCCCTAGCCACTGTGCATTGAGTTCTGAGGAACAGACATATGCCTGGTAACCTTTCTGATTAGGAATTAATAGCCTTCAGTGTCCTGGGTTTTGATGACTCAATTACCCAGAGGTGGCAGAAATTCCAGAGGTCGCATGGTTAGACCTCTACCTCCTTGGCAAAACCTTTCTCTTTTGGACAGAATCATTCCTTAGACACCTTCCTTCCTAATTTGCTGTAGATGCAGGGGCTAATGCCTGGGGCCATTTATAAAACTAGAGGAAGAGAAACAGGAAGAGGAGAGATTTTGCATATGAAGAGTTTAATTAGTCCATAAACATGTATTAGGTGCCAGGCACTGTGTTAAATGCTGAGATTACAAAGAGCCAAAAACCAGTCCCTGACCCGTAGGATATTACAAATTGTACACAGGATAAACAGAAATAATTAAAAGAGAGACAGCATTGGTGACATGAGGAGTGGGGGAGGCTTTCTGGAGAAATTAGAATTTAGTTGGGACTGAAAAGAAGCCAGAGAGCTCAGTAGTCTGGGCAGAGGAAGAGAAGTCCAGGCATGGGGCGCAGCCAGAGAGAATGGCCTTGGATGCCATCAAGGTATGGAGCTCCCCATAAGGAACTCTCTCTACCAATGCAAATTGATACCTACTTTGCAAGTTATCCTAGAGAGTTTCCTAAGTAATAATAGAACCTAGATATAGACGCAGTCAGAAGACCAGTTCACGGACCTTCCCAGAACAGCCTCCACAGATGATGTGTACAGAATATTGGGTCAGATTCTGGGGTGATGCAAGATAGAAATAAGTCACCTCCCCTGCCTTCATGGACCTTCCAGTCTAGTAAGGAGAATATGTTGCATAAAGATATATGTAAAACACACATTGAATTGTGCCGAAAAGGAAGAATGTTTAGTGTAGGTGTCACAGGTATGCAGGCATCCTCCCCCATTGGAAGAAGCTCCTTGGTCTAGGACCAAGTGTTGTTTTCCATCTTTGCATCCCAAGTGTTAAGCATGGAACACTGGATATAGTAGTCATGTGGTACAATGGGTAGGAGGCTTCACCTGGAGACATGAAGACCTGAGTTCAGAAGCAACTTCCAACACATACTAGCTGTGTGAATCTGGCTAAATCATGAAATCTCTCCTAGCCTCAGTTTCCCTATTAGTGAAATAGGGATAATAATAGTACCTATATCCTAGGGTTTTTTTAATGATCAAATGAGATAACATTTATAAAGCATTTTGCAAATCTTGAAATGTTATGGAAATGTTGTTTTTATTATTATTGATAAATGTTTGCTGAATGAATAACTGAGGTCCTGGGGGCCAGGCACAGGCCATTCCTGGCTTAGGAGAAGGGAGGGATAATCTGAATAAGCTTCTGGGATGCCAGGTATTTTCCCTTGACCTTAATGGACTTTAATGGGTAAGGGAAAATTCGAGGACTGTATGGTAGAAGGCACAAAGGAAAACGTCCAGGTAGAAGGAACAGTGTGAGCCAAGGAAAGGAGTTAAAAACACCCTAGGTCAATCTGGAGACAGAATTTTCCAATTTTGTCAGACCACAGAGCACTTCACAGACAAACTTGTGGATGGGTCCCTTGAAGGCAGATTGTGGAGCCCTGTAGAGATAGTTTAAGGAGAATTGGGAATCCTCATTGATTCCTGTACCTTTGCCTACCCAGGAAAGGAAGAGCAGTGAGTGATTTAGAGAATCTGTGAATAGGAAGCTGAGGAAACTGGCCTCAGTCTCAGGAAATGGGAGAAGCTGAGACCATAGGAACCATGTCCCAAGAGAAGGGTGAGCTTAGCCTGGGTGGGAGCTGGGAATTCAGAGACAGGGGAATTTGGCATCTTAGTCACTGTGGCTACAAACTGTTGCCTGTCAGAGACTGACTTCTTTCCAGGGGTGATCCCCATTTGGTGGTTACCCAGCCTCAAACCTGAAAGGGGGACTACACAGAGGAAGGTCTGAACTAACAAATCCTCCCTTAGATTTTGTCTGGGAAAAAACTTCTTTTCAGGACACCTGGTTTCCAGGCTAACTTTGGAGAGTTCTTTAAGAAGAACCAGGGCTTTATTGCTTGTTTCTGTCTGAGTAATCATGAGGCAAAGTGATGCTGGTAGTTTTCAGACCTGGGATGCCATCAAGGTATGGAGCTCCCCATAAGAAACTCTCTCTACCAATGCAAATTGATACCTACTTTGCAAGTTATCCTAGAGAGTTTCCTAAGGCAATGTTAGAATTAAGTGACTTGCTCCTGATCTCACAGCCAGTAGTTGGACGAGCCCCATACTTCCTGACCCCCATGCCTGCCCTTTATCCACCACGCTGAGCAGCCTCTGTTATTATTCTTGTTGTCAGCTAATATTTCCGTGACATTTGAAGTCTTCCAAAGTACTTGACCCTTGACAACCTTGCAATTCTTTTAAAATGAGGCTTTGTACCAGATACTCCCTAAGGTCCCTTTCAGCTTCAGACCTGGTGGGCCCAAGGTCCAGCCTCTAGTCCTCCATTGCTGTGTGACCTGGGACAAAGCATTTAATTTCTCAGGGATCCAGTTTCATCCTCTTTGGTATAAGAACAACAGTTCACGTTCCACTCACCTGATCAGGGTGGTTGGAAGCATTACCATACTGCTGGGAAAGAAGTTATCTGAAGATCCCAACTCAGGCTATCAAGAGCCAGCTAGTTCCAAGTACCCATGAGAGCTAACTGGTAATTGTAACTGAAAACATCACCATCTTGGAAATCAGAAAATGGCTACAAATAGATGGGTCTAAACTTCTTTTAAAGGCATTAATAACACTGATTAGACTTAGAAGGGTATCATGTCTATACAAGTGCATCCTTTTTTTATGAATTTGAGTTTTAAACATGAGAAAGCACACCTTGTCTCTGGGAACTGGCACATATAGGTACTTCAATAAGCGAGAACTGAATTTGAAATATCACACTCCAGTATAGCTCACCAAGGCGGGACAAACGGCCACGAGTAACTTTGCCTGAAATGGTTAGTAGTGCAGTGGGGTTGATCTCACTCTAATCCTGGTCTTTCTCTAGCTGGTTAATCATTTGATCACCAGGTATTTATTAAGCACTCACTGTTTGCCAAGCACTGTGTTAAGGGAATATTAAGTACAAACAACAAAAATAATCATTATCTCAAGAAATTTACATTCTGATGAGGGAGACAGTTCACACATACATATACATATACATACACACAGACACCACACACACACAAGCACACATGCAAACACATACATACACACATAGACTCACTCATACACACAGTCACACACACAGTCATACACAGAAACATACATACACACAGACACACATACACACAGTCACATACACAAACACATATATACACACATAGACTCACACATACAGTCACACACAGAAATACATATACACACACATACACAGACATATACACACGTACATACATACACACATATACACGGACACAGACACCACATACACACACAGACTCACACATATATACACAGTCACACACACAGACACATACACACTCACTCACACATACAGAAACACATACACACGTACATACACAAAAACTATATCATATAAACTGTATACAGAATAAATAGAAAATAAATACGCAATTGTTGTGCAATGAAGACAGAAAGTAGCTACTTATTATCAATATGGAATTTGATTGGGGTGGCTAGGCAGTGCAGTGAATAGAACATTGGCCTTGGAGTCAGGAGGACCTACGTTCAAATCTGACCTCAGACACTTAACACAAAAACTAGCCATGTGACCTTAGGCAACTCACTTAACTCCAATTGCCCTACCTCCTCCCCTCCAAAAAGCAAAAAAGAAAAAAAAAATAGGGAATTGGAAGGACATACACCAACTAACTCCTTTGACCCACACCTGGAAAGGCGTGTCCTCTATAATATCATGAGGCAATGGGATCTGGTGGTATGAGTTGGACATTTAGAATGAGAAAACCTGAGTTCATATTCTGCCTTTGCTACTTGCTACCTGTGTGTCCTCAGGGAAATCAATTGCCTTTTGAGGCCTTGGTTTCTTTTTAAAAATATTTTTAAAATTAAATTTTACATTTATTTTTAGTTTATATTATCCATTTCCACAAGATTTTGAGTTACACATTTTCTCCCCATCTTTCCCCTACCTACCACCCCAAAACAGTGATCCCACTGTATACCCCCTTCCCTAATCTGCTCTCTCCCATATCCTCCCCCTTGGCTCCTCCCACTTTCCAGTAGGGCAAGATGGATTTCCATACCTCAGTGCCTGTATATCTTATTTCCCAGTATCATGTAAAATAATAATAATAATAATGAATAATGAATAATTTTTTAAACATTTGGTATTACAACTCTAAATTCCAGATTCTTTCCCTTCCTCTTTCATCACCCACCCTTACTAGAAAGATAAGCAATTCAGTACAGGTTGTACATGTGTAGTTAGGCAAAACATTTCCATAGTGGATATAATGTGATATATTTTCCTCCATCCTATCATGCCCCCAACTTGTTTTAGTCTCTACTTTGACCTTATCCCTTTACAAAAGTGTGTGCTTGTAACTACCCTCCCTCCCCCAACCTGTCCTGCCCTCCATTATCCCCCCTCTCATCCCCTTCCACCCTACTCTCCTTTAGGGCAAGATACCCAATTTAGTGTGTACGTTATTCCCTCCCTAAGCCAAATTCAATGTGACTAAGGTTGACACATTCCCTTTTGCCTTCCTGTTCTTCCCCTCCATTGTAACACTTATACCTTGCCTCTTCTATATGAGATAATTTATTACCCCATTCTGTCTCTCCCCTTCTCCTCTCATTATATTCCTCTCTTACCTCTCAATTTCATCTTTTAAATATTATACCTTCTTATTCAATTGATCTTATGCCCTCTGTCTGTGTATAACTCTACACAGATATACGCACACTCACATATGTATTCATATGCACATATACCCTCCTATATAGACATATATGTATGTATACATGTCTATATATATACAGACACGCACACACATTTATATTCCCTTCATCTATCCTCATATTGAGAAAAGTTTCATAAGTTACAATTATCTTTTTCCAAGTAGGTATGTAAAAAGTTCAGCTTTGATAAGTTCTTTATGATTTCTTTCCCCTGTTTACCTTCTCAAGCATTTCTTGATTCTTGTATTTGAGTGTTAAAATTTCTATTCAACTCTGATTTTTCATCAAGAATTCTTGAAAGTCCTCTATTTCATTGAATGACCATATTTTCCCTTGAAATATTATACTCAGTTTTGCTGGATAGGTGACTCTTGGTTTTAATCCTAGCTCCTTTGACCTCCAGAATATCATATTCTAAGCCTTTTGACACCTTAACATGGAAGCTGCTAGATTCTGGGTTATCCTGACTTTGTTTCCACAGTATTCAAATTGTTTCTTCTTAGCTACTTGTAATATTTTCTCCTTGATCTGGGAACTCCAGACATTGGCTATAATATTCCTAGGAGTTTTCTTTTTGAGATCTTTTTCAAGAGGTGATTGGTAAATTCTTTCCACTTCTGTTCTGAGCTCCATTTCTTAAATATCAGGGCAATTTTCCTTGAGAATTTCTTGAAGGATGATTGCTTTTTTTTTTTTTTTTATTATGGCTTTCAGGTAGTCCAATAATTTTAAAATGATCTCTCCTGGATCTATTTTCCAGGTCAGTGGTTTTTCCAATGAGCTATTTCACATTGTCTTCTATTTTTCCATTTGTTTGGATCTGTTTAATAGTATCTTAATTTCTCATGAAGTCACTTGCTTCAATTTGCTCCAATCTAATTCTGAAGGAATTATTCTCTTCAATGAGCTTTTGAAATTCTTTTATTTCCATCTGGCAAATCTGGCTTTTTAAGGCATTCTTCTCCTCATTGGCTTTTTGTATCTCTTTTGCCATGTGAGTTAATCTATTTTTTAAGGTGTTATCCTCTTCAGTCATGTTGTTGACCCTCTTTTTTGTTATTTTCTTGCATCATTCTCATTTCTCTTCCCAATTTTTCCTCTGCTTCTCTTACTTGATTTTCAAAATCCCTCTTGAGCTCCTCCATGGCCTATAACTAGTTCATATTTTTCTTGGAAGCTTTTGATGCAGGAGTTCTTACTGCATTGTCTTCCTCTCATTCCATGCTTTGATCCTTCTCATCCCCAAAAAAGATATCTAAAGTTGGATTACTGTGTTTGCTTTGCGTCCTTTGCTTGCTCATGTTGCCACTCAGTTACTTGACTTTTGAGTTCTTTGTCACAGTAGAACTCTGCTTACAGAGGGAAGATCTTTGTTCCAAATTGCTGGGGTTTTTGCAGCTGCCTGAGCTATTAGGAGGGTGCCATCTCTTCAGTCCCCACAAACTCTGGCTTACTGGTAACATAACTCAGGACCACCATCCAAGACCACAATCTAGATCCAGGCAGTTTAAAGTAAAAGCAATTACTCTCTTAATGTTCACTTGGCCCCCCTACAATCTGCAGGCCAGGAGCTCTGAAGCAGCCAAGTGGAGGTGGCTACAGGCCTGCTGTACCTCCACTGCTTTGAGTTCTGGAGCAGGGGCCAGACCTGCTCCACTGTCCCCTTCCCCCCAGTTCCAACCAAGTTCAACACTGACCTCTCACTTTTTCTTTGGCATTTATGGGTTGATAATTCTGGAAACTACCACTGCTGCTGGTGATCTACTCTCTCAAAGTCTGCTACACCTTCTGGTTGGGGCTACCCTGAGGCTAAAACTGTGGGCTCACTGGGGCTGGGCTCTGCTGCAATGGACCCTTCCTGCCCACCTGCTGTGCTGCCTTCAGTGGGAGATTTGTTTCTCTCTTTCACTTTGTGGGTTTTGTGGCTCTAAAATTTGTTTAAAGTCATATTTATAAGTATTTGAGGTGGTTATGGGGGGAGCCATGGAGTTTTCCTGCTTCTATACCACCATCTTGGCTCTGCTTCTAGGCCTTGGTATCTTATTCTGTAAGAATAAGAATAAGAATAAGCTTCTTTCTAGGTAAAAGTTCTCTGTTCTCTGTCATCCAAAGCTCTGGACCAGGCAGTGATGGAGGGGGAGGGGAATCACTGCATCCCAAGGAAGCCTCTGTGTATGGCACATGCTTCGTGAATATTGGAGCTCAATGGGCAAGGTCCCATTCTCCACGATAAGTCACAGGATGACAGTACTCTTGCTAAGGTCCGTTTGGGTCATTGGCAGAAGCCTGTGTTCTTTTGTTTCTGTGGCAAAGGATCAGAAAAGTGTCCAGCAGCACCTGGGAGAGCAGCTTCCCCTGGCAGACAAAGCTGTGGATCTAAGTGGCTCTTCCCTAGTATGCTACAGATGCCAGGGTATCTTGCATCAATCCATGGAGCAAAGTGGTGGCACTGCAGGAGGCATGACTGGCAAGCCAGCCAGGCTGATGGGTCTGCAAGTCAACCTTCCTTCAGGATATGATAGGTTGGCTTTCAGGAGGCAAGGTGAACCCTGAGGGCACACATAAGATGGATGTCTGATTTTAGACAAGGAACCACATAGTCAGGAGCCTTTGGGGACAGATGTTTGGTCCAACACTAAGATTCTTTGGAGACCTTTAGAATAAAGAATATCAGAGATGGGAGGGCCCTTACAACAGTAAATGTCCGAGAGTAGCAAGAGGTGAGTAGAACAGGGAATGTTAAAGCTGTCAGAGGTTTTACAAATCATTTAGTTCTGTTCCTCATTTTACAAAGGAGGCAACTAAATCACAGAAAGGGAAAATGGATTACACATCAAATCCATTATGTTGCTGCCTGTGGCCATACCCTGCAGTGACAGAGAAGTGTCCAAGAACTTTCTGTTCTTCACCCTTGATTGGTGAGATCACAAGAAAGAATTCACAATGCACAGTGAGTAATCCTGGTGCTGGACCTCAGGAGACCTG
The DNA here is from genome assembly GCA_028646515.1 of Pseudochirops corinnae. NCBI lineage: Eukaryota > Metazoa > Chordata > Mammalia > Diprotodontia > Pseudocheiridae > Pseudochirops > Pseudochirops corinnae. The sequence continues at coordinate 373,633,859 of CM053585.1, forward strand.
AGTTCTGCTCTTCATTCTGCCTCAGCAGAAGCAAGTCCCTTCACTCTCGTGGAGGAGGGGTCACTCTATTTCTTTATCAGTAAAATGGAAATCATAAGATGATTCCCTGGTAGGAAGACTCCTGACATTGGTGTTATGGCTTGATTTGGATTCCAAGTTCTTCGACTCCCTTGCCACAGTCCCTTGGTGGTGAAGACTCCATAATTGAGATTTCCCATTTGCTGGAAGGCATCAATGATGGGTATTCCCAAAGGTGGTTGGGAACCTTGGGGAAAGCTAGGCTGTGTATAGGGCTGTAGCAATATGAGCTAAGCCTGTAGGGCATCACTTGACCATGAAGGGAGACAGGAGACTTGAAGATGCTTTCACTTCACTTTTGAACTGTGGGAACTTGGGCAAGTCATCTCATTTCACTGGTTCCCAGTTTCTCCTTGGGAAATGGTGGTAGTCATCATCGTCATCATCGTCATCATCATCATCATCATCATCATCATCATCATCACCACCACCAACACCACCATCATCCCTGCAGTGTTTTCCTCCCCCATTGGAGAAAAACACCACACTTCTCTGTAGGAATAGTGACAACTCGGGAGGCATTTCCCATGACTCTTCCTAAGTAGAGGAGACCTCTCCCTGACCTCCCTTTCATGGCCCAGTGAGCTCCCTGTGTACACACAGTGTGGCCCAGTCACACTCACTTTGCTGTTCCTCATAATAGCTAACTCTTATTTGGTGCCTACTATGTGCCTGTCATTTACTAAGCACTTTACAAAAATTATCTCATTTGATCCTCACAATAAACCTGGGAGGTAAATGCTTCTATCTTCCCCATTTTATAAATGAAGAAAATATGGCAAATGGAGGTTAAGTGACGTGCCCAGTGTCATACAGCTAATAAGTACCTGAGTTTGAATTTGAACTCAGGTCTTCCTGACTCCAGGCTGAGTGTTTTGTGTACTGTGGTGCCAGCTAGCTTTCCTTATCATCTTCATACACAGCTGGGGAGGGGAGCAGAAAAGAGACAGATTTCTCTTTTGGTACATCTCTGGGGAAGGAGAAGAGATGATGCTGGGGGAAGAGGGTACACTGTCTTCTACTGTCTCAATGGCTGTCCTCCTGGGAAGGGCAAGTCACACCTACTCTGATTGACCTCAAAGAGTAAAACCCGAGGCATCAGATGGAGAGGCAGAAAGGAAAATGGCAGGTGCTTTCCAGCTTTGGGATATAGAGGGCTAGGGGAGGGGGCCTCACTAACAATGAGAACTGTCCCAAAAGGGCATCAGATTGTCTTGAGAAGGAGGAAGGTGCCCAGTGCTGGAGACCACCAGACATCATCAGAGCTCTGATGGCCAGTGGTCATCAGGTGCCGGTTTTGGCATTGGGTAGCCATGTTTCCAGTCCCAGCACTCTTACAATCAGTGTGATTTATGATGACTTGAATAGCTCCTCTTGTCCTCAGTTTTCTCACCTGTAAAATGGGAGGAGGGGTGGTGGAAAGGGAGACATCAGGCCACATGGTGCTCTGAGTATGATCCAAAATAACCCTGTGAGGTATATAGTATAAATACCAGTATCCTTATTTTACAAGAAATAAACCAAGACTCGCTGTAGAGGGGCAGTTTACCCAACATCCCATGTGTGCTAAATGTCTGGCCTGGGTCCCTTTCTCAGCTTGGTGTTTGGTCTCTGTTTCTGTCTTTCTGTCTCTGTTTCTGTCTCTTTCTCTGTCTCTCTTCCTCCCCCAGATGCCACAATTCTTTGCAAAGCTTTGTATGCATGATAAGATTCAAAGGCATTGTGGCTGGGGACTGAATCTATGATTTGCTATGTGCCTTTGGGTTCCTGGGGATGCTGAAATTGGGTGCTCACCCTTAATCATGGGACTGGAACAATTTTGAAAAATAAAACAATAATAATGATAATAGTAACAATAACTGACATTTATGGGACACTATAAAGTTGGCAAAGTGATTTACCTACATTATTTCAACTTAATATCACAGGAATCCCGTGAGATGTACATACTTATCAGAATTGCTGCTGCCTCCTGATTTTCCCACAGAGGAATAGGAGTGTTCCCTCTGGTGTTTCTAGTTAAGTTTAAACACTTTTGCCTGGCATTCAAGGCCCACCTCCATCTGGCTCCACCCACTCCTCCTCCCTGGCTTTTCCATTTCCATTTCTGCTCCTCCTTTAAGGTCCCATTTAAATGCTGCCTCCTCCAGGAAGCTACCTGGGATTCCCTGACTTTATAAAAGCCTTCCCCATAGACCTCACAGAACACTCTGCCCTTCTCTGAAACCCATATGTAATCTTGTATATCATAGTTAGCTTGATTACTGTCTTCTCTCCTGTGCACAGACAATGAGTAGTAAGTATAAAATAGTTAGGAAGGTTTTAACTTGTTCAATGATTTAGCTTGCCCCATGATTAGTAAGAAATTGGGGCTGGAACCCAGGGTTTTTGCTTTAAAATCTCACATTTATATGATTAAGGTCCTTTTTTTAAAAAAAAAGATCTTTCCCAAACAAATCTTAGTGAGGTACAGAGTTGCAAGAATTATTATACCCATTTTACCAAGGAGGGAATTGAGGCTCAATCAAAGGAAGTGACTTGCCCCAAGTGACACAGAGAATCAGCAGAGACGGACTAGACTGTCTAGAGATCACCTAGCTCCAGGCATGTAAATCAAGTGGCTTTCAATATAGTATTTCTCTCCCTGCACTGGCCATGTGTGAGAGGCAGGTTGATGGAGCAGCAAAAATGGTGGACTTAAGGTCAGATGATCTAAGTTTAACTCACCTCTGCCACAGAGTTTCTGTGCCTCAGTTTCCTTATCTGAAAAAGAAAGGGATAATGCCAGTTTCTTTGTTCACTTCACCAAGCTATTGTGGAGATCAAATGAGATAGCAGATAGGAAAGCATTCTGAAGCTGAAAAGGGCCCTTTTTAAAGTCCTCCCATGCACAGTGCCTTCCTGTGGCCTGGTGTGATACTGACTCTCAAAAGCTCTGCCAGTGGACAAAGGGTTTGACAAAAAGGTGTCAGGGATGGGCCTTACTCACTGACTTGTCCTAGGACTGTTGGGAAAGCTTCATCACCAGTCTGGCTGTGAGGAATGAGATCTCAAAGCACATATAGAACTTGGCACAGGCAGGAGGAGTGTCTGATCCCCAAGGAGAGGAAGCCCTGTGAAGAACACTGTGTTCTCTTTGCCTGTTATGATACATACACACAGTAGGGACTTCATGAATGATCGGGGCATGGAATTGACTCATTCTTATTTTCACGGAATCCATGTCTCTGGAGTCTACATTTAATAACGTTTGGAGTATAAATATTCAGAACTGGCCTTGTGATGTGGAGTTGACCTTCCTCTGATCTATCCTTCTCTTCCCCTTCCCCCCCTCCACCATGCTGCTCATCCCTAGAGGCAGGGGCTGCTCACCTTGGCCGGGAACCTACTGTCATTCCCCTTGCTCTTTACTGAGGAGAGAGGAGCTACCCGCCCCCCCCCCCCCAGGTGTCTGATCCCCTCCCTGGAGCTCCAAGCTTCTTTGTAACCTGGCATCTGCTGGTACCCTCTGCCTGAGCTGCACTTCCTTTGAAGGGAATGTAGAAGTGAACCTTGATGTAAGAAGCAATTATACATGGTTAACATGGGTGAGAATCAGCTGAAGGACAAGAAGAAGAGCAGTCTCAGCTTAACCTCAGAGCATCTTAATCTGGGATGGATTTTTCTGGCTCCAAAGAAGAGCCCAGGATGGCTTAAGGTTCCTCCAGTCTCCTTGATGTGAATGAGCCAAGGTTGTGCTGAGAAAGCTTAGATAGCCTGTGTGTGAAATCACCAAGGCTCACACAGTCGCTCATTGTTCTCTAGGAAATGGGGGCAGTAGACAAGGGAGCACCCACCAAGGTCAGCCTACCCCCTGGCCATGCTAGAACTTTGGGGGAGAGGGCCCTGAGGCTGCAGAGACACCCAAGAGCTCACTAAGCCATGCTCTATCTTCCCTCTTCAAGAATTGTGCTAGAAAGAAGTAGGTGACAAACCAGGAAGCCCACCGAGGGGGACCCCTGTCCCAGTGACCCTTGGGTAGATGGTCTGTCTTCTCCCCAGTCAGACAGAGCCAGTTTCTTCTGCTTGGAGGAGGAGAGGAGCTTAGTGGAGTTGGAAGGTCCAGTGGATGGGAGGCAGGCACACTAGGTTCTGTCCCCACCTGTCATTGGCCTCTCAAAGAGGCCTTCCAGAATTATGGTCTCTTGGGGTTGGATGTGAGCACAGAGGCCATCTAGTCCATTCTAGACAGCAGTGATAATTAAGAATAAAAGTAAAATTAATAATGACAATAGCCACTACAATTTACAGGGAACTTCAAGTTTGGCGTTTAGATGCCGTATCTCATTTGTGCCTCACAAAAAGATTGTGAGGCTGGTGTTGCTGTTATTCCCATTTCACAGATGAAGGCATTAAGGCCCACAGAGATGAGGTTCACATAGCTAGCCAGCATCTGAGTCAGGATCTGAGATTGGGGCTTTCTGACTCCACATTCAGCTTCTCAGAGCAGCCCATTCTGAATCTGGAGACTCTGCTTGGGAGCAAAATGACCATAAAGAATGGCTTCATTGTGAGAGCTGCCTCCAATCAGGATGGTCTCCCTGAGGGGTGAAGAGTTCCCTGTCACTGGAGGTATCCAAGAAGATGCTAAGTGACTGCATATCGGGGAATATTCCAGATGGGATTCTTGTTGGGTTAGACCAAAGACTGCTAAGGTCTTTTCCTCTGAGCCTGTGAATAATAGATCCATGAAGCCCTCTCAGCTGAGCCCAGATGGCAGTGCCAGCCCCCTTCCTCTGGCCCCCTAGATCCATTAGCATGTGTTCCCATCTATCTACCCTTGTCTCGTTCCTCCTTGGGACAGTTCTTGAGATTTTATTTTACTGTACAAATGTTAATTTATCTCTAACTAGACTGTAAGCTCCTGGGTACCGGTCATATGCATGAACATTATTTTTTTCTCGATCTACAAGCATTAATTAAGTACCTACTCTATTTCAGGCACTGGGCTAAGTGATGATGTTTTTTTTTTTTTATATTAAGCATTTATGTACTACTAAGAATTTTTTGTATTAATTTAATGTAGCAAAAACAAAATCTGTGCCATGATATATATTCACCCAACTGAAGACATGTGAAGCAAAAATCTATTGCACTTAATGGATAAAATACTGGACTGAAAACCAGGAATAACTAGCTTCTGCCTCTCACATTTATCAGTATTATCCAAGCCTCAGTTTCCTCCTCTGTAAAATGAAGAAGGTGCAGGAGACTTCTCCTAAAGTCCCTTTGAGTGTTCATTCTCTGATTCTGTAAAAAATTGTAGACAGGTAGGGTGAAAGAAATTCCCATGATGGGGCCCACCATACATGGACCTACTATGTTGGTCCCTCATTGTTGCTCTCAGATGTCAGCTGGAGGAAAGAACCAGTCCCCATCAGAAACAAATCAGCCCTGCTAGAAGCCCTCCACTGGCCTTCTTACTTCCAGGGCCTTCCCTCAGCTGTTTGTGCCCAGTTTGTACAGAGGTATTGGTGTGTGGTCCCCCCACCCAGAATGGGAACTCTTTGGGGGCAAGGACTGTCTTTTGCCTTTCTTCTCATCCCCAGGACTGAGCACAATGCTGGTACATGTTAGGAGCTCAATGAATGCTTATTGCCTGATTGACTCCCTGAGTGAGAGGTTGTATTAGCGATCCCTCATTAACCCACCCACGGGCTGCTGGGGCAGACAATGAGCAGGAATCCCTTCCTCAGCTGATCCACCTTCTCTGTAGGCTGGATTATTTTAGCCTGAAAATCTGAGTCCCAAGTCAGCTCATGGCCTTGCCTCCCCAGGGGAAATGGGGAGCCTTTCTGAGAACTGCCTTCAGAGCCTCCTTTCCCAAGCCTTTAATCATATTCACGGCTGGGTCCATTTTGTAAAGGGCTTTGATCTCTTCAGATAAAAGCTGTCCTTGAAATCAAGAGCATGTTGGTTGTGTGTTACGAAAGGCTTTGAGGAAATGAGAAAAACAGAGACAGAAACAGGGAGAGACAGAGACAGAGAGAAAAGAAAGAGAAGAGAGGGAGGGAAGAGAGAACCGAAGAAAGAGACAGGGAGAGGGAGACAGAGAGAGAAAGACAGAGAGAGACAGAGAGAGAGTCAGAGAGAGAAAGGGAGAGGGAGAGACGGGGGGAGGAGAGAGATGGAAAGAGACAGGGGGAGGGAGAGCAGAAGAGAGAGACAGAGAGAGATGGGAGAGGGAGATAGACAGAAAGAGAGACAAAGAGAGAGGGAAAGACAGAGAGAGGGAGCAGGGATTGATGGAGAGGAGGGAGGGAGAGCCTGTAAGTGTTTAGTTCTTTCCCTACATCCCCTCTCCAGCTGGGAGCCCCAAGAGTTCATCTTCCAATTATTGACTGTAAATTCAATCCAGCATATGCATCCTGTAGGAAGTGTTGTGTACAATATGTGTCCTTCCATCTTTGTAGAGTCAGAGAATATTTAAATTTGCTATTAGGGATCTTGAAACATAGAAAGTGAGAAGTTTTAGGGACTTTGGAAAGAGACTGTCAGAGCTAGAATGGGTCCTACAACATAGAAAGAAGAATGGGAAGGGCCTTAGAAAACAAGCTGTTGGAGCTGGGAGGGGCCTGAGAAGAGCCATTTATATTACTAACAGGTCTTACTTCTGTGGCATTTTGAGAATACCAGACAAAACCCTTTAACATCTCACATTCACTGTCATGGGGAGCCTCCATTGCCATCTTGGCGTTGAGAGGTCCGAAGGGCTTTATTTGTTCATTCTTTCATTCATTCACCATGGCGTGAGTCCCTGACTCCAAAAGTGTACAGAGGAGGAAGCACTTTTCATCAAGACAGGTGGCATTTCAGTTATTTTGTGGCAGGGAGCTTCCTGTAGCCCCAGGTCCCCCAGTTACCTTCCTGGGATCACAGGGCCAGGATATGCCAAAACAGGACAGACCCAGCTCTACTATGCTTTGAGGTCATTCTCCCTCTGCTGGCTTCTCTGCTTCTCATCACTCATTATTACTGTTACCATAATAATGGATGCATTATAATCACCACTCATACCTCTCTCGAAGTTTGCAAGATGAACAATGCAGGCCTCCCCTCCTTTGCCATCCTCTAGTCCTCTGGCCTTCAGTCTTGTCCTCTTGTTGTTTGTACTGTTAGAAGCTCTGGGGAAGCTTTTAGGGAGAGGAAAGCTGTTCCCTGATGGATGGACCCAAGAGTAAACAGCCATTGACCAAGGTTGGGCCTGATGAAGCCTGCCTAAGTCTTGGACTGGGCACTCAACTCCACCTAACTGATGGGGAACCTCCAATAGGAGAACTGTGCCAGTGTGGGATCTTTGATCAGAGATTTATAGTGGGAAGTGACCTTAGGAAACATTAAGTCCAACTCTCTCATTTCACATGTGAGGAAACTGAGGCCCAGAGAGTAATAGGGATTTGGTCAAGGCTACAGATCTGCTATCTCTGACTCCCTCTAGAGCTCTGCTTGCTGCCCTGCTCAGTAATGTTAATAATGAGATGGGGAATCTGGGAATCTGAAACACCTGAGTGGATATTTCTGAAGTACAGCCCTGCCCTCCTCCTCTAGTGGACCCAAGGCATGAAAGGTGGACATAGTCACATGAACAGAGGCCAAAGAGAAAAAGAGGAAATCATGGGCCCCCACCTGCCCATGACAGAGTTGGGGACTCTGGGCAGCTCTGAGCCTGTAAGTCACAGAGAGCTTGTTGGTCCACTTTGGGGAGCTCCCTACATTATGAAATTAGAGGTCCTCAGAGGTTCTTTCTGATTTCGAGGTTTCATGATTTGGTCTAACACTGGAGAGCTGGATCAAGGAGAAAAGTTCTATAATATGAACCAGACATGCCCTTTCAGACACTCCTCTGCTGTGTGACCCTGCCCCAGTCACTTAACCTCTATTTGCCTCAGTTTCTTCACCTGTAGAATAACAATAATACAAGCACCTCTCTCCCAGAATTGTTGTGAGAATTAAGCGGCGTGATGTCTGTAAAGTGCTTAGCACATAGTAAGTGATTAATGAATACTTGCTCCCTCCTCCCTTTTATTAACTCTGCTACCAACTGGCCATGTAACTTCAGGCCTCTGATGCCTTCTCAGGAAAGTGGGCAGGCTGGACTCGGTCTCTTTTGTGGGATCTCAGGTAAGTTTCTTTCTTTGCTGAGCTTCAGTTTCCCCATCTGTAAGTTGAGCCAGCTAGAACAGGAACATTCCCCAGTCCCTTTTGGGTGTGCATTTTCTGATTCTGTTCAGTTGCCTCCGCGGGCTGATGACAGGTGGTTGATGCTGCCTCCTCTGGCCCCATTCCTCTTTTTTGAAGGCGCAGGAGGGGGTGACGTCATATGCGGAGTGGTCCCAGAACCGTAGGCTGACATATTTCTTTTGGTTGATCCGCAGGTCTCCTGACAGCTGCAGCATGAGCGAGCGTGTGGTCTCCTGGGGACGACGGTTTTAGGCTCTGCATGAGCTCCTTTCCTTAGTCAAGTTTCTCCCTCCGTGGATCATCGCCCCTGTATGCCCCGCCCCCCCTTCCACCGTCTGTTTCTCTGTTTCTCATCAAAGACAACCTCATTCTTCGACTGATGCCGTGCGCTAAAGTCTGTCTGGCCATCCAAGGAGCACCTAACTAGGGACCAGAGGGAGCAAGGAGATGCTTGGGCATTAGCAATACCAAGGCCATGGTGAGCGCCCGTCCCCGGGGTCCACTCAGCTGCTGGACTCAATGTGACCCATGTGAATTAATGGGAGGTGTCGCCTGCAGAGAAGAGTCCATTCAGCCTTAGAGAAGACTGCTTTGTCTATGGGGGGACACTCAGGCAAGAGAGAGTCTCTCCTCGTGCCCTGGACTGTCTGAGTCGCTTTTATTTTCTTATACTTTCAGTATATACAATAGACCAAAGAGCAAAATCTATTTTAAAGAGGACACAATCTTATTGTTAAAGTTATCTGGGTTAAATTGTAGAGGGGAGGTCGGGGTGGGGGGAGGGAGCAGAGACATGAATGAAACCTGTCCTGGGGAGCGAACTGGGCCGTCGCTGTCCAGCAGGCGTCTTTACCAAGGCGTCTTTACTGAGGGAACGCTGCAGTCGCTAGTCCCAGGAACTGCGCCTGAAGAAAGGATTTGCCTCTAAAGAATGCAGACCGAGCATGGAGAGTCAGTCAGAAGCCGATGTTCTAGACACAAGCGAACAGACTTCCACAGAACACAGACTCGCCGCCACTGTGTAGCCACCCGCGCCGTGGCTGTGGCCCCTTTACCCCTCTGTACTTAGATTGACTTTATTGTACTAAAAATCATTTTCCGTTTTAACCAGTTAAACATGCCTCTTCTACCGTTCCATTTTTGATAGTTGGATAATCCAGTATTTGCAAAGAGCATGTTTGGTCTCCTGTGACCTCTGTCTCATCCGATGCACCATTTAGCACCAGAAAGCAAATTAAAGAAAAAAAAAGTAACACTTGTTTGAAAGAGATCATTAAATGTATTTTGAGAAGCCTAAAGTTATATATTTAACAGTTTTTATATGTTGTATATTTGTAGAAAATACTATTTAACAATTAACGTGGTAGCTCTCGCAGGCCTCATGAACAGGCTGACTCCCACTGGACTTTCTAAAGCCTCCAGTCCGGGAAGTGACCACACCACATGGGATGGGAAGCATGGCCAGGGAGGGTACTTTTGGAAAGTCACCAATCCTGTTGTTTATATCACAGAAAAGCATCCAATAATCACGCTGGTGGAAGACGGAGCCTCTGGCTTGTCGTTGGAATTTGGGGGGGGGGGGTAGGCTCTCTGTATTGGTCAAATTTGGGTGTAAAATATTTTAATCATAGCTTTTCCAATTGAGGTGTTTTTTTTACCCCCTTTTCTTACCCCCTTTGCCCAGGAGTCCATATTTATGTTGGTTGGCAGCTCAGTTCTTGTGTCCCCACCTTCCAAAGTCCTTAGCCTTAGTATTATTGGATAGAGAAGAAGTTACACTGGGGAAAGAAGTGGAGAGCTGGATTAATTCTGAGCTCTAGTATCTTTCTCTAGTCACATTGGGAATGTGATGCATTCACAAGAGCTGATGGTGTCCAGCTCTGGTGTTGCCCCTTCCGTGGCAATGAATTATAACTTAATTCCCATATCCTTTCTGAGTTCCCACTGTAGTATACTACCTATTAGTCCAATTAACATTAGAATTATCTTAGACCTATGCTACTAAGACCATTTAGACGATGATCAAGAAACCATAGATTAAAGCTCAAAAGGAAAACGTCCATTTGATTCAAGCCTGTTCCCACATTCTGGGGGACTTAATTTAGACAGGCAGTAATCATGAATTTAGAGGTATCTCTGAGGCAAACCAGTGTATATGATGCTTTTTTATTTCCTTTTTCAAATTATATAACAGATTTGACCTGTATCAAATAGCAGTTGGCACCATCACTTGCTGGGTGCTCTATGCTGTGTAATGCAGGATGGCCCTCCTGCCCCAGAAAGGACCAACCATGGATTCCACATGACCGAGAGTACTGGGAGATGTATCGACCCATAGGTTCCCCAACCAAGGTTATCTCCTCCTTCCTCCCACCTCCAGTTGTTTCTTTCTGAAGAGAGTGTAGTCGCCTTATTTAGCAAAGACCGAGAAATTTAAGATGTTAAAACATTTTCTGTTGCTTTACAGTATTCAGTTTTTGTGTTGATTCAGCTAAATTATGGAAATAAAGAAAAAAATCCTTTTATAAGAGAGCGTTTTGTTCCCTAGCCGTGACGTGCACACAGAGGGAACGGTGGCAGATTGTGGGAGTAGAGGGGAATGAGGACTCGGGAAGGGGCCTTGGAGAAAGAGCCAGTGTGAGTCAAGAGGCAGGTCCTTTTGAAGGGCTAGCTGCTGCTGATGGCAGTGTATCTCTGACTTTGTTCAGCTGTTTGACCAAGCAGGAAAATGCCTTGAATAAGGCCCATAGAAAAGAAGGGATTCATCCAACAAGACCCAGCCTCAGAGCCAGCACAAGCAAAATGGGGACTTCCCAGGTTGGCACCTTATATATGTGGATATCATGAGATTGGTTTGTATCCAAAGACTGGGGGAGGTGGATTCATCCACTATAAGGTGATGGGGGACTTCACTTATACCAGAGGAAATAATCTGCATTATCATTTGGGGTTCTTTCTCTGTGTCTTGCTCTGTTCCCTTTCATGGGTATGGATTCCTTCAGCTCTCAACTAGACCAAATGTCCAGACACTTGAGATTTGAAGTGTATGACTGAGGAGGTCAGGGAAGTGACATGGCACTAAATTGGAAATACTTCTTTCCAGCTGTGATGTCCAATGTTTTTTTAGTAAAAATGAATTTTAATTGATATCTTTGTTATGTCATCTAAATTTTCTTTGGCACTTCTCCCTCCCCACCCCCCATATTGTATCTTCCCATATATCAAAAAAAAGAAAAGAAAAGAAAAGAAAAGAAAAGAAAAGAAGTTACAAAAGAAAATGAGGAAGGAGGTGGAAAAATCAGCAAAATCAATTGATCAGTAGCAAAAATCTGAAAATCTCTTCAGTTTTCCTTGGCTGGGCATCTGCCATCTCTGCATAGGGCTGAGGAGGTGGACAGCTTTCTTATACCTCTTTTTTTTTTTTTTATTTGGGGAACATGCTCATTTTTGTAATTCTGCTGCATTCATTTCCAGATGTACTGGTTACTCTCCTCGCTGTTGGACCTGTGCACATAGGGGTTTTTTTGATAGTTTGCTTTTAGTTTTGGGTTTTTTTGGTTTTTTTTTTTGCTCTGCTGACTTTACTTGGCATAAGTTAATATAGATATTTTCATGCTTCTCTGTATTCATCATACATGACATTTCTTACAATACAGTAATATTCCATAACATTTATATCTATTTTTCCTTTCTATTCTAAGAGTAACTTAGACATTCCCTGTTCTAAGATCCCTCCCACCTCTGGTATTTCCTGCTCTGAGATCCCTCCTAGTTTTAAATAGTCTAATATGGTAATTATGGTAGCTTTATGCTTTTCTCCTCAGGCATGGCAAAGAACATTAGATTTCAATGGCACTAAGTTGTTCCAAAGCTGACTGAGATGAGTCCTGAGGTCTCTCCCAGCTCTGTGGTTCTCTGGTTCTTCCCTTTGACTTCTGTGGCATTTCATTCAAAGAATCATAGATCATGAACTCAAAGACACCTCACAGCTCATCTCATCCACCTCTCTTGCCTTTCAGAGGAGGAAATTGGGATCCATCAGTGATCAGGATTTGCCGCCAATTACCCAGGTCAGAAGTGGCAGTGGAAAACCCTGAACTTGAACCCACATGCTTTCTTTCCCTATCCAGTGCATGTTCCCTTGTGGTCTTTCATCCCTGAATTAGGAAATGATGTATCTACCACTTTTCAAATGAGAGAAAGGTTCACTGAGTGCAGAGATACTAGCAGAAGGAGTATTCAGCCAAAGAAGAAGAGGGATATATGACTGGTTTCAAACTCGTGGCTTAAGAAATGATCATAGAGGGCAGTTATGAGGAGGGCAATTGGTTTTAAATTAAAGGTCATTAGTTAGTCAGTTTTAATGTTCTGTGTGGTATGGAGATAATAGTCTGAAAGTTGGAAGAGACTTATTGTAATCTAGGTGATAATTAGTCATTAAAAAACAAACAAACAGAACTATCCAGGACCAAGTTGTTTTTTCCTTCATTCTCAAAGAGGACCATGACATTGGGAAGGTGATCCTATGGCATGCAAGTGAACTGGATTTAGGTGAGGCAGGGCTGTGCAAAGTCACCAGCCTCACTCTCTCCTCAGGAGTCATTTGGATCCAGTGGCCAGATATGGATCAACATGAGTGGTGATGGCCCCAGATGTGGTGGGGATATTGGCCTTTGTAAGCTAAGGTTTTTAACAGGTCTCGGTGTGACTGAGGAAGTGCCTCCCCCAGCCTCTACCCAAGTGGAATCTTTACTCTAATATACCAAAGATATGATCATCTAGTCTCCAATTAAAGACTCCAAAGAGTTGAACTCACTGTTGCCCTGGCTGCCTAGGCCAATTGGACAGCTCTAAATTTTAGAGAATGTTTTCCTGACATCAAGTCTCAATTGACATTCCTTCTGGTTCCACCTAAATTGAACCTCCTAGTTCTGCTGCCTGCAGACTCTCAGAACAGATCTATCCCCTCTTCTCCATGCTATATCCTTGAATACTTGAAGACAACTGTCATGTTTGTCCGAATATTCAGTAGCCTAAAAAGCATCATTTCCTCCCGTTGATCACTCTCTGATATATACTCCTGGCTCTTCACCAGCCTAATGTTTCTCTTCTGAATGTTCCCCATAATGTCAATGTCCTTCTTAAACTATGGTGCCCAGAACTGAACCCCAACCTGCAGATGCCCCCTGATTAGGTCAGGGGACAAAGGAGCTGTCACAGTATCTCTGAGCTGGACAGGAGCATGGCAGCTATCTTCTCCAGCCTGCATCCACTACCATGACTACAGTCTCACTATCATGGTCCACAGTCCTGCTGTCCTTGCCCACAGCCCCAGTGTCCTTGTCCACAGTCCTGGTGTCCTTTCCTCTCTCGATAACACCCAAGATGACATTTATTTTTCTTTCTGCCTTTCACATAAAACTTCAATCTCATACTAAGTTTGTAATCTATCCAAATCCATAGGTTTCTTTCAGCTCAGTTGCCATCTTCCCCCACTCTATATATTTATTTCTATTGAGTTTTGTCTTACCAGATTCAGTCTAATAATCTAGCTGTTCTCCAGTGTCTGAGCTATCTTACCTGACTTGGTGCTATCTCTAAATTTGCTAAACATGTTCTACATGCTTTTATACAAGTCACCAATAAGTACGTTAAATCACAAGGCCAAGCTCAGTGAGAGGTGTCACAAGATTGGAGAAGGGTAAAAGTTCTGATTCACCCAAAAGTGGTGGGAGGAGAACAGTCTCCAAGCTATGCGTCAGTGAATTTCAAGCACAGATCCCTAGGGCATTCTACTAGAGACGCCTGCCACATTGGCATGGAACCACTCCAGGGCTAATCTTGGAGTCTAGCCATTTACCCAGCTCTGAATCCATCCATTTGTATGAATGTCTAATTCATACACCTCCACCTTCTTCAGAAGAATAACATCAGCAACTTTAGCAAAAGTCTTCCTAAAATCTGGGGAAAGTATAGCTACAATACCCTACCCATCTACCAGGTCAGTAATCCTTTCAAAAATGGAAATGAGGTTAATTTAGTTTGCCTAATCATGATGAATACCAACTTGCTCCTATTAATTACCATTTCCTTTTCTAGTTGTTCACTAATCATCCCTTTAAAATATCACTTTAGCATTTCAAGTGCTATTTTTATTCGCATTTTACAGTTCAAGAAATAGAGGCAGACAGTGGTTTCATGACTTGCCTAGAGTTATGATGTCGGCAAGTGCCAGAGGGTAGATTTGAATTCCATCCATGATTTCTCCCTGCCTCTTTGATGGCACATATGATGAAGCTGTATCTGGAAAGTTTATGATAATATAATGAGCCCAACAATGAGATGTGGTGAGTAAAGAGCCAGCCTTGGATTCTGGAAAGCCTGGGTTCAAGTGCTGCCTCTGACAAATACTGCCTGAGGCAATCCTTTACCTCCTAGAACCTCCAGGCAGCTCTTGAAGAGAGTGAATTTTGTAGGAAGTTTCTTCACTTAGACAGTCATAGATTCTGACCAAAAATGTAAAAACAAACAAAAACCAACAACCCCCATGACATCTGTCCCACATCTTAACCAACCTTTGTAAGATGCTTGCTGCATAGTAAACTTTAAGAATGCAGGACAAGGATTGTTCCTGGTATACAGATAAGGAAACTCCCTTCTTAGGGAGGGAAAATGATTTGCCCCAAACCAACAACAAACATTTCTTTGGGATTTTCTCTCTTTGTTTACAGGAATTGGTGCTGTTTATAGTGTGGTAAGCTTCTAGTTGGGTGAGTTATAATTTCTAGGTTGGCTGGGTTATTATTTCAGAGATAGTTCAACCTTGACTACTATTAGCCTTTCCATCCCATGTAGTTGGAGGTCCTCAAGCAGAGGTCCCAAGACACTATGTCAGGGCTTTTATGGAAGTCAAGACCAAGGAAGAGCAAGATGGTGGTTGAGGGCCCTCCAGTTCCAAGGATCCATGATTATCAAGAATGGAAGGAAATAGTGCCTTTAGATAAAACAGGTTTCCTTCTTTCTTTTTTCTTTCTTTTTTTTTTAAACTCCATTTTATTATATTCTCATTCCACCCCCACCCTTTCAGAAGGCAAGGAAAGAAAAGCCCATTACAAACCTGAAGTCATCTAAAACAAATTTCCATGTTCAACAAAGAGGAGATGAGAGATAAGAGAAAAAAAGGGGGAGACAGGAGAGAAAAATGAAGCTTCAATCTGTCTTCTAAACACAACAGTGTTCCCTGTCTCTCTGCCTCTCTGTCTGTCTCTCTGCCTCTCTGTCTCTCTTTTTCTCTCTGTCTCTCTGTCTTTATCTCTGTCTGTCTCTGTCTCTGCCTCTCTGCCTCTCTGCCTCTGCCTCTGTCTCTCCCCACTGTAGGGAGCAGGTTTCACCATGAGGGAAAAGACGGATTTTAAAACATTGACATTGCCAAAGCAGCTCCTTTGCTACATGTGTCCTAGCAGAGTGGAATCTCAGATGCCACCCGGGTAAAGCCATACCTGTAAGGATTCTGCTCTGCAATGTTGTCGAAGAACAGTCTTCCTCCCTGACTTGAGGGGGTCTGCTGAGAGTGAGCTGTCTTCCTCCAGAGGCAGCCTATTCAGCTTGGGAATTACTCTTCTTATTAGAAATTATATCCTTTTATTCAGTCCCAATCTGCCTCTCTACAACTCTCTTCCCTGGCTTTTGGTTCTACCCTCTGGTGCCAAACATAAACAGGCTAATAATGCCTCTTCTGCAGATAATCCTTCAAATACTTGGAAGACAGCTCCTTCCCCCTAGCTATGGTCTTCTCTGGGCCGAATAGACTCAGTTATTTTAGTTCATCTTAGAGCCAATGGCTTTTGGTGATCAAGGAGTCTCTAAGTCTCCGCTGGCCTCTGCTTTAAAAAGTGAACTTAATTGGACTGCTTCTTCCCTGGGTAGAACAAGCACATGACAGTGAGGACATGTGCTCACCTAGTATTATTGAGATTAGGCTGGGGCATATTTTCTCCTGCTAGATACAAGCTGGTTTTCTATCTCACCTCAAGCCTCTCATCCCATCTGACCTTATACTGTGGCCACACGCACTCAAGGCTGCTCAACCTCCTGAGCCCAGGCCTTGGATGACTTACACTCATTTTTGGAAACACTGCCCTGGGTCCATGTTCCAACTGGTGACTCTGTCACTACCAATGAACAAGGCCCACAATGTTCAGCAGACCCCAGATCCTAGACAATGCTTCTCATTCTATTCTCTTCATCTACTGGTTATTTGCCCTGCCACAAAGTGAATTCATTACTTCCCTCCGGCCCAACTGTTCCATTTCCTGTTTATAAACCAGAATATCATCTCTCCTAGCACCACTTCTGAAAAGAGTGTGTTCCTTGACTTCCATTTGTTTCCACCACCATCCCTGTGATTTCCCAGTTCAAAATTCTCTTCTCTGGCCATTAAGTCCCTGATAAGTTTTGTCTGCCCCGGAGAATGTAAACTTCTTTAGGGCAGAGACTGTCTTGTTTTTTGTATTTGTACTCCCACAGCTTGGCGAATGGTTAGCATTATCTGTTTATTTATCTATCTACATAATATACACATATGAGTATTTATTTTATGTTTACATATAAAATGTATGTCACAATGTTTATATGTGTGCATATATACATAAACATGTGCACATATAAATGAATATGTATGTGTATATATATATAGGTATGTGTACATAGATACATACATATTAAGAAGGGGCATGATGCTTGGGATACATTTCACTATGTTCTCTGGGGCTCAACAGATGGTCTTTTTGTCCCCATACCAAAGACAGCCAGGACAATAACTTACCAAATACCCACGGCCTTGGAGTCTCTGAGAGCTACTTGAGTGAATTGTAGTTAGGGTTTCGTGAGAGATCCCAGTCCGTAGAGGTTGAGACACTGGATAGATCTTGCCTTCTTCAACATATCACTCCCTCCTCACCTTAAACCTGTCAGCTCATTTCTCCCACAAGCATGATGAAACTCTGAAGATTCAAAACTTAGGTTTCTGGAGGGATGTGAAAAAAGCTGGAGACCATCCAGAGAAGAGTGGTTACCTAGGATGATATAGGGATGAGAGACATGTGACATAATGGTTAGGAGGAAGAAGTAGAGAAGGGACCATTCAATGAGACATGAGGGGTTGAAGAAAGGGAGAGTATGTCAAACTGAAAATAAAATTGAATTGAACTTTGAAAAATGAACTGTATGAGAGCCAGGCTATCCTGGGGAAGGACTAGATGTTCTCTGCTTTGACACAGAAGTGAGATTGTCTCCTATGTGGGGGTAGTTATAGATAAGCATATTTTAACTTATATTAAGGAAGACATTGAGAAGAATGGTGCAGACAATGAATGAATGATTCCACAAGTAGAGAATTTCCAGAGGACAGCCTGAGAAGGACACCAGCTGGGGAGTCAGGAGACCTAGATTCAAATCCTTGACTCTGAGGCTTATTAGCTGGGTGACCCTGAGCAAGTCACTCCCCTCCCCAGCCTGAGAGCCTCAATTTTTTTTTTTCTGTAAGATGATGAGATGTCTAGTCCTAACTTCATGGGATCATCACAAGGCTGAATATAAAACAACTGGCTTACATTAAAGCACAATGTAAATATCACATGTTGTTATTCTGGCCACCTGTGTATATCTTCAAAGCAGGGCTGCAGGACCACTGGTTCAGGGTGGTTGTTTGGAGAATGGATGCTCTAATCAGGTCTGGGCAGTGGAGGAGACCTCCGAAGCCCCTGCAGCTCTGAGAGTCTGTAATTGTCTGGCTAGCTATGAAAATCAAAAGAAACCACGTGCTGAAAATAGTCTCTGAACATTAAAGGACTTTGTAACTGTTGACAGCTCTTATTACTTACCATGTAGGGATGTTTTGAGAAAACCAGCTTATAAAATTGGATTTAGGGTCAGGAAGCTTTTGCAGAGTCCCAGCTCCAATAACATAGTGTGAAAATAACCAAATCAACTTCCCTTCCTCCTAGCCTCAGTTATCTCACCTGTAAATTGGGGATATTCACTTTCACATTCCCTTGCTTACAGATTGTTTTGTGGTGTTCTGCAGCCATAGGAGCCAGCATTTTTTTTTTCACCATTACTTCCATACCACAAGGCATTGGAGTTTAAGCGTTGTGGGAAGTCCCTCCATTCTTACAGATTATAGCCTCTAAATCACCTTTGTGAGTTGCTGTATCTCCTTTCAAGCAAGCCTTTCTGAAATGACCATTTCAGGCTGGCTGGACCTCCCACAGAATGTACTTCCCTTAAGGAAGATATTACCAAGAAGAGAGTCAAATGAGGCTTCCTCGAGGAGGTGACATTTTAATTGGACTTGAAAGGATGAGTAGAAATTCAGTCAGAGATGGAGGACATCCCAGGCATGAGGAATCACATGAGCAAAGGCAGAGAGGAAAGAGATAGTAGCCTGAGTTCAGGGGACAGAAATTTGTTTTTGGTGGGACATACAATGAGTGGTTAAGAATAATAGACAATGAGGCTTCATCCACAATGCTGTGCTATGCAGTATCACTGTTTGCCCTAAGAACTCTACATTAGCTAGTCTGGTACCCTCTAGCTGGCCAGAGTACCCACTTTCCAGATGAGAAAATAGAAGGGCCTTTAATAAATGCATCCTAAAGGCAATATACATACACTACAATAATTTGGTGGAATCATCATTTCGTGGATGTGGGTATTCATTCTGCTACAGCAGATCAAGATTAGACTTAGATTTTTTTCCTGTTTGAAAATTTGGGGGCAAGATCTATGACTTAGAAAATCACCTCATGTCTTGTTGAAGCCTATATGAGTTGAAAAATCATGAATAAATGAATTCATCTCAGAGCAAGAAAGGATCTCACAGGGCACCCAGATCAGCCTGTAGCTGGACAAGAATCTCTTCTATGACAGCTCAAATTTATGTTCATCCAGCTTCTACCAGAAGATCTCCAGGGGCCATCTATAGTTATCCCGATCTTTATCTTGCCATTGGACCCAGATGGCTTTGGAGGAGAAAGTGAGGCTAGTGACTTCATACAGCTCTCCTTCTCTTAAATCCAAGTTACCTGCAAGTCATGGCAACACTTTCCTGAGGTCACAGTCCTCTTTGAGAATGATGGACAACATTCCTTGAGCAGTCCATTGTATTTGTGGGTAAATCTCGCTGTTAGGGAGTTTTCTCTTAGATGAATGGGTGGTTGGTTGAGTGGATAGATATAAGGATAGGTTAGTAGATGGATTAATGGATAGGTGGATATGTAAGCAGGTGTACTGGTAAATGGATGATAAAAGAGATAATAAGGTTTGCTTCAGAAAAGCAGAATCACTTTCTTCATTCCATACACACACAAGTACAT
Source organism: Pseudochirops corinnae (assembly GCA_028646515.1). NCBI lineage: Eukaryota > Metazoa > Chordata > Mammalia > Diprotodontia > Pseudocheiridae > Pseudochirops > Pseudochirops corinnae. The sequence continues at coordinate 373,653,532 of CM053585.1, forward strand.
ATATATATATATACATGCACACACACACACACACACGTATATATATATATATATATATATATATATATATATATATATATATATATATATATATATATATATATATATATATATATATATATATATATATATATATATACATATGTATATTTCTGCCACAGATAAAATTGCACATGTCTTGTGTGGTCCCCTAGGTAAGGGCCTGATTCTTCTTCTCTTGCATTCTATGCAGCATATAACACAGGACTGAACACAAGAAATGCTTAAGAAAATCTGAATTCCTGGGAACCTTTCTAAACAAGAATAACAACAACTCAGAAGGAACTCTCTACAAATGGTTAAGACTATCTCCCAAGAGGAAACTAGGTGACACAGTGTAGATAGTGCTGGACCTGGAGTCAGGAAGACCTGACTTCAAATACAGATTGAGATAATTTCTTGCTGTGTGACCCTAGTCAGGTCATTCAAATCTTGCCTGCCTCAGTTTCCTCATGTATATGTTGAGTATAATCATAGCACCTAAATCTCAGAGCTGTTGTTAAGACAAAGTGAGATATTTGTAAATCATTTTGCAAAACTTGAAGTACCATATAATTGTATCACCACCATCACCATTATCACGTGTCCAATGTCTCCAAAGCTTTGGGGTTTGCAAAAGACTTTGCCCTCAACAAACCCATTAATTAGACAGTAGGTCTACTGGTGCGCCAGTTTTATACAGATTGGAAAGGAGAGCCATTGAGGGGAAAAGACTTATTTGACATCTCACTGCTATGGTACCTTAGAAGCAGGGGCTCAAACCCTTTCCTGGCACATTATTTCGAGATTGACACTTTGTAAAATTTGGAACTTGTGTCTTTCCCTTGTGCTTGCAGAGGTGTGGCACGGGGAGGCGGGAGGAATGGCAGATGAACCATCAGATTCAGTTTGTTTGTTGGACAGATTTGCTGAACTATTTTTTAAAATTCTTCATCACAAGTGATTGCTACCTGGGCAAAGGAGGAAGGGGGAAAAAAGGTGATGTGAAAACAAAAGATGGTGATTTAAATTAAAAGAGAAAGATGTGAGGCAACATATTAGTAACAATGCTAAAGATATGATGAGAAGGAGAAAGAGGAGGAGACTATGTCCAGAATGAAAAGACTGAATTTTACCCAGCTACACATTCCAAGTTCAGAGCCTCCCTAAGCTTCAGTTTCCCCTTTAGTGAAGTGGGGACATTAATTACCTCAAAATGTTGTTGCACCCTTTCTAAGATGTGACCTCTTGGGCAAACCACTTCAGCCCACTGAGTCTTGGTTTCCAACCTGTCCAATAGGGACAGGAACTTTTTCCCTATCTGCCTCCCAGGAGCCTTTAGGGGAAAGCACTCCCTTAGTGAGAGAGTCCAACTCTATCCACGTGAGTTAGCTTTAGCAGTATGACTTCTCCCCTTTTTTTACACAGAAGAATCATTGGTCAAAGGCATTTTGCCCGCCATTTTCTTAAGACCGCTATAATCATTCCATTCAGCCTCTATTGCCTTGGTTCTTAAGTGACTTTTGCATCTCCTGCATTCCTGGCTACATCTGCAATGTCTGTGGCTCCATTTTTTTTCTGCTATGCCTTCCCCTGAATCTCAACTAAAAGAACATGATAGTCCATTCGGTGATCCAGCTCAGCCCTAAGAAGGATTGAAAGGAGTCAGGGGAGGGGTAATGATTATCAGAAAGCTTATGAGTCAAAAGTCATAGAAAAGTGAGTCTAATTATTCGGAAGTGATGGCCTATTCGGTGGCCAAGCCTTTAGAGCCTCTGTGATCATGAGATGAGGTTACATTTTTGGAATTAAATTGATAACTTGACCAAATCGATTTCATTAGTGAATCTGTCATATTTGCTGTTAATGATGGCGGACGGTGGAATGGAAACTGACAACAAACCCTGAAAAACTGGGCAGATCCAAATTATATTACATTGGCATTCATGAATTTTAATACCCTTTTCCATCCTGGGGTTGGGATGGGTTTTTAACATTCTGAGCTCACATCTCCCAGATTAAACTCCCTGCACCTGTCTGCACTGCGATTATTTCTATTGTTATGAGTTAATAGGCTTGAGAACGAAGATGTCGCTTCTAAGTCAAACTGAAGCAAATGAAAAGCTCTTCAGTATGTTTCTCTTGAGAGCTTGAGAGAAACCAGATGACTCCCCCTCCCCAAGTTCCTCAGGAATGGAGAGTCAAGTCATTTTCCAGTGATCTTAGAGTTTAGGACTCACACACTTCTATTCGGTGAGCTGTTTTCGGAGGATGCATTTTACTGAGAAATCGAAGCATCCAGTCTTCTCATGATGTTGCCAGCAGTGACTTATTGATCTTATTTCCCCTTACTCCCTTTCGTCTGTTCTCTGTTATAGACAAACTGATACGTATATAGTATTCCATCACTGAGCTCTGTACATTTGCATGGACTGACCCTTATGCCCAGTATGCTGTCTCTCCTCCTCTCCACTTTATGGAACCACCAACTTTGATAATAGCTTAGTTTAGAGTCACCTGCTTCAGGAGTAATTTTAGGAGCCTTCCATCTCCCACCCCTAGTTAAGGCTGCCCTTCACCTGGAAGTCATTTTGTAGAGACTATGAATAGATTTTTAGTGTCATGTCATTTTCCTCCAATAGAATTCAATCTCCTGGAGAGCAGCAATTTTAAATTCCGTCTTATTTTTCTGAGTGCTCATAGTAAATGCTTTTTTAAAATGTCCCTTGAGTTGTAAAATTGAAACATATTGAATTGAAGTGAATGGAAGGAATGTGCCTAAACATGAGCCAACCAGGTTCAGGCATCTTAGAATCCCTTGATGAGGAAATGAGTTCCTTGATGGGGAAGGTGCCAAGAGGAGAAATGCATGGTTCAACTTTATTGGCTATAGGGGAGGAAATACAAACTCTTCAGGGCAAAATGGAAATTGGTCCCTGGAAATTCAACTCTTCCTTACTTGCTACTATGTCCAAGGTCCTGATCTAGGTACAGGGATGAGATAAAATGTAAAGATGAATGAGTCAATGTGGTGGATGGGAGAAATATGGTTTTGGAATCATGGATTTTGGTTCAAATTCTGACTATGCTAGTTACCATCAGTAGGAGTTTGATAGGTCTCTTTATCTTGTTGGGTCTGTTTCCTCCTGGTAGAACAAGGGATCAAGAGTAGAAGATGGCCATGATGCTAATTACCTTGTGACTTTGGTAAGTCATGGAGACTTCTGCTCTCTCTTGTGTAAAATGAGGAGATTGGGCTAATGAGCCTTAGAGTTCCATTGTAGTTCTGAGTCTAGGATCCTATCAACCTCAGCTGAAAAGTTGTGGACTGGGTGAGATTCTGCTCAGGTGCATTTGGACTCATTCATGAGAATGTTTAACTATAGAACTTTTTGATTTGCTTTGTTTTTCTTCAGTTGTCTGTGCTGAGAGCAGTAAGTATTCATACTGTGTCTGGTTTCACATTTCTAACTGATAACTTAAATAATGACCTAGTTATTTCCTTTCCTTTCCTTTCCTTTCCTTTCCTTTCCTTTCCTTTCCTTTCCTTTCCTTTCCTTTCCTTTCCTTTCCTTTCCTTTCCTTTCCTTTCCTTTCCTTTCCTTTCCTTTCCTTTCCTTTCCTTCCCTTTCCTTTCTCTTCCTCTCCTCTCCTTTCTCTTCCTCTCCTCTCCTTTCCTCTCTTCTTCTCTCCTCCCCTCCCTTCCCCTCCCCTCCCCTCCCCTCTCCTCCCCTCTTTCCTTTCCCTTCCCTTCCCATCCTTTCCCTTCCCTTCCCTTCCCTTCCCTTCCCTTCCCTTCGCTTCCCTTCACTTCTCTTCCCTTCCCTTCCTTCCTATCCCATCCCATCCCAGCCCATCCTATTCCATCCCATCCCATCCCCCTCCACTGTATTCCATTAAACTGTAAGCTCCTTGAGAGCAGGAAGTGGGTTTTGTTGGTTTGTTTTATCTTTCTTTGTATTTGTAGCATTTAGCACATTGCCTGACATATAGTAGGTATTTAATAAATGTTTGCTGACTAACAGCTGTTATGAAGTTTGAATAGAGAGTGGATTTGTTGGATAACAGAATCAGTATCCAAGAAAAGTCTTGTCAGGCTACAGTACTGAGTTGGATTTATTAAGCTGAAATTAATATGGGTAAGTGTAAAGCTCTATAGTTGTTCCTAAGAAAGTGCGTGATGGTGGCCAGAAGGCAGTTTTTATGAAAAATATATGAGGGTGTTAGTTGAACATAAATTCAGTGTGAATCATCTCTGAGATCACATGACTAAAAAGGATGATAGTGCCTTAAGTTTCATTAAGTTCACTAGTGTCCATGACCAGAGAGATGGTAGTTAAATATTTCACTCTACCATGATCACACTGCATATGTACTTTTGGCTAGGGTTCTGACATCTACCTTTTGGCAAGAACATTAACAAGTTGGGGAGTGTCCAGAGGTGGGTAACCAGCACCTTTAGGTGATATGAAAACTTTTGGAAGGAAATGGGAATATTGAGCCCAGAGAAGATACTTTAGGGTGGGAGACATGAGAGCCAGAGAGCCAGTGATGCAGAAAGAACATTATACTGCTCCTGCTAGGCCCTGGAAGACAGAACCAAGAGCAGTGGGCCAAACTGGAGAGACAGATTTCCACTCTACTTAAGGAAGAATTTGACAATCTGGAAAGGGCTGCCTAGGATCACAGAAGCAGAGATAGAAGAAGTCCTTAGAAAGCATCTAATCCAACATTCTCACTGTACAGAAGAAGAAAGTGAGGCCCAGAGAGGCCAAGGTCTGTGCCTAAATTCACATGCCTAGGAAGCAGAAGGACTGGGATTTCAAACTGAGTTCTCTGATGCTGAATGAAGTTTAGCTTTTTCTTCCCTGTCATGAACTCCCTTTCTTAGGAGGGTATCACAGAAAACTAGGTGCCAGGGCTGCCAGGAAGAGCATTCTTCTAGATTGAACTATATTATTATGGTACTAAAACTCATTCTCCCTACAGAGTTATCATAAGAATAAAATGAGATAATATTTGGAAAGAATTTTGCAAACCTTAAAATGCTGTTATTGTTATTAATTATTATTATTATTTTCATGCCCTTATATTTCATGCCCCTTCTGTCAATTAGTATTTGTGTGGCAGATGGTACAAATTGCCTGGCATGTTGCTGCTGGAGCAATGGGAAAAACCTGGCATGAGGTGGGCCCCACTGGCCTGAGTCCTACAGAAAGGCACAAATTTGATGAAGAGTGCTCTGGAATACTGGGGAGCTCAGCAAAGATGGAGAATCCTTTCTGAGCACAATCCATCCAGTTCCATGGGGAGGACTGGCGTCAGCGGGAGAGGCTGAATTCTCCTTCATTTGTTCCTTCATTCAATAAGGAATTAACAAGTGACTCTCTTATTTACTTATAGTGTTTTTTGTTTATTGAGGGCATTTTGCAGGCAAGGCAGTCAATTACAAAACATTTATTTGCTACCTACTTTGTTCCTGGCTCTGAGGATGCTAAGACAAAATGAAACGGTTCTTCCCTTCAAGAAGCTTATTTTAGTTGGGCACATGCAACCCCTACTCAAATATTTATATAGAAGATGATTGGAAGAAGAAAAGGCACAGGTAATGAAGGGACTAAGGAAAGGCTTCCCATCGGAGGGTGCCGCTCAGCTGAGCCTTGAGGTACAATAAGGGTTCTGAAACACAAGGTGGTCTCCGCATCGGGAGCAGATGCATAGTGTGTGCAAAGATAAAGAGCAGAGTGAAGGGAGGGAGGAAATGAGCATTTATATAGTGTCTTCTGTTTACCAGGTACTGAGCTAAGCTCTTCACAACTATTATCTCATTGGATCCTCACAACAACCTGGAGAGGTAAGTCTTGTTGTGATCCCCATTTTACAATTGAGGAAACTGAGGTAAACAGAGGTGAAGAGACTTGTCTCGGGACTTCCAGCTGTCAAGTGTCTGAAGCTGGATTTGAACTCAGTTATTCCTGACTTTAGGCTCAGTGCTCTGTTTACTGTGGTGCCCCCTAGCTGCCTAGAGAAGAGAGAGAGAATGAGGAGTTCAAAGTAGAGCAGTGTGATTGGAACATAGAGTATAAAATGATGGAGATAATTGGGAAATTTCCATTGGAGCCAGACTTTGGAGGGGTTAAAGGCCAAGCTTTCTTTGACACACTGCCATGTATGTTCTCTGAGCTTGCTGGGTGAAGGTGCTGTGTTCAAATGTCAGATTTATTCCTTTCCTATCAAATACAGTTTCCTCATCTGTAAAATGGGTATAATAGGGGTGGAGCCAAGATGTTGGAGTAGAAGCACAAGCTCCCACTCAAATCACTTCTAATACATATAAAAAAAAAAGACTCTAAACAATTTTATAGATGCAGAACCCACAAAGTGGCAGAAACAAATCTCTCTCTAAAGGCAGACTGGCAGGCTGACAGGAAGGGACTATCGAACTGGGCTGGGAGCCGAGCACAGTCATGCATGAGCCACACAGTTCTGGCCCCAGGGCTGCCCCCACCAGTGGCAGCCAGTACAGATTTCAGGAGAGTGAATCACAAGCAGTTGTGGTGGTTTCCACACTTCTCAACCCCTAAACAATAAAGAGAAAGTAAAAGGTCAGTGTGGAATTCTGTTGGAACAGGGGTGGACAGAAGCTCATGGTCTGACCCCTGCCCCTAGGGCAAGAGGTAGTGTAGGGACAGCAGCTGCAACTACACAGCAGCCACATGGCTGCTTCTGGAACTCCTGGACTGCAGATTGTAGGGGGACCAAGATACCATTCAGAGAGTAATCACTCTTGCTTTAACCTGCTTGGATCTGGATCATGGTCTTGGGTGGGGTCCTGGGGTGTGTGGCCAGTGTGTCAGAGGTTGTGGGGCTGTATAGATGGGGCCCTTCTAATAGCTCTGGCAGCTTCAAAAAACCCAGCAATTTGGGACACAGCTCTCTCCATTCTGGAAACAGAGTTCTACTGTGTCAAAGAGCTCAAAAGTAAAGTAATTGGCTGGCAATATGAGCAAGCAGAGGAAGCACAAACAGACTACAGAATCCTTTTTTGGGGACAAAAAATATCAAAGCATGGAATGGAAGGAAGACAATGCAGTCAGAACTCCTGCATCAAAAGCTCCCAAGAAAAATATGAACTGATTACAGGCCATGGAGGAGCTTAAGAATAATTTTGAAAATCGAGTAAGAGAAGTGGAGGAAAAATTGGGAAAAGAAATGAGAATGATGCAAGAAAATGATGAAGAAAATCAAGTAAACTGCCTGGTAAAGAAGACACCCTCTAGAAAAAATACTGAAGAAAATAATAACTTAAAAAACAGACTAACTCAAATAGCAAAAGAGGCCCAAAAAGCCAACGAAGAGAAGAATGCCTTAAAAAGCTGAATTGCCCAGATGGAAAAGGCATTTCAAAAACTCATTGAAGAGGATAATTCCTTCAAAATTAGATTGGAGCAAATGAAAGCTAATGACTTTATGAGAAATCGAGATACTGTAAAACAGATGCAAACAAATGAAAAAAATAGAAGGCAATGTTGAATATCTCATTGGAAAAACCACTGACCTGGAAAATAGATCCAGGAGAGATAATTTAAAATTTATTAGACTACCTAAAAGCCATGATCAAAAAAAAAAAAAGAGCCTAGATACTGTCTTTCAAGAAATTATCAAGCAAAATTGCCCTGATATTCTAGAACCAGAGGGCAAAATAGAAATTGAAAAAAAATTACCAATCACCTCTTGAAAAAGATCCCAAAAAGAAAACTCCTAGGAATATTAAAGACAAATTCCAGGGTTTCCAGGTCAGGGAGCAAATGCTGCAAGCAATCAGGAAGAAACAATTTGAGTATTATGGAAACACAATTAGGATAACACACAATTTAGCAGCTTCTACATTAAGGAATCAAAGAAAGGGCTTGGAATAGGATATTCTGGAGGTCAAAGGAGCAAGGACTAAAACCAAGAATCACGTACCCAGCATAACTGTGTATAATATTTCAGGGGAAAATATGATCATTCAATGAAACAGAGGACTTTCAAGCATTCTTGATGTAAAAACCACAGGTGAACAGAAAATTTGACTTTCAAATACAGGAAGCAAGAGAAACATGATAAGGTAAACAGGAAAAAGAAACCATAAGGAAGTTATTAAAGTAGAATTTTTTATATATTTAATGGAAAATGATAGTTGTAACTCATAAGACTTTTCTCAGTATGAGGGTAGTTGAAGGGAATATATATGTATACATACATACATACATATTGATATATGTGTGTGTGTATGTATAGGAGGGTGTAGGTGTGTATAAATATATATGTCAGGGTGTGCATATGTATATACAGTTCATGTATATGTAGACAGATGGCAAAGGATGAGTTGAATTTGATGGGATGATATCTAAAAAAATTAAAATTAAGAGGTGAGAGAGGAATTTACTGGGAGAAGGAGAAAGAGAGAGATAGATCCAGGTAAATTATCTCATATAAAAGAGGCAAGAGAAAACTGTTACAATGGAGGGGAAGAACAGAAAGGTGAAAGGGAATGGGACAACCTTACTCTCATTGAATTTGGCTTAAGGGGGGAATAACATACACACTCATTTGGATATCTTACCATACAGGAAATTAGAGGGGGATGGGATAAGAAGGGGGGTGATAGAAGGGAGGGCAGATTGGGGGAGAGGGTAGTTAGAAGCA
>CM053585.1:373662740-373690615 GCA_028646515.1 Pseudochirops corinnae
GATCATGGCTTTCAGGTAGTACAATAATTTTTAAATTGTCTCTCCTGGATCTGTTTTCCAGGTCATTGGTTTTTTCAAGGAGATATTTCATATTGCCTTCTATTTTTCATTTGTTTGGATCTGTTTAATAGTATCTTGATTTCTCATAAAGTCATTGGCTTCCATTTGCTCCACTCTAATTCTGAAAGAATTATTCTCTTCAGTGAGCTTTTGAGATTCTTTTTCCTTCTGGCAAATATGACTTTTTAAGGCATTCTTCTCCTCATTGGCTTTTTGGGCCTCTTTTGCCATTTGAGTTAATCTATTTTTTAAGGTGTTAATTTCTTCAGTCAGGTTGTTAACTTTCTTTTCATGATTTTCTTGCATCATTCTTATTTCTCTTCCCAACTTTTCTTTCATTTCTCTCATTTGGTCTTCAAAATCTTTCTTAAGCTGCTCTATGGCTTGTAGAAAGTCTTCATGTTTTTTTGGAAGCTTTTGGTGTGGGAGTGCTGACTGTGTTGTCTTCCTCCCATTCCATGCTTTGATCCTTCTTGTCCCCAAAGAAGGAATCTAGAGTTTGGTTGCTGTTCTTACTTTGCTTCCTTTGCCTGCTCATAGGTGGCCAGTCAATGATTTTTTAGCTCTGTGGAACTCTGCTTCCAGAGGGGAGAGCTCTGTCCCAAATCGCTGGGGTTTTCTCAGCTGCCAGAGCTATTAGGGGGTTGTTGTTGTTTTTTTAGCAGCCCCCACCAGCTTTGGCTCACTGAAAACACACCCTAGGACCACCACCCAAGACCACGATCTGGATGCAGGCCGCTCAACACAAGAGCACTTGGCCTCTGAATGATTGCTTGGGCCCCCTGCAGTCTGTAGGCTGGGAGCTCTGAAGCAGCAATGTGGAGGAAGCTTCAGGGCCTCCACTTCTGCCACTTCCTTGCCCTGCAGGCAGTTTGGTTGGACCTGCTTTTCTCTCCCAATTTTAGATGAGTTCCACTGACCTTTCACTTAGTTCTTTTTTCTTATGGCTTGATAATTCTGGAAACTGCCACAGCTGCCACAGATCCACTCTCCCAAAGCTCCAGCTGCGGCTTGGCCAGGTTTTGTTTGGCCACCCCTGGGGCCACGCTGCAGTTTCAGGCTGGGCTGGTTTTGGCTCCCAGCACTGACATTGTCCCTTCGAGCTGAGCTGCCTTCAGTTGGAGGTATTCTGTGTGCCTTTTAGAGCCCTAATATTTGTTTAGAGTCATATTTTTTGGGTATTTGATGTGTCTGTGTGGGAGCTGCCATACCTTGCTCCTCCTACGCTGCCATCTTGGTGCTGCCCTGATCAGGACATTAGAACATAAAACAGATATCTGATCTGGAAGAAACTTTAATGATTATCATACCTGCTTTTAGTCCTAAAGGAAATAATCCAACAGTGAATTGGTATGTCTCTAGCATCCCAAGGAAGAGAGGCCTATGACTATCCAAAGTAGTTATTCCAGTTCTGGTGAGAAATTCATCTATTTATAGAAAAGAAGGAAAGGTGGGGGGAAAAGCATTAAGCTCCTAAGATGTGCTAACTACTGTGTTATAAAGTGTATGTGTAAAGTGTGAACTTCTTTAAAACTATTATCTCCCTTGATCCTTGCAACAAACCTGGAAGGAAGGTAGACAGTGAAGCATGACCTCCCCCAATTATCCCTAAATATCATACTTCTTTCCTGACAAAATGCCCCACTTTTACCCCAAAGCTTCTTTCCCAAATTGACTATGTTACCTGAAGTGACTCTCTTATCAGGAAGAAAAGTATCCCTATCTTCACAATGATTTTGGTAAGCTCACACTTCTACTCATAAAACTCACCATAGAAGTATCAGCTTTATTCTGTAAACAAAAGAATTCTGTCCCAGATAGAATGGGCTTCATTGGAAGCTCACTGGAAATGGCTCCATCTTCATCCCATCAATCTAAGAAGGGATTAGATTACTATGGCAGAAGGGGGTCTCTGCTTATGTATGAATTGGACTAGATGGTCTCTGAAATCTTCTTCGAAGCTGAAGATTCTCTGATTCTGTGAATGCTGCCTTACCTCAACTTTACCTCAACTAATCCCTGATATTCCTCCATACTCCATTCATATAGCCTTCCCTCACTCCTGCAGCTTCTGAGGTTTCTCTCTCCTCTTCACCTAGTATTGATTTGGGATTGATCAGGAATATGTTTCAATATGTATATAATGTTTTCCCTGTTCTAATGTAAGCTTCCTGAGGGCAGGGACTGTTTCACTTTTATCTTTGGCCCATAGCAGGATCTTCATAAATGCTTGCTGCCTGATCTGTTGATTGATTTCATCTATGAAAATGGGCATGTGTGTTGTGGATGTGCTAGAGAAAACAATGCCACAGGTTTCCCACAGGGAAGAGGTAGAGAAATAGTGGTGGACTGAAGTAGTATGGGTCATGCCCAATCCCTAAAAGATTAATCCCTTAGTCCATGCCTGCACACTTATTGGACACGATACATCAGCACAAATGTGACATGGAAGCTAAAGAAGTGAATATTACCCTAAACTTCCTTAATAGAAATATGAGGTCTTGAATGATGGAGGAAATAATCCTGCCATGCTTCTCTCTGAAGATCTGGATTGAGAAGGAAAGAGCAAACCATTCTGGTATCTTTGCTAGGAAAACCCCAAATGGGGTCCTGAAGAGTTCAAAATGGTTGAAATGACTGAGCAACAACAACCTCTCTGTTGATACCCTATCTAAAATCCTGTATTCAGTTCTGCTCACCACATTTTAAGGAAGACATTAACAAACTGCTGAGCATCCTGGGGAGGCCAGCCACAATGGTGAGAGTCCTGGAGACCACACCATACGAGGATTGCCTGAAAGAATGGAGGATGTTCAAGGAGAAGAATAGAAGACTTTGGGCAGACAGGATAACTGTCTTCAAGTACAGGATAACTATTTTGTAGAATTAATCATTTCCCTTGTTCTCTTTGGTCACAGAGGACAGAATGAGAAGCTAAAGGAGGGTGTTACAGAGAAGCCAGTTTGGGCTTGATCTTTGGGGGAGGGGGAAGAGAGGAACGCTTCCCCAAAATGAAAGATTCCAAGCAGAATGGCTTGCTCAGGAGCTACTGGCTCCCTCCTCAATGGAGGTTTGTAAGTAAAAGCATCATATTGAGAATTCTTGGTGGGGTACACCAAGATGATTTCAGAGGCCTGTTGTAGCTCCACCTTTAGGCCATTCTGTGATTCTGTGACTTGAGGGACAGGGGTAGAAGGACTTTGACTGACAGAGTTGCTGACTGACTGTGACTAGAATGAAGATCTGATCTTGCCCAACTTTGGAATTTCCCAATTGACCAGTTAACACCCACATTGACTCCATAAATCAATGCAAACACATTCATTGCTGAAGGAGAGAGAGTTTCACAGGACCCTTTTCATTCTGTGGGTTTATAGAATCTGTGTACTTAATAAGCCATTAACTAACTTAACAGTCAATTTGACTTGTCTGGAAATTCTATTTGGCGGCCATAGAATATGAGGCCTTCACTCTTGTTATCTTAGCTCTAGGATCCTGAGATGTTAATGGGTATCTCAAAGAGCAGATAATCTTTTGATGTTTTCTGAGAGATTGTAATTGAAATCGTTCTCTATTAAGATACCTGAGAATGTGAGGCTTTTAGGGAGAATGTCTGATTATTCTTAGTTCAATGGTGATGTTGAATCTGGGTTGGATAGCTCCTACACTCTCCTCTTGAGTGAGGTGAGAGGTGTGAAGAAGGGTAGAGAAGTGAAGAACTCAATGCTCTCCTCACATGGTGCAGGAGACTTGGTTCTGGTGAGGGTCAAGGGCATAGGATTCCCTCTTCAGCTTGTGCATCAAAGCATTCATCCTGCAGGGGCTCCCTGAAAGGAAATGAGATAGCAACATAGCTCTATGAGAAGCTACCTTGAAGAAATCAGAGATATATGATTCAGAAAAGAAGAAAAACAAATTAAGCATCTGGAAAAAAACAAAACAAAACATGAAGAGCTAAAAGAGGGAATGATCAAGTCATAAAAATCTTGCCAGCACAGAATGGTGGGTCAAGGATGAATAGAAGGTTCTGCATTTGTGGTTTTAAAAATCAAATCCCTGACTACAGAATGGGGAAAGCTTAGGTACACAATTTAGCACACAATAAGCTCCCCGGCCTGCAAAAATTCAGCATAATACTAATAGCTTACATTTATAATGCACTTTAAAGTTTGTACTTTACAAATATTATTTCAATTTACAATACAGCAACCCTGGGAGGTAGATGCTATCATTGTATCCATTTTACAGATGGAAAATTGAAGTAGGCAGAGATTAAGTGAGTTGCCGAGGATCAATCACAAAGCTAGTGATTGTCTATGCTAGATTTGAACTCAGGTCTTCATGAATCCAGATCTAGAGTTCTATTTCTGACAACTTGCTGTTTTTTTCTCTAACATGACAATAAAAAGAAGCCAGTAAAATTTTATATTCCATTATGAGAGATCTGTTCTTATAAATAAGGGGGTGGGTCACCCTGGGACTAAAGCAGGGAAGGATCCATAAGACAGGGACTTGGTCCTGTTTTATTCTGCTCTGCTTAGACCAGAGTGTCCAGCACAGTGTCCAGCTTCGGGCACCACATTTTGGAAAAGATGTTCATGAGCATCTCCTGAAGAGGACAACCAGGATATTGAAGGAACTGGAGATCATGTCATATAAGAAGCAGTTGAAGTAATTATTAAGTGTTTAGCTTGGAGAAGCAAAGACTCCCTAGGAACCTGATCATTGTATTTGATGGGCTGTCACTGGAAGGAAGGATTCCACATGAAATAAAATAAGGGCTAAAAGCTGCAAAGGGCAAGACTTGGGATGAATGGAAGGAAAAAAAAAAACCTATAATGTAATTGGAGCTCCAGAACAAAGTATACAGGAAATGATCATTGGTTGGGAGAAGTGGTTAGTCCATCTGTGGTACACCAATGTCCATGGGACATTGCTGCAATGTAAGAAGTGACAAATAGGAAGCCGCCTGTGAACTGAGGTAGAAGGAACAAAACAAAGAAAACAACACATGCCATGACTACAGCAACATAAATCTAAAGAATGAAGAGGAAAAAAGCAGAATCAGAGACTAAAATTATCATCCCCAAGTTTGACTCTATAGAAGGGATCATTTGCTCCCCAGTGACATTTTTTTTAACTTATTGATGTGTTTTGTTTTAAAATGACTTCAGATCACTCCCACTTTGTATAAAAGGAAAAAAAAAGACCAATATAGTGACCTCATGCTAGTAACACTCCTGTAGGAGACCATGGAGGTGGACACTGCCTACGAGGTTGGGCTTGGGACATTTGTGGGCTACTTGGCATGAAACTGCCACCAGCAATCTTTTTATTCTTTGTTATAAGGGATGGTTCGAGGTTGGGGCAGGAGAAAGGAAGGACAGATCAAGAAATGAAAGTGGTGTGAATAAAAAAGATGAGCTGTTTTTAAATCAGAGCTCTCATTAAGCTGGGTAGGCTGCTTTATGTGGTAGTGAATCTCTCTTCCCTCTGGGTCTGCAAGGGGAAGGTAGATGACAGCTAGGCAGAGATGATGCTGAAGGGGATTCTTGTCCACATGAATGTTGTCCTGCACTCCCTCTGAGGTCCAATAACCACACCTGATGGTGAGGTGGGAATGAGCAGTTGGGTGGCTGCCAGGGAAGAAAGGGGGTCAAGGAGAAGAGGTTTCCTTACAAACCCTTGCACTTGGATGAGTCTTTGGGCTATTCCTAGCAGGTCTAGGATTGTGACCTCACTTGATCCTCCCAATATTATTAAGGAAGGTCAGGGGTGAATGTCATCATTTTACAGAAGGGAAAATAAAGAAACTGAAATCCCAAGAGAAAGGATTTACCTGTCCATTGGTCAGTTCCCTTGCTCCTCTTCTACATCTCTAACCAAAGTCAGTGGGAGACTCAAGGGAACCTCCAGAACACCATTAAAAGGGAAAGACAGCTCACCAGAAAAAAAAAAAAAAAAAAACCTTTTCATAAACTAAGGGTTAGGTGACCATGGGCTTAAGACAAGACTGAGTATGCCTTACCTCAATGGGAAAAATACACAGGAGATTTAAAGGGACATGGGGAAGAGGGGAAAAAAAAACAAAGACCTAATGTCTTTTCTTTCTTGTCTTTTTTGTCCTTTTTTGGGGGACATTATGATCTGCTATACAAATACCTTTCTTATCTTTTTTTAACAGTGAGCACATTTCTTAAAGATATGTGACCACTATTGCTACCACCCAAGTGCCTAGAACAGGATTTTTTGTATCAGAAACAGCATGGTGGAGTGGATTGATTGCTGGACCCAGGATCAGGAATACTCACAAATGCCTCCTCAGACACTTACTTGCTGAGTGACCCTGGGTACCCTTAGCTTTCTCATCTCTAAAATGGGCACAATAGCATCCACATCATAGGGTTGTTGTGAAGATCAAATGAGATAATTTCTGTAAGCTACTCTGAATACGTTAAATCACTATAGAAATGTCCGCTATTAATATGGGCATTCCAGAGACACTAAGTGAATGGATGGCTAGATGAATGAATCAGTGAATCTATTTCCTCAAAGAAAGCTGGAGATGTTCTTCCTACTTCCCCTTACCCTTCTGCTATCTCCTTTTCCTCTCTCTTCTTCCTCTCCTTATTCCTGTCTTCCATATCCTCTTCCTTCTCTTCCTCTTTCTCCTCATTTTCATTTTCCTTGGGGAGACAGCATGGCAAAGTGCATATAATGTTGGATTTGGAATTAGGGGACATAAATGCTTCTGTTGTGAACCACCTGACACTCTGGGCCTCAGTTTCTTCATCTAGAAAATGATGATCTTCCAGGCCTATTGCAGCTCTGCAGGTCTGATTCTGTCTTCCTTCACACACTTTCCCAACTCTCCACATCTTCCTTCTATATAGAAATGGAACGTGCCCAGCTACAGCTGGGATGGCAGCCTGGAGTTTCCCCTCCTTCAAGCTACCTTCACAAGAGCCCATCTGGTCCTGGTGAGCAATCGGATCCCCTCCCCCAGCCCCCAGCCCCACATACACACTGCACTAGTCTAAATTTTTCTGTGTTTTTGAGCCAAATCTTAAGGCTGAAGCTTCTGTGGCCACACCTCAGACCTGCACCTGGCTGAGTTCCCCTCAAGCTTTTTTATGGCTGATGAATGGCATTCTCAACAGTGGCCTATGGCGATCTGTCTCCTTAATTAGTTCATTTGTCAAGTGGATGCATTCCATTGTTCAGGGAGCTGATTAAAAGGCTTCCCGCTCCGAGTGCTGGGGGAAGTCCAGCTGTGTAGTGAGTTGGTTTTTCCCTGCATTGGCTCAAACCATCAAAGCACCAGGCCAGGCTGAAAAAGGAGGGGATTGATCAGGCTCTGTGGCTGACTGGGGCAATGCTAATAGGAAAGGAGGCTGCAGCCTTTTTGCCAGAATCAGTGGAGCTTCCAATTTTTGCTGATAGTAGGATTGTCATGGCCCTTGTGATATCACTCCTGGTCTGGAATCATAATCCCATTTTCTCATTAGCATCTGAGAGGGAACATCTGCTATCTTCCAACCACCATTCTCTCTGAAATTAGACACAGTTCTATTATCCTTAGAGTGGACAGGCTCCCAGTCTGAGGTAGGAAGGATAAGAAATCTGTTAAGACGGGTGGAGAGCACAGAGAACCGAGAAGGATGTCAGACAGTCTAAGTTCGAGAGGACCAAAAAGGGGACCCAAACATAAGTTGGAGCCATTACAGGACACTTCAACTATGTCTTCAATGACAATGGTCTCAGATTATCTGGGGTCTTTTACTGTTGGGGTGCTGAGAGTGAGCTAATGGAATACCAAAACCTTGGGAGGCTCAGATATCAGGCTGCCCAGCCTACACTCTAAAGCAGGAATGTTCTCCTTGGCATCTATAAATTCCCACAGTCTCAGATTTAGGTCAAGAACTGGCCTTCAGCCTCTGCAACCTGCATAACCTTAAGCAATTTACTTTCTATTTCTGGGGCTCGAGTTGTTCATTTTCTTATTAAAAGATTATTCTGAAAAGGTGTTAGAGACTTTACAAAACAGTCAAAGAGGTCTATTACACACATACACACACACACACACACGCATACTCATATACATACACAAACTCAAATACACTCACATATATGCACACACATTCACACATGTACACACACATGCACACACACACACACACACACACACACACACACCACATTAAGAAGCCCTAATCTATACAGTCTATTAAGGTCCCTTTCAGTTCTGTTGTGCTATGGTCTAGATCTCGTTCAGAGGTGAAATTCTCATATTATGTAGATCTCCCCTAGTTCTGGGATTCCATGTTCCACATTCCACATGTTATCTACTAAATTCCTTCCCAAATCTCATTTTCTATATTCTAAGGTTGTATTTTTCAGGTTCTATCGTTTTATCTAAGGTGTCTCCAGGTTCGCTACCAAGAAGGTCTGCCAGGCAAGGCTTCCTGGAGGAGGTAGTATCTGATGGAAAAGAAGTCTGAGGGGACTGGTTTTGTCTTATTCTCATTTTGTACCTATACCAGAATGGAGTAGTTTTCTCTGAACACAACAATAATTTAATAATTGTATGTCCAGTTGGATTGGTTAGGGATGGATTGAATGGTTGGAGAAACTGAGTTGAACTACAGAAATATAGCACTTTGACAAAGTAGATGCCCTGAGAAGTCAGCCATTCTTCTCAGAGGACACATTCTCCCCATCCAAGGTCTCCAGGACCTAGCAGCCCAGGAGCTCAATGAGACTCAGTATCAGACCTTGTTAAAAGTAGAGTCAGATATTTGATGTGGGCACGAGGAAGAGAACTGAGAACTGAGCTCAGGGTTGAGATCTGTAGGTAGAAAGAATCTCAGACATCATCAGTTCCAGCCCCAAATATAAGAAAATGGTAAACTCTTGAACACAAGTGACTGGACAAGGCCTACAGGTAGTAAGTGTTAGCATGGAGATGAAGGTGCCAATCCAGTCCTCTTTTCACTGTATCTCTCACTCTACCTCCAAGAGAGAGCTCATTGAGAGGTAGAAGGTGCTACTGAGCACCAGGGCAGGAATCCGTCCCTTCTCTCCATTCTCTGAGCCCCTCATCAGCCAGGGAAAGAACTACTCGCTCCCCCTGTGGGAGAGAGACCAGGCTTTACTTTTTTGAATTAATTTGATTTTCTTAAATTTATCTGTCCTTAAAGTGTTTTTCCTTTTCTTCTCCTAAAAAACCAAATCTCTTGGGAAGCTAATTGGGGATGATTGATTACAAGAAGCAAAACAGAACAGAGCTGATGCCGCAAATATCTGTGATGGTTCTAGGCCCTCTCCAGCAGAGACACTCCTGGCAGCTTTCTGTCCAATGGATGAGACATGAAAGAGTTCTTCTGAATGGAATATAACATGGCCATAGGGTCACAGCAGCCTGGATTTAGGGCTGGAAGGGACTTCAGCAGCTGTCTGATCCATCCTCCTCACTTTAGAGATGAGGAAACCGAGATTCAAAAAAGCTGTGTCTTGTCCTAGGTCATGAAAAGACAATAACTAATAAATGTTTTTTGGACTGACTGGAACAGGTAGTAAATGGCAGAGGCTGGATTTGAACCCAGGTCCTGTGATCCCAGTCTCAGCCCACTTTCCCCTATACTACTCTATTTTTTAGTAGAAATTAGATAATGCCTTGGAGACCAATATCTGTAGAGGAGAGAGGTGCAAAGGTCAAAGATTTAGCACTGGAAGGCTGAGGAACCAACTATTGCAACGTTCACATTTTACAGATAAGGAACTGAGTCCTAGAGAGATGAAGGTCACATGGGCAATAAGTAACACAGTTAGGATTTGAACCCAAATCCTCTGAATCCCTGATCAGTTCTCTTTCCATTGTGCTGAGATGTACTCCCATTTCTGAAGGCTCTTTCAAAAAATGTTTAGCCCTCACTCCTTGTGTCTCTCCTTTTCTTAAGAAATGTGTGTGGCTCCCATTGCCATTCAAGATCACTTTCATTTCCTCTCTCTGCTGTTCAAGATTTTGGGCTATTTGAGACCTTTTGGTGCCACCCAACTTACCAGCCTTATTTTACGAGAACAATGTATGGGATTTTCAGAGAGGTGGATGACACTTAATGTAGTGAAACAGCCTAACAATAAGAATAATTCAACAGTGGAATAGAGTGCCTCAGTAGGTACTGAGTTCCCCTTCACAAGATGGGGTGTTAGTCATTTTGTAGCAGGGACTTCTGTTCAAATAGTCTGAATGAAATGAGTTGAATTTCTTTGGGTCAATTGTTCACAGTTTTTAGTCAGCCCAGGCCTCTGACCCTGTAGCTTCCTCCTCCAATTTGTGAGTTACTCCCCAGAACCTCTTGAAGAGTTGACCTGACAGTCTTGGTCATTCCTCTTCTAGCTCTACTCTCCAGACTTCTCCACCTCCACTTCAGCAGCCTTCTCACCATAGAACATGGATCTTCCCCAATAGCCCACTCACCTTGGAAGATGCCTCCACTTCCCCTACTGCCTCTAACAATTGGTAAGTTGCTCTCCAGAAGCTCCATTGGAGGAAGTGTCCAAACCAGCCATGCTCAGTCCCCTCTTGGCTCTGCTCCAATTAGCTAGACTCCTCCATATTCCCCCTGCCTACCTTTCCAATATTTGTTATGCTCTGTCTTCATTCATTAGAATATAAGTTCCTTAAATCAAAGAATTGCATTTTTTTATTCTTAGGGCCTATTATACAATAAGCACATAATAAATGTTTATCCATCTCTCCTCTCTCTCTCTCTCTCTCTTTCTCTCTCTCCCCATCCACCTAGCTACCCAACCTTCTCCTTGAAAAAAAAAAAGATATATCTTTTTTAAACTTAAACTTCAAGATTCCCCCAGCAGTGGCATATGGGACACTACAATCTCTGAAGACCTAAAGATGAAAATTACCCCAAGGATAAATGTGAGCTTCATGGTAGCTGTAGCACATCACACCAGTGCAAAATCTGACCCACTGTGGCTCTGTCCATTGCTCCCAGACCTGCCTTCTGAGCTCAAGAAGAAAAAAGGCTAATATCTCTTGCATGTTTGGGGCTTCTAAATACTTAGAGATAGTTAAACCTTTATACTTTCTTCCAGTGATGCTCACATGGCATGGGACCTAGTCCTCCCACCATCCCGGTCTACCTCCTTTGCATTCTGGGTCCTAAAAATACAGTATCTTGGACAGCAAAGCCTGCTGCTGCTGTGTGATCGGTGCCCATTCCTTGGGAGAATAGAACAAGAATATTGCCATTACTCACTAAAATTGAATTAGCTTTCCGAGGTCCATTCTACTTTGCAGTCATGCAAGACCACAGTTAGGCCCAAATTGAAGATGGCTTAAGAGCAGTGAAGGCTGCACAGCCAGGCTTAACCTTGCTAAATAAAACCCTCCTTAGGATAGCTCCGAGAGTCTCTGCTAAGCTATCATCTGGACAGAACCTGCTCTTCTTTCTTTGCTGGCTCCCAGCCTTCTAATGATTTTTAACCTGGCCAGTATATTGATTGATGCCCAAAAAATACAACTCCTTGATGGTTCTCATTTTGATGTATTTGCCATTTGCAGACACTTGAATGAATTTGAGAATTCAAAAGATTTGTTGTGTTAAGAAAGAAGATGTATGTTATATATTGAAATGACAAATGACAAAAGGTGAGCCTGACACATCTGAATAGTGCCCAGAATAGGGTGCTAAGGATGTCTAGCAGTGTCTCCAGAGGGAGAAGGGAATGCAGAAGAGTAAAGATATTTTATGCCAGGGAGCAGTAGGGAGTGGCTGAACTTTAAGCAGCAGGGCAGTAAAATGGGGAGTTGGACCCGAGGCTGAGGGAGGCATTTGGCAGCTGTGTAGGGGATGGTTTGGAAAGGGAGAGAGTAGAGTCAGGAGGTGGTAGCAGGACTAGACAGTTGTAGGAATGTGTTTCAATAGCTTAGGTAGGAGGTGGCTAGTACCTGAATTTTGGGGGTAGGATGTGAGTGAGTGGATAGGAAACAGAAGTAAAAGATGAAACAGAAGGAGAATCAGCATGATTCCATGTCTCTTGGTCTCAGCTGTCTCATCTGTAAAATGGATCTAATAAGATTTATAGTGTCTACTTCCCAGGGTTGTTATAAGGCTCAAATGAGACATAAAGTGCTTTGTTGTAAGAACTGCCAAATCTTGGAACAGAAAGATCCCCCAGTGTTTCCATAGTTCAAACTGTACCTGATCTTAAAATGTCACATAACTATCAACTGTGATTGTTTCTTTTCCTGTCAGTATACATTCCAAAAACATTCCTGATATCAAATGACTCTAAAAATATCACTGGATCACAGATATGATACTTGTAAGGAACCTCAAAGGTCACTGAATGTTAGTCATCCCTGAAAGAAATCTTCACCAGAACATATCTGAGAATTTGCCAGCCAGCCTTTGTGGGAGTCCCCCCAAGTAGAAGGATTTCACCAGCCCTAAGGCATCCCATTCCTCTTAGAGAAGTTCCCATTGTTAGGAAGTTTTTCTTGATACCTAGCAGAAACTTTCTTCTTTGCAATTTTAACCTATTGCTCCTGGTTTTGTCTTTTAAAGTTAACCAGAGTAAGATTCCTCCTTCCACAGAACATCCCATCCCACATTAAAGACAGTCAGCCTGTTCCACCTGAGTCTCCTCTTCTTTGGGATGACCCTCATATAACATAGACTAAAAGTCCTGCCCTGCCCTGACTTTTCTCCTACAGACACTCTCTAGCTTCTAAATGCCCTCCAAATGTGGTGAACAGAACTGACCACAGTGGTCCAGCTGAGGTGGGACAGGGCTTGAACACAATGGTGCTCTCATCTCCATCTGTCCAGAAGCTCAACCTATTTTAATACAGTCTGAGAGATTATTAAATTTGGGACTCCAATATCATTCTGCTGAATGATGGGGAGATCTCAGCCTACTTCAACCTCAAGGGATTTTGTTAAGGAAAAAAAATACTGTAGTTAAACCACAATACCCATCTTATACTTGTGAAATTATTGAAGTTAAGGGTCAAACTTTACATTTACACACATAGTAGAGAATGATTGAACCTTACCCTCTCCTGCTATCATGAGTTATGTAGACAGTGCAGGTCTAATGGCAAAGAGGTCATAGGAACTGTATTTAAAGCTGGAAGAGACCATAGAGGCTATTGACTCCATTCCCTTTATTATACAGATGAGGAAACTGAGATTGAGAGAAGTTATGTGACTTAGGTATCTACAAGGAGATTTGAATTCAGGTTTTCTTGACTCCAAGCCCAGCACTCAATCTAATGTGCTTTCCTCTCCCCTCCCCTCCTCTCCTCTCCTCTCCCCTCCTCTCCTCTTCTTTTCTCTCCTCTTCCCTACCACTTAATACCTCTCTCTCTCTCTCTCTTTCTCTCTCTCTCTCTCTCTCTCTCTCTCTTCTCTCTATCTCTCTGTCTCCATCTCTTCTCTCTGTCTCTGTCTCTCTGTGTCTCTGTTTCTGTCTCTGTCTCTGTCTCTCTGTCTCTGTCTGTCTGTCTCATCAGTTCTCATGGTTTTCATGACTATCTCTATTCAGTTGGGTCTCAGATCTATATATCCAGCTTTATTTTCTCTCCTGGGTTTCCAGTTATACCTAAAGTCCCTTCCAGCTCTCAAGCTCATGATCTCACAAAACTATGAAAAAAAAAAAAAAGATGAGTTTCAGGGAAGAAGATGAAATTCCATTCAGCATAAGTTTAGCTTTATGCTGCAGTGGGACATTCTATACACTCAGGTAAGGATGTTCACCAGGCTGGAAATATGAGTCTTAAGAAAAATTAACGCTGAATATATATAGACATGGGTATCATTGGATCCTAGATGGTGAACTAGAAGGAAAATCCTGGGTCATCTATTCCAACACTTTCACTTTCCAGAAGGTGAAACAGAGGAGAAAGAAGGAAAGCAACACATTCAAGGGTTACACATGTTAGCAGTAACAACTGAAAGTTGAGCCTGGGTGTTTTGATTCCTGAGGCAGGGTTCTTTCCACTGTAGCATGTCTTAATCATCTAAATGGTAATGTTGTGTTTCTCCCAAAGAGATGAGAGAGCAAAGACAGCATTGTCTATAATCGTGGTGTACCTGGTGTCAAGACTAGTACCTGGTTCCTGGTAATTGTTAAATAAATATCTTTGGGTTTGCATTGAATTGAATTGGTTGAGTTTAAAAGGCAGTGAAATGTATGGTAAATAGCCCTGATCTAGGAGTCAGAAAAACTTGATTTTAGTCTCATCTGTCTTGCCATGGAGTTTGAGGCAAGTCACTGACCCTCTCTCAGTCTCCGTTCCTCCACTAGTAAAACGAAGTGTCTGTGTAAGCTTTGTGCTCCCTTTCAATTCTGACCTCAGCAGTAGAGAGCCTTTTCCATGCCTTCCTTCTTGCCAGCCTAAGGACTGGGGGGCTGCTCCCCTCAGCAAAGCGCTTTGTCCCCTGGGCCCAAGTCCAAGTGTCAGGGAGTACTCTTCCAAACCTTTCTCCCACCACCACCTCCTCCTACTAAACAGGAGCAGACCCTTTGATTAGGGAGTTGGGAAACTATTAAACACAGTTAATTTATACAGGCCATTTAAGATGCTAAATGAACCATAAATGCAAGATGACAGAGACAAATTGTCCTTTTTCCTCCCTGGTGCACGTTTGCAGGGCTGGGGTCTTTCTGACTCATCGATTGGCTGCTAGAAACATTGGAGGCCCAGGCCTGGCTTTCTATAAATGGTTTCTCCTTCAACTCGACACAAGAGGGCTCGTCCTGATGACTTACAATTAAGGAAAATCTATATCTGGCACTTTTATTTGGAAAATGAAGCATCTCCATCGCTGGTAAATAATTAGGAGAGATCGGCTGTGGGCCATAATTAACCAAGCTCCACCTTTGGGGGAAGCTGGCCTGACCACTTAGCACACTGCAGCCCAGCAGCATCACGTGTCTTTGAGGTGTGTGGAACAGCTCAGCTGGTCTTGAGAATTCCGAGCATCTGAATAGGTGTTCTTCCTTGTCCTTGGAGTGAAGGACCTAGAGCTGGCAGAGACTTTGACTACATGTAGTCTCACCCCCTTGTTTTACACATGAGGGGCCAGAGGGAGGAAACCACCTTGCCCAAGGACACAGAACTAGTAGGAAGCAGAATGGGAATTTGAATTCATGTCCTCAGAGTTGACATTCACTCTTCTAAATATTAAAACGCATTTATTCTTTAAATTTCTTTTTAGTTTTTAAAATTTCTTTGTTTATTTTTAATTTTCAACATTCATTTCCACAAGATTTTGAGTTACAAATTTTCTCCCTGTCTTTCCCCTATCCCTACCCCCAAACAGTAAGCCTATTGAATACCCCTTCCCCCAATCTACTCTCTCTTATATCCTCCTCCATCCCTCCTCTAACTTTCTAGTAGGGCAAAATGTAATTCTATACTCCAGTTCCCATATATTTTATTTCCCATTTGCATGTAAAAATACAATTTTTAAAATTTTTTTTTTCTTTTTGAAGGGGGGAAGGGGAGGGGTTAAGTGATTTGCCCAAGGTCACACAGCTAGTTTTGTGTTAAGTGTCTGAGGCCGGATTTGAACTCAGGTCCTCCTGACTCCTGGGCCAGTGTTCCATTCACTGCACCACCTAGAGACCCCTAACATTTGTTTTTAAAACTTTGATTTGCAGATTCTTTCCCTTCTTCCCTTCACCCCCACCCCCACTTGGAAGATAAGCAATTCAATATAGGTTGTATATGTGTAGTTATGCAAAACGTTTCCATAATAGATATATACAATGCATTTATTGCTTCATTTGTGGGATCAGCTGAGCTACCTCACTGAGTGTGCCCCAGCTCTGTTCTAGCCACAGTTAGAAGGGAAACTGGGTGAGCCAGGTTCAGGGGAAATGTGGCCACCGTTAAGGATGGTAATATGCACAATCACAGGGAACTTCTATCCATGCTGAGGACTCCAACTAAACCATATTAAATGCCTACTGTGTGCAGAGCACACAAGCCTCAGCCCGGCCCTTGTGAAGCTTGTGGTCCAGCAGGACCCATGAGACTAGCTATTGAGCCTTTGTATAGAAGTCATATCATCTATCAGGTGGTCCCTTTTCCTCTGCTGTGAATCTCATCTGTACCTCTCCTTCAGACCTCTAGCATTTCACTACCCATAGAGGACTGGAAACCTCCTTCTCCTTCTTTTAGTGTCTCATGAATACCAATGGGGAGTCATGGTTTATCTCTGATTCTCTCTTGTTCTCACCTCGTGACCAGCCCACCCATCCTTGGCATTTCTCACTGGTAGCTCAAGTCTAGTAATGTGACCTTGACCTCCTATGAGGTCTCCCAAAATTTAAAGACTTAGAGGGGCAGAATCTGAGGTGTTCTTTAATCCCACCCCCTCATTTCATCATTTCACAAATGATAAAAGCTAGGTCCACAGAAGTCACGCTTCTTGCTCGATATCACACAGGTTTCATGTAGTTGAGACTTAATTTGAACTCGGGTCCTCTGACCCCAATCCAGACCACTTTCTGCTGCCCAACACTATGTAACATCACCAGGAGAGAGACCTGAATCTGGAGTCAGGGAGACCTGAATGTATTTAGCCCCAGACACTGCTAACTGTGTGACCCTGGAAAAGTCACAATTTCTGTCTGCCTCAATTTCCAGATCTGTGAAATAGGAATAATAATAGTACCTACCTTTTAGGGTTGTGATAAGGGCAATATCATAGAACATTTATGAAGTGCTTTACAATCTTAAATTGCTTTATAAATGATAGCTAGTATTAATAAAATATAGTATTTATAGAAATATGATAATTTAGTAATAACATGACTCAAACCCTGCCCTCATGAAGCTACCAATCTAGTGGGCAAGATGAGAATGGCTGTCAGGCCTTTGTTAATTGTATGGAGCAAGCCCCATTACTAATAGGAGCCCTCCCCAGCCCACTCCAGTGTTGCTGTTCTCTGTTGACTTACCTGTACTTTTCCACAGATTCCTTTAGGACAGTGGTTTTCAACCTGTGGGTTGCAACCACTTTGGAGGTCGAACAACCCTTTCACAGGGGTTATAAGGGTCGCCTAAGACCATCGGAAAACACATATTTCCGATGGTCTTAGGAACCAAGACACCGCTCCTCTATCCGTCTCCAGGTGGGTCCGCCCACATGCAGATACACCCACAAACGAGTATTAAAGGGTCACGGTATTAGGAAGGTTGAGAACCACTGCTCTAGAGGGTGGTTGCCTGTCAATCCTTGAAGTCAAAGACTGCTCTTTTGTGTGTCCTCAGTGATTATGCCCATGCCTGCCATAGAATAAGCACTTATTAATGCTTGTGGAATTACTGACTGAGCATGGACAAGTCAGTTAACCTCAGGGTGTTTCCATTTCTTCCTGGGTTAAGGGAAGAGGTTAGAGCAACGGTTTCTAAGTTCCTTTTTGCCAAGATCCTACGAACACCTCAGACCCACCCTCAATTTTGTCAGTCACAGCACTCTTGATTTATGGCTTTCCGTCTGTTCTGGGAGCTGCTATGTCCCTCATTGTGAGGGGACTTGGGAACCATTCATCCCTGGCATCAGCTTCCCACGAACTCACCAACTTTAGATACTTGATGAATTTCATGAGCAGAGAAAAGACTTTTTATCTCTCCAGTCCTGATTTTTTTAATTCAGAAATTAATAATCCAACATTCTTTTACATATTTCATGGAAAAATATATTATCCATTTAATGGCCTTGATATTACTAATCAGGAAATCAAATCTGAAAGTCCAATGATTTAGCTTATAAAGTGAGGGATGACTCTGTGGGCCATGAGAGATCGCCTACTGAATGAGAATGGCAGAGACTTTGTGGCTGCTTGACCTTGGGACAGTTTCAATGAGAAGAATGTTTCTGGGACATGCTTTAAGATAGCCAAGATAGGAAAGGAGAGCACACAGGGTATTAGGAGCTCTGGAACTTGGGACTGGGTGGGGGGATTCAATGGTCTCTGTCTGCTCCTGCTATAAGTCTGCAGGTTCCATTTCAGCACAATCCCTGAGCCTGCACAGAATCATGCACCAATTTCTCGATGAGAGAAGGAAGCCTGATGAGATTGCTGGGGTGCCACGAAGTCCCCAGTGTCCCCTAATGCCTTCCCATCAGCTGACTGAAATCTGAGAAGTCACCATCCAATACACAATTCAATCTCATGCACAATTGTTTACTGATAAGCAGTTGTGGGCAGGCCCTAAGCTCAATACCCGGAGAAATCCAGAGGTACTTCAGGGATCATCTGGCCCTCAAAGACCTGGACATATGTATGTGATTTACATACATACGTATAAACAATATATATATGATGTATATATATATACACATATATTTAGACATGTATGCACTAGCATGTGTGTATGTATATTGTTGCTGATTAGTTTCTGATTCTCTGTGACCCCATTTGGGGTTTTCTTGGCAAAGATGCCGTTTCCTTCTCCAGTTTTACAGATGAGGAAACTGAGGCAAACAGGGCTAAGTGACTTGCCCAGTAAGTGTTTGAGGCTGGATTTGAATTCAGGTCCTCCTGACTCTGGGGCTGTCACTCTACTGTACCACTTAGCTGCTCATGTATATATGTATATGAATAACCCAAATATGTATTTATTCAATAAAAATAGACATCTCTAAAAGCAATAACCAATACGTAACAATGTATCTACCACTTGGCTACACCCCCATCCCCATACCTCCAAAGCAGCTCTGCCAGGCACAAGTCCTTTCTAAAGCGAACTTAGGCTACAAGAAATTCAAAGGCTTCATTAAAACAAAACTACACAATTTGCTTCACTCATGCCCATCTGAAGTCTTCTGTGACCAGCTGAAAGAGGATAGACCATACAACCCAGCTGCTGACTGACCCTTGGCTCCTACGTCGATGAAGGCCAATTTCTAGACTGAAACTCAGGTTCTCAGATGCAATTCCCCAACACCCCCTGGGCATCCCAAACTCGACAGATTTGCAGCCATGTCCAAGAGTTAGCACAGTGCTGGGCTCACTGTGGGAGCTTAATGAATTCCTTCCTCTCCCTTAGCTCCTATGCCCAACCATCTGCAGAGCCCTGTGGTTCCTGCCTTCACTATCTAGCTTGCAGAGCTAGGCCCCTCCTCAGCTTTTATTCCCCTCCATTCCCATTCAAGCCCTCATCACCAGTCACTTCAACTACAGTAATGCTCTCTTCGCTGCTCTCTCTGCTGCCAGGGTCCCTTATCCCTTATGGGTTCATCCTCCATACAAGGGCTACATGGACATTCTTCACAACACAGACCTGACCATGTCATCTCCCTCCCCCAAAATATCACATGGCTCCCTATCACCCCTGGAATAAAATTTTAAAGCTTTTAAAATGATTTAAAATGTAATTCTCTTTTCCATTTCCACTTTATATTCCGCCCCTTAATACATGTGTCATTCTGCTCAGAGTGCCCTGCAAGCTGCCCACCAGCTGTGGCACTCCATCCACAACCATGCCTTTGTCAACTTCCAATCTCTATGACTTTGTCAAATATTCCGCCACATCTAAATGTTCATTCACTTTGTCTCAAACTTGGAAAGTTCATTATTTTCCTTCAAAGCACAGTTCGGGCCCAAAATTCTTCGAGAATTTCCCCTTCAGTCTGTGGTCTCTCAAACACAATCCCAATGATTAACATTGGCTCCTTCCTGAAACCCTATGTCTTCATTCATCTGTGTCCCTGCAGTATCCCTCCAGAAGAATGTTCCCAGAGGGCAGGTTGGTTCCTTTTGATTTTGTGTCCAAGGACACAGGAAAATGAGCTGCACACAGTGGATACTAATAAATGTTTGTTGAGTGGAATTTGTTGGTTGGATATAACATCTGGGTCTAGTCTATCTCAAATACAAACAGGCATGGTCATGTTCTCCACATATATATGTACATGTACACACACATACAGATACACATATGCACACATGCTACACAAATTTATACCTCATACGTATAGACATGCACATACACATACTCACACGTGCCCACGTATGGACACATACAGAATTTGCTCTAGGGGTAATAACTTCTAGTCATGCCTCTGGCTTGGGGCACTAAAGACAGGGAGCATTATTGTGGTGAAACTGTGGCCAGGGTAGGTGATTTATATATGTCATTTTGACCAGATGCCCCTGTTTCCTCTCTCCCAGGCTTCCAATTCCTTTCAATTTCCTGTGTGGTGAGTGCACAGGCATAAAGGAGTGTGAGAAAGGAGGGCAAAAAGTTTGGAATAGAGATACATTCAGTCAGTCAACGAGTCTGTCAATTAACAAGCCTTCACTAAGCATTTACTGTTTTCCAGGCACTTGACTAAATGCCAGGAATACGAAGAAAGGCAAAAGGCAACCCTTGATGACTCTCTCTCTTTTTCTCTGTATATGTCTATGTATATATATATATATATATATATATATATATATATATATATATATATATATATATATACATACATATATATGTATGTATGTATGAATGTATATATGTATGTGTTTATATATTGTATACACACACAAACATAGATGTATACACAGCATGTACAGAGAAGATGCAAGTTCCTTGTTTGGGAAGGTGGGCAGTTCTCTTAGTATTGGTGTCAGTGTCGTGGTATTTTAAAACTCACACATGTAAAAGATGCATCTCCTAGTTCAGCTAGAGGGTTTAGGATCATTTCATCCTGAAAACTTCTGACCTAGAGGGGAGAAACTGAAATCACAGAAGTGTGAAGGACTGAGGGCAGGCAAGGAGCCCAAGGCAGAAAGAACCCCCAGTATAAGCTCAGGAAATGTGTGCTCCATATCTTTGACCAACTGTGTGATACCTGGGGAAGTTATCTCTTCTCAGAGGAACTCAGTTTTTTCCTCTGTGGAATGGCAATAACATTTGACATTTCTCCATCGTGGGGCTAATCTGTGTCTTCAATGAAATGCAGGCTGTATAAACACTGTGAGGTGCCACGCATATGTTAGCAGGATAATGTGGTCTATGAGCATAGAACCACCCAATTAACAACAACAATCATTAGCATTTACAGAGAGCTCAATCTTTTGCAAAGCACTCCACAAATATTATCTCATTTCACCCTTATAACAGCCCAGGAGGTAGATACTATTATTATCTCTATTTTACGGATGAGATTGGAGCTAGAAAAAGTGAAATAATGTTCCTTTGTGGTCACTTGGTAGTGCAGTGGGCAGGGCATTGACTTGGAGTTGGGAGGACCCGCTGCAAATCTGGTTTCAGACACTGGCTGTTTGAACTTGGGCAGGTTTCATAACCTCTTTTGTTTCAGTTTTCTCAACTGTAAAATGGGGATAATTATAGCATCACCCTCACAGGGTTGTTGTAGAGATTGAATGAGATGATACAGATTTGCAGGCACTATGTAAATGCTGGTTATTGTCGTTATTCTACCCACTATTCTCACTAGTTGTATACTGTGTGATCTGTATACTTCCCTGAATCTGAGCCTCAGTGTCCCTATGTGGTCTCTGAGGCCCCTCCCAGCTTGGCATCTAGGACTTAGATTCCTATTTGAGGCAACCTGGAGTTTTCCAACCCTTTTCCTTCTGCCCTAGATTCTGCTCTCCATGTATCGTGAATCTCCTTGCTCCCTTTCCTGCAGGGTTCCTGGAGTCTCCCACTTCCCTAATCAGAGAACACCTGCCTGCACTCCAGGGCATGAGCTGAATCTGAGCTTCCTCTGGGCCTAACCCGGAGACAGGTGAAGTTACAGGACACATCTCCCATTGTCACTGAGAGCTACTCAGACGAGCACTTTGCTGATAATCAGTTAAGTTTCCCCATAAGTTGCTTAGAGAGTTTTGCAAAGTCCAAGGTTATAAGAAAATAAAGTCCAATGGTCCATTTTATGATTCCCCATCAGCCACAATCTCTTGGGCAAATGAGACCCTCACAAGGAATGGGCCTGATTAATTTTCCATCCATGTAGTCTTCACTTCTCATGGATCAATCCCCTCACTTTCATGTGCCTTTCAGGGGTGGATCATACCCTCATCAAGGAGAAAACCAGCAATGGAGTCTACGAGGTTGAACCTATGGCTCTGGAACAGGTCAGATTGATCAAGAACTCATTTACCTGGAAACTGCATTCTCGTGAAAGGAAGTGGGATGGCATGGCCACCATGAGTCTGGAGTGCAAAGGTGCCCATCTTCTACCCTACCTCTGATGCTGAACAGCTGCAGACTCAGATCCAAGCTCTATGAACCCTGATTTCCCCACTTGACACTGTGTATAAGTGCACTTTCAGAATCTAGTAAATCCCAAATATTATATAAAGGTCAGTCGTCAACATAAATAGAATAAAGTGAGCACATTTGGGGTTATATCATGTCTCATTTGAGTATCATGGGGCAGATACAGGACTAAGGAACTGAGGAAAGCGGAGGTATAAACAACAAATGGACTGAAGACTGGTACCTTGAAGTCAGAGGGATTGTAGTTTGGGTTGACCAAAGACAATGAGAGAGAGAGAGAGACAGAGAGAGACAGACAGAGAGACAGAGAGGGAGAGAGACAAAGAAAATTAAAGTAGGAAAAGGAAGCTAATGGGGAAGGCCTGTGATCTCTGTGGCTCTTAATCACCTCTGATGGAGCTGTCAATATCATCATTCCCATTTTAGAGATGAGACAACTGAAGATGAAAAAGCAGACTTGCCCAGAGTCACGCAGTCTGTCAGGGTCTGAGGGAGGAATATAACTCAGGTCTTCTAGACTCCCAGGCTCATTCCCTCTGGAATATGCTGCCCAGAGAAAAGATGGTTTTCTCCAAATCACAGAGGTAGCAAGGAGCAAGGGTTTAAATCCAGTCCTCTGTCTCATACCCATTGATCTTTTCACTGCCCCATTCCAAATCTTTAATGATAACCCCTCCATGTGGAAGGACCATTGGAAGTCTATGGTGGGACCTTCCCAACACAGCCAATCATAGCTGACCTTCTGTTAACTCTCAGGAAGCCAAGCAAGCCCGCATATGATTTGCCATTACAGGCTTTCCCACCCAAGTTAGCAGGAGCAGGAAGCAGCTGGGAAAAAACATATTAGGTATTGATTTCTTGTTCACTCCTGAGAAGTCCTTAATTAGGTCTGGGCTGTAAACAACATTGTCTTACAGTAACCATGAGCCACTTTACTGCCTTAACTATGTCTACATGGGCTCTGGAGTGTTCTTCAGGACTGATATGATTGTATTCCTGTCATGGCCCAGCATTACCAGTTGCACTTGGGGGCTGGGCGACAGGCAGGAACTTGTAAACCTCAGGCTTGGTCTGTCCCGGAAGTTGCCCATAAAGTCAGTGGCAGCTGGGAGTAAAAAGTGAGCCGTGCCAAGCAGGAAAACTAATGGGCCATCACCTTACCCAGGCCAGGATTCTTGGTCAGGATTCGGTTTTTATCAGGCTATAGATTATGATAAGCTTAAAATCCAAGAGTGAACATCCCATCTGATCTTCCAGGGTAGGACTAATTGCCTCTGGGAGAGAAGTCTTAGAGAAGGGGTAAAGGGACAAGATGCTTTTATAGGGATGGTGGGGGCACATCTGCTTTTCCAGTGAATATGATGAGGCTGCTCCACACCAGGTTGAGAAGCCTCAGATGGTGCTGAAAGTTACTGGGCTTGTTGGGGCAGAGCAATATTCACTTTACCACGCAGACATATCATGATAGGCTGGGACAAGTGTTTGCTAGGCATTCAAGGTCAAAGCTAAGTGCTCCTAATCATATTTGCTACCATATTGGGTGGATCCCTTTTTCCCCTCAATATTTCCATTTCCTCCTTCTTCAGACTAGATGAACTCTCCTTTTCAACTGGAACATCTTGTGATCTTCATGTTAATCATGACTAGAAGTAAGCTGGGGAACTGTGCAAAATCTCCATTTCCTAAGGAAAGATAATAAAATCAAAGAATCTCCAAACTGGAAGGATGTTAGAAGCCCTCTGTGCAGCCCAAATCTGAACAAGAAACCTTTCCAATAACACAAGTCTGGTCCTTCTTCCAGGTGACACTTCTTCAGATACTGAAAAACCAGCTCTTGTGCCCTTCCTCTGCCCTTTCTGACCCTCCCTTATATCTTCTCCTGTTCCCATGACTCCTCCTCATGTAGAATGGGCTTTAACTCTCCTACTCCCCCTCCTCTGGACAGGCTATTCCAGGCTCACCCAGAAATCAGAGAAGACACAAGTCAAGAGTTGAGTTTCTCTAGGATTTTATTGGGATGTGTTGTTATGGTGAAGAAACAAAGTTTTACCTTTCAGGGCAATCTTGTATCACTGGAAACACACACACACACACACACACACACACACACACAGAAGCAATGGACTTAGGTCCATTATGTTGACCCTCCAGAATACATCATGATTATGAACTCTGAGAGGACAGAGAAAATGAGAGACGCAGAGCCAGAACAGAGGGACAGAGATGGACAGAGACAGGAAAAAAGACAGAGACAGAAATAGAAAGAAACACAGAGAAAGAGAAAGAAAGACAGGAAAAGGGAGAGATAGAAAGAGAAAAGAGAGAAACAGAGAAAGATGACAGAAACAGAGACTTTTGTCAAAGACAAAGACAGCAAATGAAACAATAAGAAGTGGAATCATTCAGTTAACAATTTCAGAAGAAAAAGAAAAAAAATCAAACACCATTTATGTTGCCCAGGGTAGAAAAGGGAGAGTGACAGTGGGTCCACTCCCTTGACACTACAATTCACAGGGTTCCCCTGGGATAACAGGCTCATGGGGACATTTATTGTTCATCCTAGAGGGATTTCTTGAGCCTTCACTTCTCTCTACCAACAACTCAAAGGCATTGAATTCCCTGAATTGATTTCCTTCCCTCCCCCCCCACCATGGTTTGCATAGATAAGAAAAAATATAGATGACTTATTTCTGTGTAGGGGGGATGTCAGCTTTTCTCCCTGTGGGCACTCCCTCCCCTGGGGAAGGAAGTCCCTGAGCTGTCCAGCATTCAGTCTCAGCTTTGCTATTGTAACCTCGACAGCCCATCTTTTGGTGACTCACCTCTGCTCCTTGAGCCAGCCTGGCCCTGAGAGGAGAGAGGAACCTTCTCAGGCAGTCATTGGAATCTGCACAGCATGTTTCCCAGCTGGTACTGCTCCTCTAGGAGAGCATCTGAGAGTCTCTGAGGCTACAAAGAGTCTCTCAGTGGAGGCATAATAATTGTAATCATCAGGATGGTGATAACAAGTAACCAAAACAGATGTAAAGCATCTTCCAGTATTCACTAGATATCCTTTCCTCACTTGATCTACATGGCCTAGGAATGAGGGGAAGAATTGTTATTACTTTCCTTCAGATGGGAAATTGAGACTTGGAAGGGAAAAGTAACTTCCTCAGGGCAAGGGAAGAGCTGGAATTTAAACCCAAAGCTAATTTATTGTCATTTAAATTTTATTGGTTTCTGTTTTCAAAATCTCACACTCTTTTTGGGATATATACCTCCCCAGTCCCCTTGTAAGCTTTCCCTTGTAATGAAGAAAAATAGTTAAGCAAAACTAAGAGACATAGCTACACATCTGATGGTGTAAGCAACATCCTGTATCCCTAGGTACCCACCTCTTTTATGAAGAGAAAGTAGTACATTTCCTCATCTCTTCTCCTGATCTAAGACTGGTCACTCTCGTTCCAGGGTTTTTCACCTGGGGTTCATGAACTTGTTAAAAAAAATATTTAGATCCAGGATCGCAACATATTTACTTTCCTTTGTGTTCCATATGTTGTGCATTTCAAAACATGATTCTGAGATAGAGTACACAGGCATCACTAGATCAGTGAAGGGCTCCTTTACACAGATACTATAATTAGTCAATGTTGAGTTGCACCTCTATTATTCTTTTCATATGTGTTCTCATAAGGATTGTATTATTCGTGTATTTCCAGTTCGGCTTGCTTCATTCTCAAACAGTTCAAATGCGTCATCCCTTGATTATTTGACTTCTTGTATTGGTCATTCTTCATGGCACAGTAATATCCTTCTACATCAGAGGTGTCAAAAGTGGCCCACTGAGCACATATAGCACCCTTGAGTATGGCCAAAACCAAATGAAAATGTAATTAGAAATACACACATATATTAACTAGGAAATATTTAACAAAATAAATAAAAATACAGTAATACGTGGATATTATCATATTTTAAGACAGTCAGTATGTGGTCTTTAGGATCCTTCTGTATAGATTAGAGGTGCCTGTCTCTATTTGAATTTGATACCAATGTTCCATATTTATGTATCATAACTTTTTTGACTATTCTCCTGTCAGTGATTACCCAATATTTTAGTGAACATAGGGCCTTTCTTTTTGTCTTTGATCTCCTTAAGGTGTATACTTTGAACTAAGTTTTCTGGGTATGAAAAAAATAGTGACTTTTTTGCATAATACAAAATTTTATTCCAAATTGGTTGAAACACCTCACATCTCCACTAACAATGCATCAGCTACCCAAAAGCACTTTGAGAGAGCCTTGATATATTCCACTGAAGCAGAAAAAAAGGAAGGCATTCATTACATACCTATCATCAGGCTCCCAGATTAATATAACGCCAGGAAACCCCTATTATTCTGTTCCTGAGAAGTGGTATGGTATACTACAAAGAATACAGGGTTTGGGAATCAGCGACTTGAATTCAAAACTGAACTCTGCTCTTTACTGCCTGTGTGACCTTGGGTAAACAATCTAGGCCTCACTTCCTCATCTATAACGTGAAGGAGGTTTGTCCTTGGGCCACCTTCAAGCTCTAAATCTATAGTCCTATTGTGTTCAGAACCATTATCTACTCTTTAAGAAAATAAGTATTTGGACTATCCTCAGAAAGTATTAATCCTTGGTTCTCTTCACTAGGCAAGTATCATTCCTACAATGATTTTCCAAAAGATTCCTTGGGGCTTCATCTGTCTAAGACATATATACTCAAGATATGTCCATTTCATGTTGCCCTGAACCTAATAAAGGCACTGAATAATGTCATTCCCATTGAAGAGGTATCGTACCCATTTTATTGTTTATTTTATTTTTATTTTTTTCCAATTTATTTTTAGTTTTCAACATTCATATCCACCAGATCTTGTTACAAATTTTTCTCCTTGTCTTTCCCCTACCCCCACCCCAAAGTGGTGAGCCTACTGAATATCCCTTCTCCCAATCTGTTCTCTTTTATACCCTCCCCTATAACCCCCCCCACACACACACACTTTCTAGTAGGGCAAGAAGGCTTTCTATACTCCAGGGACTGTATATCTTATTTCCAAGTTGCCTGTAAAAAAACAATTTATTTTAAACATTTGTTTTTAAAACTTTGAGTTCCAGATTTTTCTCCCCTTCTTCCTTCCTCACCCACCCCCACTGGGAAGATAAGCAATTCAATGTAGGCTGTACATGTGTAGTTACACAAAACATTTCCATAGTAGTTATGTTGTGTAACACTAATTATATTTCCCTCCATCCTATACCTCCCCCACTTATTCTATTTTCTACTTTGACCCTATCCCTTTTCAAAAGTGTTTGCTTCTAACTACCCTCTCCCCCAATCTGCCCTCCCTTCTATCACCCCCCTTCTTATCCCATCCCCCTCTAATTTCCTGTATGGTAAGATATCCAAATGAGTGTGTATGTTATTCCCCCCTTAAGCCAAATTCAATGAGAGTAAGGTTGTCCCATTCCCTTTCACCTTTCTGTTCTTCACCGACATTGTAACAGTTTTCTCTTGCCTCTT
>CM053585.1:373691115-373736813 GCA_028646515.1 Pseudochirops corinnae
ACACACACACACACACACACACACACACACACACTTGTGTATACATCTGTATGAACATCTGTACACCTAGATATGCATATATACATATATGTAACATATATAGATATATACATTCGTACACATTTTATAGGAGAGGAAACTAAGCCTCAGAGTGGACGAGAAACTTGAATATCCACTTGCCAGTTTCTGACCATGAAGGAAAGAAAACTGGACCATATAAGGGGCAGTGGAAGGTACCAAGAATGTTTAATCTGGAAAAGAAAAGACTGTCTGTGGGTTGTGTGATCACCATCTTAAATCCTGGGGTCTGCTAGGTGGGTACCACAGTGCACAGAACATCAAGACTGAAGTTAAGAAGACCTGAGTTCAAATGTGACCTTAGATTCTACCTAGCTGTGTGCTCCTGGGCAAGTCACTCAACTTCTGTTTGCCTCAGTTTCCTCATCTGTAAAAATCGTATAATAATAACATCTGTTTCACAGAGCTGTTGAGAGTATCAAAAGGGATGATAATTGTAGCACAGTGCCTGGCACATATTAAGTATTATATAAATGTTTCCTGTTATTATTATTCAAGTATGTGAAGAGCTGCTGTGTGAAAGCTCATGGGAACATAAATATTTTTTTCGGGGGGGAGAACATAGATTTTTAACTGGAAGGGACCTTGGAGACTAAAACCCTTATTTTACAGATGAGGGAACTGAGGAAGAAGGGGCATACAATATGTATCTGAAGCAAGATTAGAATTCTTTCTGCTTCTGAATCCAGTCCTCCATCTACTGTGCTGGAAACTTGTTCTGGTCGACCCTCAAGGACCAATGTGGCATCAAATGATGGAAGTTACAGAAAGATGAATTGAGACCTGTGCCTTGAGTAGTAGTGAGCCACGGGAGATATGTAAGGGGACGGCATTCATCAGGGATTTTTCTAGGAGACTCTTGTTCAGGTTCCAGGTTGTGTGAGATGCCTCCTGAAGCCCCAACTGTGAGATTCCCAGGTTCTCCCTCTTGTCCACGAGCATTTAGATATTGCATATCAGGCATGGGGTTTGAGTCTAGGTCCTTTGCCCATGAACAAAGGGCTCCTTCCTCTGAGTCTGCTTCCTTGACAATGGTCTGGAAGACATTCCTGGAAATAGGCCCATTTGCTGGAATATCTGAATTGCTTAATGGAAATTCCAGGGAGCCTGGAGGGGCCTGAGAAGCATGTAACCTCCAACAGGTTTTTTTTAATGAGATGTCAGAGAAAGCTAGAAAAAGAAGAAAAGTTATCCAGCCCATGCCTTGCCTGACAACTTCCCTTTCCTCCCCAGAAATCCTTTCCTCCTGACCAAACTCTGGCTCTGACCTTATGAGGCTCCTGGCAAACACGGCCAACCTGTGTTTCCCTGGCCTGTGCAGCAGGAGCACAGGGAACGAGCTTTTCTTGACTCCAAATGTGTTCGTTTAAAACTCAGACAAGACTTGAAGATGTAGGATGGGACCTCATTCAGGGCCAGGCTTCCCCTTGTTTATAAGATCCCCTGTACTTTCAAACCTGGTGTTTTATGTGGTGGAGTTTAATCACCTCTTCTTTATATCAATTTGATTTTGAGATTGGTTTGAATTGTGGCTATGCTGAATTTTTGATCACTAAAAAGGTGCTGCCTCCTTGAGTGGTCGCCCGCCCAGGAAGGAGCAAGGTCAGTAGGGAGAAGGGGACTCGGAGACATTTCTTTCTTCCTCCTCCGTTGTGGCCTCTCCTGCGGTCGTCACGGAGCCCTCGGCAGTGCCATGTTGGGACAGAGCTTGCGCAGGTTTTCCACCTTCTTGGTTCGCAGGAGCCATTACAAGGAGGGCCCGGAAAAGAACCTGCCCTTTTCAGTAGAAAACAAATGGCTGTTGTTGACAATGATGACTGTGTTCTTTGGATCTGGGTTTGCTGCACCTTTCCTCATAGTAAGACATCAGCTGCTTAAGAAATAAGATTCACCTATACAGGAATCAGACTTGAAGAACAACAACCACTTACAAAAGCAGTTTTGAAGAATGGAGTAAGCAAACTATTTACCATAGTATATGTCTTTGTAAATAAACCTATTAAATGGAAAAAATAAAAATAAAAAGAAACCAAAATGTGCTACTTTGGGATGGGTCCTATTCTTTTTTTTACAGATTTACACGTGCGAAGGCCATGGAGTTGGTCTGTTGGCACACATGTCTTAGATTGCACTTCAAAAGGCCTATAAGGGAGGTCCAGAATTGATGAGGATAGAAATAATTGGCTGTACTATAGTTGTGAGATTGAACAGGGATTTCTGTGATCCTTGGAAGATCCAAAGCCCATCTTTCTAATGCCCAAATCCTTCTGATCAGATTATCTGCTTATGAATCAGAGTGCATCCTGATGTGAAGAATCTCAATTTGGGGCGACTCAAAGGGCAAAGGGAAGATGACTAATGGGTGACTATTGATGATAGGTATGTTTGAAACAGAGTAGAAGCCAATAGTAAGGACACATATGGCCAGAACCAGAGGAGGCGCCTTCATGTAGCAAGAAAGAGGGTTTACAGATGTTCCCTGAGGACTGCGTTACACTCTTAGTGTCTGCAGGTCTTCCGCCTCCTCCACTGGAAAACAAACTGTTCAAGAGCAGAGTCTGTGTAGTATCTCTCTAGTTCCAGGGGTACTGAGCAGGGAGGTAAGACAGCAGCCCACAGGAGTGACTATTGTGAAAACCATGAATCCCGATCCTGCAGCTAGATATGTGTGGTCATCCATGTAGCTATCATCTCTCTCTCTCTCTCTCTCTCTCTCTCTCTCTCTCTCTCTCTCTCTCTCTCTGTCTCTCTCTCTCTCTCTCTTCCTATCTATCTATCTATCTATCTATCTATCTATCTATCTATCTATCTATCTATCTACCTACCTATCTGTTTATTTGTTTGTTTATCTACCTATCTATCTCATTCACTCGTTCATTTATTCATTTGTTTATTTAATTATTGCAGGAGTAGATTCCTGTAGAGTTAAGTAAAAATAAAGAAGCTTGTATGAGGCCGCTAGGGGGCACCACAGTGCATAGAGGACCATACCCAGATTCATTAAGACCTGAATTCAAATACAGCCTCAGACACTTAATAGCTGTGTGACCCTGGGTGAGTCACTTAATTGCTGCCTGCCTCAGTTTCTTCATGTGTAAAATTCTGAAAACACACACACACATACATACACACACTCCTTGAGCTGTTGTGAAAATAAAATGAGATAGTATTTGTCAAGCACTTTGCAGACATTAAAGCATTGCTAAATGCTAGCTATCATGACTGTTGTTGTTTTGTGTCACACATACACTTATGTATAGACAGCTATTGTGCTACTATTATTTGCTGGTTAAGTATTCATGTAGCCCCATAACCATGCCAGGTACACAAAGGCAGTGTGGTTCAGTGGAAAGAACATGGGGTCTGGGGTCAGAGCACTTGTATTCAAATCCTGTTTCTTTTGCTTATTATCTGTGTGACCCAGAACTAGTCACGTCCCTTTGGGGAGCCTCAGTTTTTTTCATCTGTATAATGAAGAGGTTGGCTCCGAAGTCTTTTGTGTTTCCTTCCAGGCCTAAATCTGGGGAGCTGATCTCAGATTCCTGAAGACCTGGGTCTGAGGTCTACCTTTGACAAACCTTGGCCGATCAGTTAAGTTCTGTGTGCTTCAGGACATTGCCTAGCTGGTTAGTAAGAGAGCAGGGGCCACTGTGCATGGGAGAGGAAGTCTCTTCAGAGATGATGAAGTCACAATTCTGTACAACACTCATGTAGATGGTACCGTAGCCCTGTGTTTGTCTGTTGCAGATCTGAACTCTCTAAGAGGCCTCCCTGGAGAGTGATCTGACAGATGAGGAGCCCAGTCAATGGGTAGGCTACGGGAGAGCAGCCAGTCTGGCACTAGCTGGCCAGCTCCCTTTGCAGCCTCCTGCGCCAACTGTAATGCCCAGATATCCAAAGGCATTTAAGAAGCATCCCCTAGAAAGCCCAGGGAGCAGACTGAGAAGTGGGAGGCTAGAGGCAGCATCCCAGAGGCCAGACCTGGAACACATTGGTGATCACAGGCTGAGCCCCTTAGGCAGCATTGGTGTTCCCCACCTGTGCCCCTACTTTGTAGCAGCAGGGGACTAACAAGCTTGGAGAAATGATACTCCCTGGGGAGGATAAAAGTTGTGTTAAGAAGCTGAATAACTGTGCTTCTGCCTGACATGTCTGGGTGTTGAAGTTGAGTAAAGCATAGATTTGGAGCATTTCAACTGCTTGCTGAAAAATAATATTCTCTTTCCAACACAACATTCTTGTACACCATTGGCACTTGAACATTGTGGAAGGAAGGAAGGAAGGAAGTAAGGAAGGAAGGAAGGAAGGAAGGAAGGAAGGAAGGAAGGAAGGAAGGAAGGTGAACTTTGCAGACCATCTAATATAACTCACCAATTTCCCAGACTAGAACATCCAGGTGTTGAGAGCAAGATTCACCAAGGTTATACAGAGACCTTGGCTAGTGGCAGAGTTGGAAGGACCCTCAGAGATTACCGTCATTTGCCAGGTCCTCTCTACTTTGCCTCCAGAGAGAAGAGCCTGGACCAGGCAGAGGGCAGAATAGCTAACCTCTGAGGTCCCCTTCCATCTCTGGCATCTATGATTCTGGGAGAGGCTTGGACTCGCACAATGTCCCACAGGTGGTGACAACCTCCTACCGGCACCAGTCCCCTTCAGTGTCCTGAGCCCAGTTCCCGGACCCCCAGGGTACCCCTCCCCTCGCCCCCCCCCTCCCCCATCACAGCCTCAGCCCCAGGAGCTGGCGGATTGCAGGCAGGAGGCAGCGAGCGATGGGGAGTCTATAATGGTTCGGGAAAGGCACTGCCGCGGTCGGCCAAGCCCGGTCACCCGCCGACTGTGTGCACTGGTTAATTGATCAATCCTCACTTTACAGCAATAGGCGATGAGCCCGAGTCAAATCAAATTAATTCCTTTCAAGTTAGTTAATCGCAGTTCAGGTCAGTTTAGCTGAGCTTAAGTGGAGTGGCGACGTGGTTCGGCGGAGAGAATGTCGATGGCGGAATCCCAAGCCCCGAGCTGGAGTGATCGGAACGGCAGACCTCTGTACCCGTCCCTCCCGTGTGTACAGCGCTCCTTGACCTCCACAGCGGCCCCAAGTTTAACCCAGCGCCAAGGAAGCTAGCAGAGCTTGTAGCCTATGTTATTTATGAGCGTGAGTAATGAGGTTCTAGACTGCACTAAGACTTCTGAGATAGCCTGGACTCCATGCGCACAAGCCCAGGAGTTAGATAACACGATTATATCCATTTTACAGGTGAGGAAACTGAGGCTGAAAGGGGCCTAAATGACTTACTCTCCTTGGCGCATCCAGTCAATGTCTGAGGCAGGATCCAAATGTAACAGGTCTACCTGACTGAGTCCAGTCCACTTTGCCTCCTCCCTTCATGGGGGCATTCGGACCCGTCCTCAGACCCCAATCCAGAGTTCTTTTAACGGTACCAAATGGCCTCCAATTATCTGGTTCTTCATTTTATTCAGAGTTCAGTCATTCAGTCAACCAGCATTTGTTAAATTTTTATTTTGTGCCCGACACTGTGCTAGGCACTTCTGGTACAAAGAAGGGCAAAATCATTCTCTGCCTTCAAGGGGCTGACATTCTAACAGGGGAGACAATATACCAGTAGCAGAAACTTTCCCGGAAGGGACTGAGTTCCAACTCCTGGGTAAACAAGGGAGAGACTCTGCCACAGCCTGAGCAGGAACTCTGGCTTTAAGGAATATTTCTGTGTGACCTTGGGCAAGTCACTTTACCTCTAGGACTTCACTGTATAGTTCTGGAAAATAAAGCGGTTTATCCACCCCCAAAAATAAATAAATAAATAAATAAACAAACAAATAAATAAATAAACTGCTAGTAGATTGGGCTAGACTGTCTCCAAATTCTCTTCCAAACAACTTCCAGATTCAAACCTTTTCACCCCCTCTTCGGAGCGTCAAGAT
The DNA here is from genome assembly GCA_028646515.1 of Pseudochirops corinnae. Lineage (NCBI taxonomy): Eukaryota > Metazoa > Chordata > Mammalia > Diprotodontia > Pseudocheiridae > Pseudochirops > Pseudochirops corinnae. Next base: position 373,697,134 of record CM053585.1, read on the forward strand.
CCTTGTATTTGGAGGGAGAAGCCTTGGCTATGCCTTTGCCCATGTGATTCTGCTTATGTGACTTGGGGTCTCAGTGTTCTCATTTATAAAATGGGACTGAGAAGATTGTTCCTCCAACCTTAGAGGAATTTTTTTAAGTCACTGAGGTTTAATAATAAAAGCTGTACATATTACAATATAATATGTAACATTTATTATATATAGAAAACCTATAAAGTATGCATATTGAATATCAATTATGTCAGGTTAACAAATACTTAATATACAATACATCACAATAATTTACTATAAATAACTCAACATTAATGGCAACACCTGGCATTTCCATGACATTTTCAGGCTTGGAAAGTGATTTACGTAGGAATGATCTTCTTGGATCCTCACAACCACCCTGAGAGGCAGCTCCCATCATTAGCCTTGTTTTACAGATGGGGAAACTAAGGCAGGCTGCCAGCTGGAAGGGGCTGGTGAGTTCCTCCTGACACTCTAGGGGAGAGAGGGCTGGCTGAGGACCATTCTAAACAGAGACTAAAGGCTTGAGTTGAACTTCCGTTTGATCAATAGCCACCTAGGAATACATACTGGGTAAAAAGGCACAGAAAAGGCTTGATAGAAATGAGAAGGCCAGCGATTCTGGCAAGGGCGTTCCAGCATCTTCTGCTACTTCGGCGGCACCCTTCTCTTTCTTGTTGAAGGGAGCAATTTTCATTCGCTGCAGCCTGCTCATTTCGGCATCATTCTGTTGCGCCAGGATGTGGCTTGTGGTTTCCAGACCCTCTTTTCTTTCATTAGCTTGCTCTTCATTAGGCAATTATTCTAATTCCTGTAATTATCAGAGTTGTCATTCCCAGAACTTCAAGGCTGCCAGGGGCTGGGGAGGTCACGCGGCTCTTCTCTCTGCTGCCATGTATCAGACGCTCAGTCCCTGCTGGAGTTTGGCTCTTTCCCAATGCTGTTTATAAATTGCCTTATCAATTCTCTTAGCCTGTCTTTGTATTGACCTCCAAATACCATGTTCCTTTTGTGTGACAGTGCACCTACTCACAGATTAGAGGTCTCGGAGCTGGAAGGGAGTTAGAATGCCCCTGATGCCTTCACCTTCTCTCCCATTTTAAGAAGGAAACGGATATTGGGAGAAATTAATATCAGGGTCATATGGATAGTGAATAGAAGTCAAGGTTCAAACCGATTCTTCTAGCCCCGCTGTGTGGTAATAGAATAAGGTGAAGCTTCTTTTTCTTCAACTGTCAATCCTGGAACTAGCATGGGGCAGGTAGGATTTTTGTCCTGGATAGTGACATGGAATGGGGCATGCTTTCTCTCCATGGCACAGCACAGGTTTCCTGACCTGCTAACACCCTCTTTTGTCTTCCTTCTCCAATGCATAGACCCACCAGAACCTCCTGGGCCTGGGGATATACATCACGTCGTGATCAGTGGTGGGTGACCTCTTTCCCCTTCTCCAAGTCTGATTCTCCATCCTCTCCCACACTCCCAAACACAAGACCTTACTCTTTTTGGCTCTGCCTCCATCAGCCATTTCCCAGTTCACTCCTCATCTTTACCCACTTTCTGGGATTGGACTTCTAGATTACTCCTCCTTGTCCCCAAAATCAGGACCCATTTCATTGGTTTCTTCTTCATCTCAAACCCTACCTCTTCTAATTCTCTGACCTCTCGGTCCCTGCCCCTCCCCATGAGGGCTCAGATGAGCTCAGCCTTCACTCTAGCTCAGCAGTGCCCAGGAGGGGCCATACCTTATGCTGTCTGAGAGCCCTAGGGATTGCTGCACTCACCCTTTCTAATGGAAATCATCAGCAGTAGCACATGGAGACAAATCCTACTGCACATTCTATGCACATGGGAAGAGTGGAAAAAACACTTCCCTGGGACTCTGGAGACTTTGTCTTGAAGCCACAGAGGCTTCCCAATCTGAGCCTCCCATTTCCAATCCAATTCAATTTAGCAAATGTTCAGGAAGGGTCTACTGTGCTCAAGGCACTGAGTACTTGGTGCTGGGCACACAAAGACAACAAAACAGACCCTGCCCTCAGGGAGCTGGCACTCTACTGGACAGAGAACATGTGTGACCAAGGAAGGAAATGTGAAATGTTTATAAAGCAATGCAAAGTTATCTCAATAAAGAGAGGGCACTACCAACTTGGGGGTGAGGTCAGAAAAAAGGGATCTTTGTAAACTGAGATTGTATTAGCTTCTCTGGGTCTCAGTTTTCTCATCTCTTAAGAGGGAACAATTTTACCTGTCCTGCTTTTCATTCTACGATTAGAGAAGGGTATAATGTGTTTTAGTTCAAAAAACCCTAAACCAGCGCTCTGGAGACCAGGTTTAGACTTCTGGCTCTTCTACTTCCTAAGAATGTGAACTTAGACAAGTCACTTTCCCTTTCAGGGAATCAGTTTCCCAATCTGTACAATAAGACTTTTTAACCTGATCTGCAAGATTTTCCAGGCTTTATGGTCGGTAAACCTCACATCACAAGTGTATTGGACTTCACACCAGTCAGAAGCACTGATGGGAGTTGTTGAAAGTGTTGGATGGGACAATGATTATTTCTCTTGTTGGAAGTAGCTCCAATGAATGTCCTCACTCTCTTAGTTCATATTCAGTGTTGGGATGAGCAGCTTCAGTCACTGAACAGCTAAAGAAAGAAGCTTTGCTTAGTTCCAACACACCAGAGATATGCATCAAGGATAGAGTAAGACATCGTATCATTGCATGCTGCCCATAAACACATCTGGGCATCAGAAAAGGATGTGGTGATAGACACTGGCCCTGCAGAATCCACCAGATTTGAGAAGCTCTGACTGCTCAGTCTGGAGGCTTCAGGCAGTGAAACTAGGGTCAATCGCGTGCTGGGCGCAGCACTGTCTCCTTTCAGGTAAAGATGATCCCGAAGAGTTGTGTGTGTCTGAGTGTCTGTATATGTCTATGTATGTGTCTGTGTGTGTGTCTGTGTGTGTGACACTAGTAAATATTCATCCTATCACACTCCTTATTTGACAGATAAGGAAACTGAGGTTTAACAAACTTTCTACCTTGCTCCAGTTCACATTCACAAGTCATGAACAGAATTCAGGTCTTGTAATTAGGATGCAATGTTACACCATGATAGCATAATGAATTCACCTAGGGTGACCTGGGTTTTAGTCTTGGCTCTGACACTCTGGCTATCTGACCCATCTGTGAAAGTCACTTCCCGTCTCTGAAACTCTTTCCTCAATTCACTTTAATTCAACATTTATTAAGACCTGACTATATTCCAGACCCTGGATTAGGACCTCGGCTTGTGAAAACATAAAACAGGGTTTGCCCTCAAGAAGCTTTCACTCTACTAGACAGAGACAATACATTGAACCTGACTAAGAAAATACAATGCACTTCCAGAGGGAATTTCCAGAGGGTGAGAGATGACTGGGGCATCAACAAAGGTATTGAAAGGAAGAAGGTAGCTGAATCACAGCCCCTGAGCCATGGTCCCTGAAGGGCATGTGTATAATTGGCAAAAAAAAAACCCACAAAAAAAAAAAAAAAACAATGACGTAACTACCACACAAAACCAACACTGCACGCCTTAAAGGTTTACAAAACAAGTATCCTTATTTTAAACTTTAATGGCTTAAAACTACCCAGAGATTTCTGGAACACCTTGGATATGATTTGATCCTCAAAATAATCACTCAGAGGTGAGGGAGGATAGGTGCTATTATTATCTCTGTATGACAGAAGAGAAGAAGGCTCATACTTGTGACTTACCAGCATCACAGAGCTAAGGGGTGTCTGAAGTAGAATCAGAACCCAGGTCTTTCTGACTGAGTCCAGCTTGCTCTCCACAATCCCAGGATGCCTCTCACTGATTCCTTTTACTGACTGTTGTGGAGAAAGCCCTCTCTAGTCTTTAAAGAGCTTTATACAGAGGAATTGTTTATAATCTACTCTCATATACATTACTTGTCTATTCCCATTGTTACAGTTTTAATTATGATCACAGTTACATTTATTCGTAGTTCCCGGGGCTCAAACTTGCTTGGCATCTCTCTTAAGGAATTCCACCCCAAACTCTGGAGGCCTCAGGGACTGAGGAAAGTCAATCCAGGAGGACAAATCTTGACAGCACATCGTGTGTTAATAAAGCATTCCCCATTCCCCCAAGCCCTGCCCAGTCCTCTGCTCTTAACTGATGCTTCAGCAGAAATCAGAGGCCATCCATCTTCCCCACCCTCAGAAGCTTTCTGCAGAGCTGGGTGGGAGTGGGACTCAGGAAAGAAAGGAAAAATGAGTTGGGGGAGGGGTGGATGCAGGGAAAATCTAGGCAGTGAGAAAACAAAGGGTGCTACTCCCCAAAAGTCATTTTTATATAAAAACTCATCTCCCCACCCCTCTTCTTCATCTCTCCTCCCCTCTCCTCTCTCTTTCCTCTCTTCTCTCTCCTTTCTCCTTCCTCCCTTCCTGTAAAATAACTATATTTTTTTTTATGTCATTGTCTGTTCCCAAAGACAACCCCATCCTAACTTGGGAAATAAAAGAAAGCCAGAGAAGTAGAACACACCAAAATATTGGCCAAAGGTGCCGATAAATGCCTCATCTCACCCCTAAAGTCATCTTTGCAGAGGTCTAGGAGGCAGAGGTCCCTGCTAGTCCTCCCAAACAAAAGTTGATCTTCTGTTCCTCTAGGTCTAGGACATGTCTCTCACCACCCGCCACACCCCGCCAGAGCTGGTGAGTGGCCTTTACTGAAGTCATTCCCTTGCTTCCTCAGGCTGGAGTTCACAACAAGCTGCCTCCTAGGGTTCCCTCCTTTCGTGGTTCCCAAAGCCCTTGAACATCTCAATGAAGCCTCATTTTGCTTCTGAGACTCAGAGATGTGAGAGGGATTTGGTTACAGAACACTTCGCTCTGATCTGCTTCAGGAAGCCCAGAAGGACAGACCTTATACAGTAGCCTATAGATGACAAGGTCCTGCGTCTCAAGGTAGTCACCCAAACCTGCCCATCTGTTACAATTGTTCCCCATCACTCGGGTGTAGATTGTGACTCTACCAATTATTACCTGGAAGACATGCTACAAATTATTTCTCTGGGACTCAATCATCCTCATACATAAAATGGGAAGTTTAAGGCTAAACGGTTTTAAGGTTTCATCCAGCTTTAAATCTCACAACTCTAATAGGATTTGTGTTTTAGTTACAATCTTATCTCTGCTTCCAGTTTTCTGCACAAGAAAACAAGAAGGGGACATATGCAGAGGTGTTGATCGATGGCAGGGAATTGTGGCTGCTGAATTTCCATGAAATGAGTACATTGGTTTCCTTCATCAGCTTTAAACATATAAAACTAATAAGGCAGTGCAGGGACATTGTCATATGTCCAAAATATTGGGGGTAAGGACACAGGACAATGGTTGCTGAAGGCTTCTGGTCATCCTTTTTATATAGGATGAAGGACACAATGTCCTTTAATTCAATTTGATCCTAGAAATATTATAGTCCCACATAGTGTAGAGCCCAATGGGCTGCTGTCTGAGATACAGAGTTTAATTCACACAAGGCCCCAGGCCTAAGGGACCATTCAGCCTGGCAGCAGATGAGACCCTAGCCCAAGGGTTGGCTTTCTGAGTAAGGGTGGCCTCTGAGTTGGGATTTTAAGTACATGTGAGAATTTAGGGATTCAGTATTTCACATAGAACCTGGCCCTGTTGAGTAGTAGATGAATAAATACTTGTTGACTTTTTTGACTTGTGTAGGAGAGGGATGATGCTTCAGGAAGAATTATCTAGTGAGAGCAAAGGTGCAGAAACATGAAGTGAGCCTAGAAGAGTAGATTGGTGTCTGATTGCAGTGGAACTGAAGGGCCGGGAGTCGGTGATAGTGATCTATTGAAGGGTTTTGAGAAGAGAAGTGACCTGATGAGATCCAAGCACTAGGAAATTGGATTTTCTGGAGGAGTAGAGGCTAGAGAGGGGGATAAATCTGAAGCAGAGAGACCCCAGAGGAGGTAAATACAATAGGCCAAATGAGAAGTAATAAGAGCCTCAATTAGGGTTGTGAATGTGTGAGTGGAGAAGGTTTGGGAGGGAGAGATGTTATGCACAAATCTGAGATCTGGAGAGTAAGTGAAATGGAAGCATCACAGATGCCACCAAGGTGATGGAGCCTGGAGGACTGGCAGTATTGCGGTGTCCTCCACAGTAATGGGGGAGTTAAGAAAAGGGGAGATCTTGGAGTAGGGGGAAGATAATGAGGTCAGTTTGGGACATTTTGTACTGAAGATGTCTATGGGACATTCAGGTGGCCCTAGGGGTCCAGTATGCTGTTGCTGATATGGGAGAGGAGATTAGGAGAGAGACTGTAACTGGATATTTGGAATTTGGCTGCACAGAGATGAATGTAGAGCCTTGGGTGCTACTGAGCTCACCAAAGGAGAGAGGAGAGAGACAGCCTAGGGAGGGCCCAAGCCCAGAGCACTGGGGGCCACTGATGGTGAAGGGGCAGGAAGGACTGGAGATATCCCAGTGGACCCACTTCTGTTACAGTAGAAGGGCCTGCCTGTGGGTGGCCCCATGCGTGCTTTGAAATATCACCCTGAAAAGCAAGTACGAGGGCCTCTAAAGCAGAGAGTTATTTATTTCATTCGCCCCGTAATGCTGCCAATTCATCTGCCTCCCATTCAGTATCATTTGTCACATGTTCTTAACATTTGGGCTCTTTGCTTAAAAAGAAATACTCTCTGCAAATAAAATTCCTCCCATTCCCAGTGTAGGCTTTTCCCGGGTGATCCTCTCTGGCCTGGGATGCCAGAGATTGATGAATCTCCGACATTCCCATTTATTAGAAACACACAATCCGCGCCCGAATCGTTATTTCCATTTTTTCATTCCATTTTAACTACTCTTTCATGGCAGGCTCATTTTGCTTCATATTTCTGTCCTGCCAGGGACTTACAAAGAAATCATTCTAGGCATCTCACTGACAGAATCATCCTTACCATCCATCACTCAAAGATACCGTTTCCATGACTCCTCGCCTCAGTGAGTACAGCAAGGAGGTACAGTAGTGCAGGTGTGAGCATGCCCATTTGACAGATGGAGACACTGAGGCCCAGACACCCTGCCTCTCGCCTGCCTTGCTCAGTCCTCTATGGACATGTCAGTCAATGGCTGAACCTTTGGCTCTTTCTCTATCCCACTCCAAGCCTCCTTGTAGCTGCTGCCCCTGTGGCCCATGTCCTCCTAGTCCTCTTCTTTGTCTCTGCTTTCACCTCATTCTGCATCTTACCTAATTGTTCTCCCTCCTTTTCTTTTGCTAAGTGATTGGCGTCTTTCTAAGTTGGGCTGCCCTGACCTGGAATTCCAGGGTTCTAAATTTTGTCTTGGTGGTGATATCACGGACAGAAACAGGAGTTTTCAAGCTCATTTTTTTTTTTGGCCCACTTCTTCCCCTGATGCCTCCTCCATCTCCTTACTCCAAGATATATTTGATCAATGTGGTTGCACAGTTCTTTCCTTGGTGAACCTGAAACATCCAGAGGGTGGTATCTCTGATATCCTTTTATTACTTCCCTTTTTATAGGAATAAGAGCTAAAGAAGTCTTAAACACCTTTATTCTCACCCAGTTATTGTATAAAGGAAGAAACTGTGGTCCAGAGATGGGCGATAATTTCCCCAAGATCACATAATTAGTAAGTCACAGGATGGTCTTGGAATGAAAATCTTTTTTGTATTATTCATTCATTCGTTTGTTTGTTTATTGTTGCAGAGAGAACTACAGAATCATAATGATATAGCTAGAACAATGTAGCCCTTTTTTGTTATTTCCATTTTAATTATGTGAAAGAAAACACAGATGGAAGAAAGAGAGAGAGAGAGAGAGAGAGAGAAAGAAAGAAGGACGGAAAGAAGAAAGGAAGGAAAGAAGGAAGGAAGGAAGGGGAGGGAGGGAGGAAGGAAGGAAGAAGGAAAAGAAGATTAATAAAATAAAAATCATGTTTCAATTTGTACCCAGACTCCATTGGTTTTCTAGTTCTTTCTCTGATAGTGGATAGTATTTTCAATCATGAGTTCTTTAGAATTTTCTTGGATCATTGTATTAGCTAAGTGATTAGCTAAGAATAGCTAAGTCATTCACAATTGTTCATCACATAGCATTGTTGTTACTATGTAAAATGTTCTCCAGGTTCTGCTCATTTTACTTTACATCAGTTCATGTAAATCTTTCCAAATTTATTTTTGTCCCCTGAAACCATGTTGCTTGTCATTTCTTATAGCATAGTAGTATTCCATTACAATCATATATACTAGTTGTTCAAACATTCCCTAATTAATGAGCATTCCTAGAATTTCCAATTCTTTGCCATCACAAAGAGTTGTTCTAAATCTTTGTACATAGAGGTCCTTCTGCTTTTTTTTTTTTAAATCTCTTTTGGATGCAGACCTAATAGTTGTATTGCTAGCTCAAAGAATATTCATAATTTTATAGCCCTTTAAACATAGTTCCAAATAGCTCCTCACAATGGTTGAATCAGTACACAACTTTAGCAACAATGGATCAGTGTCCCAATTTTCTCATATTCCTCCAACAGTTGTTATTTTTCCCTAGAAGCAGTCTTAATGAGTCAAACCCCGTCATTTTACAGAGGAAGAAAATGAGGCTAAGTCATATGCCCACGGGCAGAATTTGAACCAATCGCTTTGACTCAGGAGCTATTACTGTTTTTTGTTTGTTTGTTTTGTTTTGCTTTCTACTCTACTGTGCTGCTCCTTGATATGGGAACAGAATCAGCCATTCGTCTGGACCCATTGTGACACTGTCCACCCCTGGGGTTGAGGATCAGCCTTGGGGAAGGCAGCTTGAAGGCTTTGTTGTAGGTTGGCCAAGCTCCAGTCTGCAGTGCTTTGCAAGCACACCATTCAATCACTTGGAGACCTTTCTTTAATATCCTTTGTACTTCTGCTAAAAATTCAAGGGAAATCAGCATTGAGCAATATTTCCCTCTCGACAGGGTGCGAGTGTGGAGGGAGCAGGCTACAGGGGGAGGTGACTAGCAGGCAGGCCTCTGAACTTGGAGGATTTGCCCATGAGGCTCAGTATGATTTAATATCACATTCTAATCCCATCCATTACCTTACAGAGGGGATTTTGTGCTTTCTAGCATACTTGGATTCCAATTTGTCGTCTTCATTCACTCAAAGCCACTCGGCATAGCCAGGGATGGTGGTATTTAGCATTTAGCTCAGTGGGACAATAGCTATGATGCCTTGGATTCATGTTTTTGCTTTGGTCCCAATTAATTGGGAAGAATGGATGGTCTGAACCTTGTTGCCAGCACCAGGCTAGGTAGTACAAGGTGATTATGCAAAAAATAAAGATTTTTTAAAAATAAAGCACTAATCCCTACACCATTTCCTTTTGACTTTCCTTATTTGTTGGCTATAAGGGAAGTGTCTGGAGTTGAAAAAAATAAGAGGGCGACTTTCTAAACAAAGCTTAGAGACTTTGCTGCTTGCATAAGCAATCATAAGCATTGTGAAAGGCAGAAAAACTCACAGGATATTAGGAGTTTTCCAGAGCCTGACCCAGAGGCTAGAGCCTAACCTGGGCAAAGAACTCAGGGCCATCCCTCACCAGCCAACAAGCAGACATCCATCCAACACCTTGTACTCGGGTTCTTAGCATCTGAACAGGCCACTCACCCTTCAAATCTCCTTTCTTTTCCCATTTCTCTCTGGTTAGAGATCATGCAGATGGGAGTCTTCACCATGTAGACATATATATGCTCAGTACTGGGTCATCTGCTGAGAATCAGCATCATCTGTTCTCCCAGAGAAGACATGATGCCTTCCATTCAGGTAAGCAGCTTGTTCCTAGTGAAGGGAACAAGGGCTCGTTGTCCAGACATCTGGGTACAAGTCATACTTCCACAGTTTGCTACTCTTGGGTGACTTAGGGCTGATTCCTACCCTTCTCTGAGATTCAGTAGCTTCAATTCTCTGAGGCAGGTTGATGGCGTAGTATGCAGAGTGATGGATCTAGAGGGAGGAAAACTGGAGTTAAAATCTGCCCTCAGACACTCACCTGGTAACCCTAGGCAAGTCAATTCATTTTAATTCAATAAGCATTTATTTTGGCCTATACTGTTCCAGGCACTGTGCTAACCACTGAGGATACAAATAAGAAAAAGGCAGTCCCTGCCCTGAAGGAGTTTAAAATCTGACAGAGGAAAACACCCTACAAAAGGAATCTGGCAAGGGTGGGGATATGCCAGGGGGTAACTGGATCAGTCTTGTTCCCTGGAGTTCCAACCAAGCAGGGCTGGAATGGAAAGTGAAGAGCCACTTGAAATCATTCAGTTTCAGCTTCTTCATCTGTAAAATTGGATTAATGGTAGCACATACCAGTCCTGAAGAAGAGCAATGCCAAAGAAAGTTCCAATTACTAAACACTTGTGTTCATCTTACACACCAAGTTTATGCTTTAGATTCTGCAATCTGGGCTTCAGCAATTGGTTGGTTGTTGTCCTTCATTCTTGAAGAGGACCAAATGACACCACTGTGCCAGAGTCAAGTTTCAGTGTGTCTCACTGTGGCTGATCAGAGCCAGGCAAAACAGTCTGTGTGAAGATACAAATATATACCAAATAATCTTACTTGTCTCCTGTATAGGGGGCAAGAAACAACAGCTAGAATTAAATATGGAATAACTGATTGGTTTAAGACTGGAAAAGGAATATGGCAAGGCTGTATATTGTCACCTTATTTATTTAACACAAGCAGAGTTCATCACATGAAATGCCAGGCTGGATGAATCAAAATCTGGAATTAAGGTTGCCCTCCCCTCCCTTCACCTCCCTTTCCCTCCCTTGGGGGGGTTGAGTCTACAAATTTGCCCATCCTGCCTTTCCTCTGAGCTGTTTTAATTCTGCATTTCTCACAGAGCATAGCATCTTCTTTGATGTGGGCATGTTATGCCTAGCGATCCTGGGCCAGTGTCTCCCATGTCACACAATCAATTGCAAAGTTCTTAAGGAGACCTCAGCAGTGTCCTTGTGTCACTTCTTTTGACCACTATGGGAGTGCTTGCCCTATATAAATTCTCCACAAAATAGTCTTTTTGGCAAGTGTATGTTTTGTATTTGAACATCAGAGTTGCACTCTCTGAAGCAGAGTTTGAATGCTTGGCAGTTTAACTGGAGAAAGGACCTCAGTGTCTGATACCTTCTCCTGCCAAGCGATCTTCAGAATCTTCCAAAGACAATTTAAATGGAAGCAATTCAGTTTCCTGGCATGGAGCTGGTAGACTGTCCAGGTTTCACAGGCACAAAACAATGATGTCAGCACAATGGCTCTGTAGACCTTCAGTTTGGTAGTCAGTCTTCTCTCCCATATTTTATGCAAATCAAGAATTACCGGAAGAGCAAGCTGGTTTTTAAAGAGGCAGAGGAACTAGACACCAAATTTAATGGATTACAGAGAGCAAGAAAGTTTTAGGAAAAAAACAAATACTTCTTCATTGACTATACAAAAGACTTTATGTGAATCATAAAAAAAAATGTGGCATGTTATCAAAGAGAAGGAAATACCATATAATCTTACTTGTGTTCTATGGACACCTGGGGGGAGGAGGTCAGAAGCAACATTTAAAACTAAATGTGGAATAAATGATTGGTTTAAAATTCAAAAAGGACTATGACAAGGTTGTATATTGTCACCTCATTTATTTAACATATTTAGAGTTCATCATATGGAATTCCAAGGTGGATGAATCAAAATCTGAAATTAAGGTTCCTGGGAGAAATATCAACAATTCCAGATACGCAGAGAAAACCACTCTGATGGCAGAAAATGAAGAGGAATTCAGAAGCCTTCAATGAGGGTGAAAAAGGAGAGTGTAAAAGGTGCCTTGAAAGTTACCATCAAAAAAAAAAATCAGCTAATATTTTGGCAATTGGTCCCATCACTTCTTGGCAAATAGAGGGAGGGAAAAGGGAAGCACTGTCAGATTACATATTCTGGGGCTTAAAAATCACTATAGATGGTGATTATAGCCATGAATTAAAATGTGCTTCCTCCTTGAAAGGAAAGCTATGGGAAATTTGGACAGCATGGAAAAGAAAATAAAAAGAAAAGGAAAGGACAAGAGAGGAAACGAGAGAAGAGGAGAGGAGAGGAGAGGAGGGGAGGGAGAGGAGGGGAGAGGAGGGGAGGGGAGGGGAGTGGAGTGGAGGGGAGTGGAGGGGAGAGAAGAGGAGGGGAGGGGCGAGGAGGGGAGGGGAGGGGAGAGGAGAGGAGAGGAGAGGAGAGGAGAGGAGAGGAGAGGAGAGGAGAGGAGAGGGGAGGAGAGGAGAGGAAAAAAGAAAAGAAAAGAAAAGAAAAGAAAAGAAAAGAAAAGAAAAGAAAAGAAAAGAAAAGAAAAGAAAAGAAAAGAAAAGAAAAGAAAAGAAAAGGAAAGAAAAAGAGAGGCATCACCATTCTGATAAAGGTCCGTGTAGTCAAAGTCACGTTGCTTACTTTTGTTTTTCCCCAGTAGTAATGTCTGGCTGGGAGAGCCAGACTATAAGGGAAGCTGAGAGCTGCAGAATCCATGCCTTCAAATTGTGGTCGGGAATAATCTTTGGACAGCAAGATCAAATCAGTTCACACTTAAAGAAATTAATTCAGACTTTTCTTTCGACGGACAATTACTGAAGCTGAAGCTTAAATACTTTGGCCACGTGATGAGAAGACAGGACTCATTCGGAAAAAAAACAAACACACAAAAACAGCAACAACAAAAAGCAAAACCCTTCAAGATGAGAAAGACTGAAGGCAAGATGAGAAGGGCATGACAGAGGATAACTTGGATAGATGGAGTTATGGTAGCAATGAACGTGAGCTCAGACAGACTTTGGGAAACAGTGGAGGACAAAGGGGTGTGGCATCCCATGGTCCATGGGGTCACCAATAGATGTTACTGAACAACTCAACAACAACACACCTTGAAAGATTATTGTGAGGATTGAATGAGATAACAAAGGTAAAATGCTTTCTACACATTAAGACAGTGTAAGTGCCTAGTCTTTTCCTTATTAATATCATTCTTGCTGTTATTGTTCTTCTTGATATTGTTCTTGTCTTCATTTTTGTCATGCAGGTGACAAGTGTCCTACTCTCTACCTTTCATGTCTGTTGGTATAACATCAAGAGGGGATAATTGTGAACTATATTGATAATGCTATAGGATTTCATGGTAGGTGGGTCAAAAATACTAGTCAGAAAAATATTGCCAGGCTCAAAGTCCCTTCTGTCTAAAGAGGTTCAGATGCCACCAAGAAAATTCTAACCCGTTCCCCTTTCCTGACATGCAAGAAAACTTTAGAGAAGGATGAAGGAAAATGATGATTGAAACACAAAAGGAAGAAACTTGATTCTGGTAGATGAGACAGGCCCCTGGTATTGACTTTGTTCATCTCATTCTATGTCAACAGATGTTAGATCAAGAAATCAACAAATTTTAAGAAACATCTGAGTATTAAAAAACCCCGCTAAATTCCAAATTCTTTTTTTTAATATCCAAAGGAAGTTTAGCCACCAGTAGTCTTAGGAACCACACACTCCACTAGTCTCCTGAATCCCTCCATGGGTGTGTTTTTCCACTGATCCCTAGTCTCACTGTGTCCTGGAATTCACAAGATCTCTATTTCTATATCACTTTGAAGATTGGAGTGTTGGACATGCATGATTCCATTGGTCCCTCTTAATAGCCCAATAACCTGGGTAGCACACAAAATATTATGCACATTTAGCAGGAAACTGAGACTATGAGGTCTTGGGGCTTGTCCAAATTTACACAGCCAGTGTCAGAGCTGGATTCAAAGTCTTTTCTCTTCTGGCTTCCAGTCAAGAATGATGTTCCTTGCACCATGCTACCGTTATACAGTTCTTATTTGTCTCTCTCTCTCTCTCTCTCTCTCTCTCTCTCTCTCTCTCTCACACACACACACACACACACACACACACACACACACACACACACCTCTTCATTCTCCATACCACTACCAAGATGATAACCACAGGCAAAATGATATTCTTAAATAGGTCTGTCCATGTCATTCCTGCTCAAGGTTCTTCATCAGCTCCTTCTTGTCCCTAGGATTAAAAAAAAAACAAAAAAACAAAAAAAAAAAAAACTCCTCCATTCTGTCTTTTTGGAATGATTGCACATGACCACCCTTCATCCACTTTGTCTTCTGGCCAAATTGGACTCTTTATTGGTCCCCTAAGATATCATTTCTCTTTCTCTCTCCATGGCTTTGCATAGGCTAGGCTCCATGCCTGGAAAACCTTTACTCCTCTCCCATGCCTCTAGAATCTCTAACTTTCTCCACATCTCAGCTCAAGCATCCCCTGACATGGAAGACCTGCTTTGAAGTTGCGAAGGAAGAAAGTCCTCTGGGAACTCTTATTTGTGAGGCATGTGTTTGTAAGAACTACAGCACAGAAAGTTTTAGAACACAGCCACTTCAGTCATCTTGAGGTTTGATTTGAGTTGAAAACATCCACCAAGACAGTGACTCTGGAGTGCACTTTCCCTAGAGGGTTTTCTTGTATAAGAGAGCAAATCAAAATATTTTCTTCAATATTCCCAGGTCCCCTGGGAAAGGGAGTGGCTGACATCATCCGGCAGCTGAGGAGAAGTGCAGGAAGAGAAATGGTCAGTGTGGCACACTTGATAGATTTCTGTTGCTTGTGGCAACAGAGGGCCCTGCTGCGAGACAGAGAGAATAACCAGGGCTGAGAAAGGGGGGAGTGATGGGAAGTATTAAGTGACTGCTATCTACTGAGAAAGGCTTCAGGATAAAAAGAGGAAAGTATAAGGGTCTGTGACATCACCTGAGAGTGACTGGTAGTGAGAGCTATGAGGGGGAAAATGATTGCACAAAAGCATTTGGTTGGATATAGAGAGATAATTCCTGGGCAAATGGGCAATGGTTGGAGCTAGCACAGGGCAGTATTCAAAGTGACTGAGACTACACAAAACTATGAGGAAGGCTTACTAACTGTGGTAGGGCAGTGTTTTCCATGGTCTCTGACATGAGTACTGTCAGGTTCTTTTTGCTTGGGTGTGTGTTTCTGAAATCATGTGCTTATAAATGGAGCTAGTGACTACCCTTATGGATGTGAGAAGTGGCCCACAGTGCACGTGGACATCTTATGGCAAAAGGGGATCTCTGGGAGAAAAAACCCACAAAATTCAGAGAGAGAGAGAGAGAGACAGAGAAACAGAGAGAGAGAGACAGAGAGAGACAGAGAGACAGAGACATAGACAGAGTCTCTGTGCTCATGGTGCCCAGAGTCTAGGATGAGGATAAAACACCAAAGTGTAATAATACATATTACATATTAAGTGTCTTAGTAAGGTAAGAAGTGTTGGGAAGGAGAAGAGAAAATCAAAGGGACAAGGGAAGTTAGGGCCATTCCAGATGATGGAAGGCCTTGAATGTCAGTCTGAGGAGTCTGAACTTCTCAATCACCATTGGAAAGAACTAAAGAGAGGTGAGGAGGAGAAAGGTTGTTCTGTAAGTGGGGAAGATGAAACAGAAGCCAGAGCCATGGAAAAGGGAAGATGGGCAGAGGGAGGAAAGAAGTATTTATTAAGTACCTACTATGGGCCAGGCACTATGCTAAGTGCCTTACAAATATTATCTCATTTGATCTTCACAACAACCCTGGGGAGGAGGGTTATTATTTTCCCCATTTTACACATGAGAAGACTGAGGGAGACAGAAATTGAGTGACTGACCTTGGGTTACATGGATAGTAAGTGTCAGGGGGCACATTTGAATTCAGGTCTTCCAGATTCCAGGGTCAGGACTCAATGCTCCCTAGCTGCCTTTAGATGAGAAAAAAAAGAAAGAACAGTGTTGGGGGAAAAATGTAGGTGATGTTTCTTTGGTACAGGCATCTGGCAATAGAATGCTTAATGGTTTGAAAAATTTTTTCTTCAACCTTCCCTGGTAATTAAGAGTTGATAGGGGACAGCTTCCTGTGAGGGCCACATCTCAGCATGCTAAGTCAGGCACAAGCTGGCCCCACAGATTCAATGGCCTCCCAAATCAAGGTCGTTCCATTTAGATAATAACAGGAGACGTGCATCTAGCATCTCCCCAGATCATTAGGATCATTTATGTTCTCATCAGAAGCATGGGCACAAATAGAGCTGTCAATTAGCAGCAGGGCTTCTGGTGAGATATGGAAAGTGTCCGGATTTCAGAACAGCTACAAAGCTCCAGGAAGGAGACAAGATATTCTAGCCCCTCTCTGCTCTCCATGCCCCAGCCAGGGTGCAGGACCCTCTGCTCCCTTGCTTTTTCAACTCATCCCCCCTACAGCCCCACACCTCCACAAAACACTCTGCAGTTTTCAAACTCAGCGTCTTTGCTCATGCTTTTCCCCAAACCTCAGAACTCCCTCTCTCCCTTAACCAAACTTGTTTCATTCCTTCAAATGCCTCAAAGCCCAAAGCAAATACTGAGCTTTGTTTTCTCAATCACCCTACAAGGAAGCCTTCCCTTATTGACAAGGACCCTTTCCTTTCAGTGAGGTCAAGGTGGCACAGTGGACAAAGTACCAGACCTGGAGAGAGGAAGATTCACCTTCCTAAGTTTAAGTCTGGCCTCAGAAACTCACTAGTTGAGTGATCCTGGGCAAGTCACTTACCCCTGTTTGCCTCAGTTATTTATCTCTTAAACGCCCTGGAAAAGGAAAGGGTAAACCACTCCAGTATCTTTGCCAAGAAAACCCTAAATGGGGTCACAAGGAGTGGGACACAAACTGAAGAACAACTTTCTTTTTCACCCCACCCAGATAACACTTTATCTCTCTCTGAAGTAATTGTAATTAGCATGTAATGTTAAGTATTATAGTTATCTGCATTTGTGTTTTATCTTCCAAATAGATTGAGACCTCAGTGAGATCATGGACTTCATTTTATCTTGCCTTAGTAGCCCCCAGCAAAAAGCACAGAGGCCTTCAAAAACACAGGTACTAGTACCTTTTGTTTGTCCTTTGTTCCTAAAGAGGACCAATGACATCAGGAGGGTGATGTCTTGACTTGCAAGTGAGTTGGATTTAAGTGAGGCAGGGCTGCTCAAAGTCATCAGCCTCACTCTCTTCTCCAGTCATTCAGGGTCAGTGGCTAGACATAAGTCAAGATGATTTGGCAAGGGCTCAAATGCACTGGGAGACCTTGGTCTTATTAAGCTAAGGTCCTTTCCAGGTCTCAGTTTGTCTGAGGCAACACCCAATTCAATGATTTAAGGATAGGTTATGGTAATAATATATAACTGTTGAATTGAGACACTTTGCATTCATAAATCAGAGTGCTTCCTGTCACTGCTGATGTACATGGGTTCAGAATGTATTATGGGAAAAAATTTAACTTGAATGCTAAGGCTTGCATGAAAGTTCAGCAGTTTTGCTATTGATCTCATTTCTGTTTTAAAAAAAATGAATTTGATTCATCTTTTGCTCTTATTTTCCAATATATTATTCTCCACACCTCTGTCCAACCCAAGAGAGTGATCTAATCTAAGTAAGAGGAGGTGGAAATAATTTGCAAAAAACCTCTAAAAATATTGAAAAAGAGTAATTCATTATATGTGATATTCCATAACTATAAGGCCATATTTTTTACAGAGTAGGTATAAGTGCCTTCTCATATATTTTTTTTTTGAGGGATCTAGCTTTGTTATAAGTTTATAGCATCCAGTTTGGATTAATTTGTTGGTTTTCTTTCCATTTATATTATTGTAATCATTGTATACATTATTCTCCTGGTTCTTCTTCCTTCACCTTGCATCAGTTCATTTAAGTCTTCCCATGCTTCTCTGTTTTAACCATAGTCCTAATTTCTTAGAGAAATATAACAGTCATACACTGCAATTTGCTTGACAATTCCATTGATGGCCATTTACTTTGTTTCCAATTCTTTACCACTACAAACATGTTACTGTAAGTATTTTAGTGTATCTGTGATTTTTGTCAAGGAATACTTTGCTGTATATGAGTAGTGGTAGAAACTCTGGCATAAGGATAGTGACATTTCAGTAACTATCTTTGCCTGATTCCCAATTGCTTTTCAAGTTGTGTGGACCAATCTGCCTCTTCACCAAGAATATTCTTTGCCTGTATTTCCAAAACCCCTCCAAACTTGACTACTATAATACTTTGTCACATATACCATTTTGGGAGTGTAGGTAAAATCATAAGGATGTTTTGATTTATATTTCTCTTATTACTAGAAATTTACAATTTTCATTCATATGCTCATTAATAATTTGCAATTCTTTTGAGAACTGCTTATAAATTTCCCTTGAGCACTTATCTTTTAAGAAAGGTCTTTCAGTCTTATGTATTCCTGTTATTTGCTCATATATCTTGGATATCAGAGTCCTAGATGATATATTTAATATAATGATTTTTCTCAGTCAATTGCTTTCATTCTTTGTCCATTCATATTCTAATTAAGTTAATTTTATTAATGAAGAGGGTTTTCAATTTGGAGTAATTGAGTTTTTTTTAATCACATCTTTCTCTCTCCCTACCCATAGCTAATACATCTATACACACATACATGCACATATTTATGTATATGTAGATATAATACACACATATGTATACATGTACATGTATGTTATATGTAATACATACACATACACACACTCTTTAATATTCAGGTCATATATCCATTTTGAGTTTATTGCAATATATAAGATGATTATCTAAAATTTAGAAATCTATTTTCTAATTTAATAATTAAATCTAATTTCTTTAGGATTTTTTCCATTTTCCCAGAAACTCTTAACAAATAAGGAGTTCTTGCCTACATAATTTACCTTTTGAGGTTTCTCAAATACTTGGATATTGTGCTCATTTTTTTCAAATTCTTCCTTTTTTAAAATATTTTCTATGTTTTGGTCAGTTTTGATAATCACTGCATTATAATTTGGAGTTTGGAAATGTTATTTCCCCCTGATTTAATTTTTTAAAATGTCCTTTAATATTTGAGATCATGTATTCCTCAAAATGAATTTTGTCATTTGAGCTAGTTTTATTCATATTCTCTTGGCAGGCTTAATTTATATAACACTAAATATGGGTTTGTTTTAGGAGCATTGTCATTTTTATTCTATTGCCCTACCTTAGCCATGTGCATAGACTATCCCTCTAAATATGTTTTAAAAATAATTTCCTTAAGAACATTTTCTAATGTTATCTCTATGGGTATTGAGTGTACTTTGGTATATTTATTTCCAAATATATATATATATATAGTATTTATTTGGAATGAAATTTCACTTTATATTTCCACCTGCATTTTTTTATGACTATATAGAAATGCTGTTGATATGTGTGGATTTATTTTATAACTTGCTACACTACTAAAGTTGCTAATTGTCTCTATTAATGTCTCTTTGATTCTATAGGGTTTTCTAAGTAGGTAACCATGTCATCAGCCATGAAGGATTGTTTTGCCTACTGTTTGCCTTTCTTTATGTGTTTATTTTCCTTCTCTTTTTGTACCGCTATTGCTGGCATTTTTTTTTAGAACTATGACATAGCTACAGGAGAAAAGGAGCATTTTTACATTACTTTTTTATTTACTTATAGAGCTTCTAATATTTCCCCATTGTACAAAATGTTAGCTTTTGGTTTTATATATAAATATCATTTATTATAATTACTTGTTTCTATGCCTCTTTTTTGTACCATATCAGAGGTTTTTTTTCTGCATAAGTCAATAAAGCCTATTATCTTTGATATTTTTATTTTATATCATTATGCTAATTATTTGTCAATTATTACATTAATTATTTTCCTAGTCCCCTTTGTACCCCTTCTGTAAGTCTTATTTGTTCATAATGAATTTATTGTATAAGTTGTTATAATCAGTTCCTCAAGATTTTACTTAATTTTTAAAAATCGATAATGTTTAATTCTATATATTTCCCTATTTTCTTTTAGAGCAAAAGAAGTCTTTCAGGTGGGCTCGAGAGGGAGCAATGTCCTAGGAATAATGGAGAGCTTGGATGACCCTAGACTGTACTAGCTGAGTGACCGTCTCCTCCTCTGCATAGGGTGAGTGTTCAACTTCTTGATTGAGTTCTAGTTCCAACTTAACAGGTAAAGACAAACTCATGATCTTCCCACCAATGCCAGCCCCTTCCTTCTCTCACTTCTTTCTGATGAAGATCCTGCCATTTTCCCACTCACTTGGGCTTCCAGCTTCATAGACATCTTGACTTTTCCCTCTGTTCTATGAGATATGTAGAGAACACTGCACCTGGAATTAGAAAGACTTGGCTTCACATTGAACCTTATCTAACTACTAGCTCTTTGACCCTGGGCAATTCACCTGTCAGTGCCTCTGTTTCCTCAACTGTAAAATGAGAGAGTTGGATTTGATGATCAATAAAGTCCCTTAAAATAACAAGTTGATGATAGTTGTCTGACCTATTTAGCAACATCTCTTCAGTTCATACCCTCCTCTCCTTTTTTGTGACCATTGTCCCAGATCAGTGGTGGGGAACCTGCAGTCTCAAGGTCACTTATGACCCTCTGGGTCCTCAAGTGTAGCCTTTGACTGACTCCAAACTTCATAGAACAAATCCTGTTAATTAGAGGATGTGTTCTGTAACACTTGGACTCAGTCAAAAGGTTGCACCCAAGGATCTAGAGGGTCACAGGTGGCCTCAGGGCCACAGGTTGCTTCAGGACCACAGGTTATGTACTCCTGCTTAGTTCATGCCCTAATTACTCTTGCCTGGACTATTTCTATAGTTTAATTAGGTTCCCATTATCTGGGCCCTCACCAATTCACATTTCTTACAAACATCTGATATATACATCTTCCTAAAATAAATTGGAGGTAACATGGAATAGCAGAAAGTATCCCTCTTTTTTTTTCCTTTGTAATCAGAGGATCTCACTCTGCTATTTATTAGCTGCATGGCCTCAGTCATGTGATTTGACTTCCTTGTCCCTCCATTCCTTCCATCCTTTGTAAAATAGGGAGGCTGTACCAAATGATCTTGAAGATTTGTTCTAACATTGTGAGTACTGTGATGGGGTTAGAGATATCCCATAGTAGAATGGGTTGATGTGGAACCAAGAGGGCTTGCTTGGAAGTCTTTAAGCAATGCTGGAGGATCATTTCAAAGGGAGGCCATAAAAAGGCTTGCTGCTCAGGTGTGAATTGCACATTTTGGATGCCTCTGATATCCCTTTCGATTCTGAGTTTCTCGGATTCTGAGATCCTGTGACCATGCCACACTCGAATAACTTTAGTGGCTCCCAAAGGTCTACTGGAAAAAAACCAAGGGTCCTTAGCTTGGGTATTATGGCTCTGAAGTCTTTCCAGCTTTATCAACATTTTTTTTTTCTAACCCTCTGCTCTAATTGTATTTGTTCTAGGAGGCAACTGCGTTATATAGATAGGACCCTGGAGTTGAAATCAATACAGAAGCATTTCTGAAGAGGTTTTCATATTCCAGACACTCTGAACAGGTTCTGAAGATAAAATTCAGAGCATCTACTTCTGACAGTTATTAATGCATAATCTTGGGCAAATAGTTTTTTTTCTTCTTGCTTTGCTTTTTTGTAATTAAAGGGTTTGACCAGATGATCTCAAAAATTGCTTATAGGCCTTTATATATGATCCTATGTTCCTACCTCCTTCAGGGATCTTCCTAGCAACCCCCCTCTTAACAACTTATGACCTTTCTTCCCTTTTAAGCTCTATAATATTTATGGACTGCACCATTCATCTCATAAGAACCACATCCAGCAAAACTCTCCACCTGGCACTGCGAAGCTCTACACCATCTAGCTCCCACCTGTCTGCTGGTCTTGTAGCACATTATTTTCCTCCACATCTTTTCTAGTCTAGTCAAGCTGGTGTGCTAGCTGCCCATTGGAGCATGCTATTTCTTCTCCCAACTGCAAGTTTTTGCAGAAGTGGTTCTCCATGTCTAGAATATTTTTCCTCCTCTCCTATACCTCAGACTTCTAAGCTTCTTTGAAGATCCAGCTCAGGTCAGGTACACCTCCTTCATAAGGTCTTTATAGATCCTACCCAGTTATTAACAACTGTCTCGATCTTGAATTTTTATTGCATTATAATAGTTCATAGTTATTTATCTGTGAGCATCTTGTTTTGCCCAATAGAATATAAGCTCCTTGAGGTCAGGAACTATTGAATTTTCATCTTTATATATTTAGAGAACCTAGTATATTGACTTCTATATAGTGTGTGTTCAGTGTTTGTTCAGTTGAATGTTATCTCCTTGTCTTCAAATGGCTCTTCATTGTAGGATAATAGAACCACAGCTGGAAAGAAGTTTTGAGGTTATCTAGCCCAAACCTTTCATTTTATAGTTGAGGAAACTGAGGCCTAGAAAAGTGTATCCAAAGTTACATAGCAGGTGCTAAGAGGCAAAGGTGGGATTTCACCCTAGGTCTTATGACTCAAAAATCAGGATGCTTCCCATCTTACCCTGTTACCCTCCAAGATGGTACCTCTTTTAAGAGAGCAAGCAGCTTTTCAGTCTTCCATGTGTCACCACTGCCTCTGACTGAGATGATGTTTAAACCTCTCATTTGGTCTCATTCAGCCTCTTCCTCCATCCTCCTTGGAAGTCAATCTCCACTTTGCCTTCTCTTGTCCCCAGGGATCCAAGTGAATGCTGCTGCCTGTTGCAATGACTGAGGAAGTCTTCTCCTCCTGTCTGATTCCTAGTGATAGCCTCACAGCTTCTTTATTAATGAGATTCCTATTTGATGCATTCATCTTTGAGATGGACTACAGGATCCACTTAAGGTTCCAACATACATTACTGCAGGAACCTTCCACTGGGCTGATACAGAGTCCCCATTGAGCACCAAGAGCTTTGGGTCAGGGGGGTGAGGTGAGGCAGTGAAAAGATGAACTGGTCCCTGGAAATGCATCCCCTTGGAGATGCCCAAGAAAACACTCCTGATGAGTTAGTCACTTTATCTCTCGGCTTCTGTGGCCCCAACTATAAAATGAGATTCTGAAATTTTCCCCTACGAGTCAAACATTGTAGAAACCTATTTCTTTACATCTCTCCTTCCTTCATGTGTTCCTTTGTTCATCTGGCCAATCAGTTAATCGGTCACTTGATGTGTTTCAAATGTGCTTTATAACAGTGGACACAGTATGAAACTTGGATCGGAAAGGGGTGGGGTTAAATCTTGCCTCACATACTTATGATTCATGTGTCCCTGAGCAAATCTATTAACCTCTCCATGCCTCTGTTTCCTCACCTGTGAAGAGAAAGCATTAGATTTGATGGTCTTTGAGTTCCTTTTCAGCTACACTAATTAATGGAGCAATCCCGGGAAAGTTAATTAAGGAAGCTTGTTCACCCTCCTGTAGTAGGCACAGGAGGGAAAGAAAACATTGGTTCCCTGCCTTCCAGGCAGCCTAGGTCTGGTAGGTGACAAGACGTGACCCCACATAATTATAATTAAAATTATCTGAATGGAATAGAGAAGTGCAAACAGAATGATGAAGAGGTCAGTGTTGTCCAGGTGACTCAAGGAGCACTTTGTGTAGGAGGTGACATTTCATAGGATCATAAGATTATCGATTTATTTCTAATTATAATAATTATTAGTAGACATCATTTATAATGCTTTAAGATTTGTAAAGATCCTCAAAATTACTCTGAGGTAGGTGGTACTATTATCCCCATTTTACAGATGAACTGAACCTGGAAAAGATTAATTTCATTGTCTGGGATCAATCTACTAATAAGTGTAGCTGAAAAGTAACTTAAAGACCTTCACTTTACAAGTAAGGAAACTGAGGCCCAGAGAAATTAAGAGTCTTGCTCAGGGACATACACCTAAGAAGTATCTGAGGCAAGATTTAAACCCACCCCTTCCTGATTGCAAGTTCAGTGCCTTTTCCACTATGCTGTGATGCCTTAGTTCGAGTTGGGCCATGGAAGAAGAGCAGCAATTTCACAATTGAGGAAAAAGGGGAGGAGGAGGAGAAAAAGGAGGAAGAAGAGGAGGAGGACGAGGAGGAGGAAGAAGAAGAATAAGAAAGAACCTTAAACCTAGAGGAGTCCTCTCCCAAATGTATGACCAGAGGGTAGTCCAGAGTAGGAGTAAGGGCTTTTATTATGGACACAGATATCTGTAATAATAATTTTTGTAAATCTCTTGTTTTGTAGCTACCATTGCATGCAGATGAGACTTTGTTCTCCACTTTGAATCCCCACTAGAGCAGAGAGACCTTAAAGACAGTCCATTGCTTTTACTTTACCTGTGATGAAATTGAGTCATGGAGAGAGAAGGAATTTGCTTAACATCAAACGTCTACATACTACTTGTTTCTAAGTTCTTGGAGTGAAAAAAAAGAATGAAAAAGAGAGAAAATCAACTGTTTTATGCAGCTTTTTATGATATTTTGCTGCAGCTCACACTATTTTTAACTGTACAGAAACAAGTTATGGTTTAAAATCTGTCATCCAGAAAGCCCCCCAGCTGACTTGATTTTTAAGTCTCCTGGAAGAGAAGCCCTTTGGCTGCCCTTTAGGACAATGTGGGAAACCAGGTCAGCCACTGGAAGGTCAGGAAGGGATACATTTCAGGTTCTCTCCCAGGGTTCATTCTTTAGGGTTGCTTTCCTCTCCCATCTGCCTTTGTAACATATCTTGGGTACATGCACATTTGTTCTGTGACACTGCCCCTGACCTGGTACAGGCCTTCACCACCTCATACCTAGACTATGGCAAGAGGTGCTGCTGAATCTCTCCATTTCAAGTCTCTCCTCCCTCCTGTCCATCTTCCACTCAGATGCCCTGCTAACTTTCCTCAGTTAAAAGTTTGACCATCTCACCTCCCAATTCAATAGACTCCAATGGTTCCTTATTTCTTGCAGAATCAAATAGAAATCTTCTGTTTGATATTCATAACTTCCACACCCTCCTCCAGTCTTCCTTTCTCATTGACCCTGACCTCCTTGCTGTTCTTCAAACACAGAACTCAGTCTCCTGATGCCCAGAATTTCTACTGGTTGTTCTCTGCTTGGAACTCATTATGCCCTCCCCTTAGCTTCCCAGCTTCCTGGCCTTCCATCAAGTTCCAGCCTCAATCCCACCACCTACAAGAAGACTTTCCAGATGCCCTTTGGTTTATTATGACTCTTTACCCTCTATCTTGTTTCTATATACCTATTTTGCATATTGTCTCTCTCATTAAATTCTGAACTCTTTGAGAAAACAGGCCATCTGTTGCTGATTTTGTGTTTTTTAAACTTCAGCACTTACCACTGACTGGCACACAGTAGGTACTTAATAAACTCTTGTTGGCTTGACTTTCCCAAGAGTCAGAATTGTGATGTAGAATCTGAAGTGCTCATGAAATCTAGACTCTCAAAACTAGAAAGGATCTTAGAGGTTCTCTGGTGCAGCCCATACCTGGCCATGACCCCATCCTCCCCATCCCTCTTTCATTGAGAAGGAGTCACAAGCTGGAAAGTTCATTCTACACTCTATTCCCATATCAATGCTTTAGAGAAGACTTGAGTATTGAGAGATTTAAGAGACCCAGATGCCATCAAGTCCAGCCCTTCATTTTACAGAGAAAAAAGTGAGCCCCAGAGAGAGGATGAGACTTGTTTAAGGTCACACAGGTGGTGCCGAGTAGTAGAATTCAAGGTCAAAGTCAGGCCCTTTGACTCCATATCCAGTGTCCTATGCATTACAGTAAAGGGATCAAACTGTAGCCCACAACAGTACTTGGGAGTGAGTTCAGAACCAGGTTAAAATGTAATTGGGAAATAGTTAAGAAAATCAAAAAGAGGGGCAGCTAGGTGGCACAGTGAATAGAGCACTGGCTCTGGAGTCAGGAGGAACTGAATTCAAATGCAGCCTCAGACACTTAACATAAGAACTAGCCATGTGACCTTGGGCAAGTCACTTAACCCCAATTGCCCTCCAAAAAAAAAAAAACCAAAAAGAACATAAATAATGTTACTTTGTGGTTAAGTTACAATGTAATTTACAGGTATCCTTCTGAATGGGTTAATGGTTCCCATTTTCTATTCAAATTTGACAGCAGTGCATCATGTCCTGCAAGTTCCATTCACTAGTCAATGTCCCATACCCATTGTCACCCAATTTTATTGCTAGAAGCTCTCCTCTAGCTTAATGGATCCAAAGGGAGATTTCTAGGTGGTTTAGGCAGTGACCCTCATTCCTGCAAAATTTCCTGAATTTTGACCTTTTCTTTACTTACAGATGAATGAGATTCAGCTCACAGCCCAGAAAGGGAGATAAACCATGAAGATGCATCACTACCAGGGCATGATACGTCATTCTGGTCCATTCCATTTTTTAAGGCTTTGATCTCAGTACCTAAAGTCAGCACCATAGGAGGTCCAAGCAATGAGGATTCTATGAGGTGATGAATACCTCATCAATGAAAGCATCCAAGGAATGGCTGTGTAGGCCCTCAATGTGGGTGTTGTGCAGAGGACTCCTGTATCAGATATGGGTTAGACCACCTAGTGCTTTCTGCCAGCACTGAGAGCCTGTGATTTTGAGGCGCTAAGATTTGCTCCATTGTTAAGAAAACATTCTCCCCCACTTAGTGCTCAGGATGGATGGGGTTGCGGTAGCACCTGGTGCTCCTCAGGAATCTGTCTTGGGATTACAAGCATACATAACTGGAAGGAATTTTATAGATAAGAATTTGACCCTCTCGTTTTATAAATGAGGAAGTTAAAAGTGGTCTTCAGAGAAGAAATGATGGCCCATAGCCACATAATTAGCAAGTCAAAGAGCTGATGTGAACCAAGTACACTGATTACAATTACAGTGTCATTTCCAATGCCTCACAGAGCCTTAAGTTCATGCCCCAAGCAGGGCTTAGCTAGTTTTCCCCATGACCCAACTACCTTCTGGAATCCATTACATCTCTTCCTTTTTTTTTTTTTTTCTCTGTGTGTGTGTGTGTGTGTATGTGTGTGTGTGTGTGTGTGTGTGTGTGTGTGTGAGAGAGAGAGAGAGAGAGAGAGACAGAGACAGAGACAGAGACAGACAGAGAGAGACAGAGGTTTTCTGGGTCTCAGTTTTCTTAACTGGTGTTAAGTTATTTAGACTGGATTATCAAAGGTGTCTTTCAGATAGATATTAACTATATGCTTCATTAATGGCAACACAAAAGCTAAAAGAAGATGGTCTATACCCTTAGTAAACTTATGTTGTGTCATAAATTGGGGTGACAAGACCTTGGGATGAAACTGCTCCTTCATAATTACTGTCTGTCCTTGAGTTTATTCCTTCCCTTCACTGGACCTCAGTTCCATTATCTGAAAATTGAAGAGATTGGTCTACATAGTATCTAAAACTATATACTGTCAGTATTATCAATTGGAGATATTTAACATGCAAATTTAGGAGGGACCTGATAGGAGACACATTGGATTTGTTTATGTTTTGCTGAGCCCCAGAGGGCAGCGTCAGGAAACCCAAGTTTCAGAGAATCAGTTTTTGGTTGATGCTAGGAAAAACTTCTTTCTCCTTGGAATTGTCCAAAAGTAGAAGGCACTGACTCAGGATACAGTCAGGGCCTCTTCACCAGTAGGCTTTAACCAGAGCCTGCATGATCTCTTGTTAGTGCTGTTGTGTAGGAAGATTCTTGGTCAGATGTGTGTTGACCTAGGGGGCTTCTAAGGCACTTTACAGTGTTAAGATTCTGGTGTTCTCTGGTCAACTCTTAATAGGTATTTCTTGAAATCAATTAAATTGAGGAAAAGATTTGGATCTGTAGAGTGGAAAGTAAAAATTCCTTTACTTAATTAACAGTGTAACTAGACTTCCTTTCACAGAGATTTCTTTCCTCTGAAATACTGGGAATTATGAGTGGGGGACGGTGACTCTTGCTGGTTGGAAGAAAACTGGGCACCATCTGATATATGCATGCCACAATCAATGGAGATCCAGATGAATGTATCCTTTCTCTCTTCCTAGAATTACTCTTCCAATTGTTTTTTCTCTGAAACGAAGACAAAATGGGAATTAGCAGAATTTAAATCTCTTTGGTTTTATAAGCTTGTTAGACATGTTATGCTCTTAGACTAGAAACAGTAGTAATTAGTGCTTGTGAAGTTGGTTGAAAACAGTTGTATTCATCTTCTCTTTGTCCTCCTAGAATCCTTTCCCATACCCGAGAATTGTTGCTGGCATGGAGAGGGAAGTGTCCTGTTCCATATTATTCACAATCCCTAATATAAGTGAATTGAATTAAAAAAAAAAAAAACAGCCATTTTAAAAGAATAATTACATTGACAATTCAAGTCATCACACTTTGATTAAGTATTTGCTACTGTGAAGGTTACATACTGGACACTGGTAATGTGAAGATGAAAACTGACATAATCCTGTCAGCAATGAACTTATATTTGACTAAGAGGAATATGTCATGTGCACAGACAAGTATTGGTGGAGGGGAAGATGAGCTATGTTGACAGAATTATGGGATCTAAGTAGTGCTTATTCAGTGCCCAGCTAGTTTAACCTAAACCTGAAAAATAATTTCCTGTGTGTGGTCACTTAGCTTTTGCTGAGAGAGAGAGAGAGAGAGAAAGAAAGAGAGAAGATGGTTCCAGATGGGAGAGATCATTTTCAAGAGTGTGTATAAGAGAGCAATTTACCCAACACTACCCATGAGAAAGGAAAGAAGTACTGAAGTAATGTCTGTCATTGCAATTTTTTTTAAACAGTGAAACTGTATATCTTAGTTTTCTTAATAATTTCATGTATCTGGCCTGTGGGATACTGAAGGAAAAGGATGGGGTGACTTTTTTGTGAATACTGCTAATCTCAGAAGAAAGAGAAGACTCCCCTCATAAAATTTATCACCAGAGTTTTTTTTTCAGTCCACGGCCTTGAAAAAGGTCACCTCCAAATGGGCATGAGCAGAGCCCATCTCAAGGAATCCTTGGCACTCTCACAGACAGTGGCTGGTTTGGAAAGAGACCACGTCCAATGGAGAATTAGAAGAACCACTAGACATAAATAAGGTGGTGTTATTTTGGAGTAGAAAGAACATTATTTTGAATCATAATCCTTGGGTTCAAATCTAGCCTTTGCTCCACATCACGTGATGTTAGGCAAGTGTCTTCCCCTCCTTGCAACTCAGTGATCATATTTGTGAAGGATAGGGTGGAATTTAATGATTTGTGAGATTTTTTCTAATTCTCAAGTTCCACGAACAGGTTTATGCCACCTTGATCAGATCTCATTTACATTCTGGGTTCTATTCTGAATGCTACTACTGCAGAAAGACATTGATAAACTGGAGCGTATAGAGGAAGCAAGCAGGATAGAGAAGAACCTTGAGTATAAACTATATGATAACTACTTTTAAAAAGGGAGGTTTTGAGTGCGTCTAGGTGGCACAGTGAATAGAGCACAAGCCCTGAGGTCAGGAGGACCTGAATTCAAATTTGGCCTCAGACACTTAAGACTTACTAGCCATGTGACCTTGGGCAAGTCACTTAACCCCAATTGCCCTCCAAAAAAAAAAAAGGAAAAAAGGGAGGTGTTATCTAAATTGGTGAGCAGATGACTCAGGGGGAACATAATAACTGGCTTAAAAGATTGGAAAAGCCTACTATGTGGAAGACTAATTTAGCTTGTCCTCAAAGGGCAGAACTAGGAGCAATGAGTGAAAAGGCAAAATGACGCTTCAGTTCAGCAGAGAACCTTTGAACAATTACAACTGGCCTTTACATAAGGCTGCTTTGGGAAGTAGTGAGTTCCTTGTCAACAGAGCTTGTCAAACAAAATCTGGCTGTCCGCTTGTTGAAAAAATGTGTGTGTGTGTGTGTGTGTGTGTGTGTGTGTGTGCATGCAAGCATGTGTGTTTGCTGTGAAGTGCATGGTGACTCTGATGGTTCCCAAGATTCCTTCTAATTCTGAAATTCTGTGATTCTCTTATTATGTGGTGCTACTCAAAGGGAAGACAGCCATTAAAAAAGGTTTTTCCCCCATTTATATTGAAAAGAAAGAGTAAACTTCTCAAGAAATTTGCTTAAGTTTCTCTTCAATCTCCAGTGTATTTTGATATCTCAGTATGGTGGTAAATCTTGACTCTTTCCACTCCTGACCCCTTTTCACATTTTGGCAGTGTTTGTTGGTGTTGCGCGCCATGATGGCATGTGGAGTATAAAGTGCATGTGCTTAGTATTCAGAATAAAGACTGCAGGGAAGGTGTGTAATGCAACATGGGCAAGAGCTGACAAAAAACCTTGGATTCATTACATCTGATTTTAAATTGATTTTTGGTCATTGTATGTTCAGAAACATTTCATTTTTGCTATATTTTTCATGACCCAACATGGGGTCATGTCTTTGGCTAAGAAGTGCTGATCTGACCTAGAAGTTTAAACCTCACCTAACCCAACCCCTACTTTTAAAGATCAGGAAATTGAAGCCCAGAGATGGTGAGAATTCACAGCATTATCAGTGTGTTACCTTTGAAAGACAGTGGTCTGAGAATGATTTGGCTAGCAGTAAGTAATACAATGGGGCAATGTTCACTTTCAATTACCAAAAGACCACAAGGTAGAGCTAATCAACCTTAATATAGTTTGGGGGAGTACAGAGTTGGATAGCTGGTGAAAACAATATGATTGTTTAGAGGATCGACAGCATTGTGGGATTGGAGACAATATGATTGATTAATTTAAAGAAAGCAGGTTAGCACACCCATAGGTAGCTACTGAACACCCCTTTCTGATGATTAAGGAATGTTCTTTTTCTATGGAACCCATCATAATCTTATAGTCCTGAGGTAGCAGATTCCCTGGTGACTAAAAGGGTTTGTTAGGGAGAAAAGACCCGAGGACAGTTAAAAATGAATAATATGCCTTTTGGGGTTAACTTCGTGGGGCTAAATAAACAGACATCCTTGAAGTATCCCAAGGAATACTGGGATGAGAGATAACAACCCAACTTTTAAAAAAAACTATAAGCTATCTCAGCTGGATTCCTGAACTCAACTTAAGCCAGGTGGACACAGATCCAGCTAGATTCCTGAGCTTAACTCAAGCCAGGAGGATACAGACACACTTATAAAATTAATACCATACAAAATCAATTACATTGCAGAATCAATACAGTAGAGATCAAATCAGAGGTAACAGTAGCTCTGACCTTTTCACAAGAATAAAAGTTAAATTTCAAATTCAAACTTTATGGCCCAAGTTATGTCCCACTCTATTATACACCACAAAATAATCTATGTTGCTCATTATTCATTAGTCATTGATAGCTTGCTGGGCCTCACATCTGGCAGATTTGGCCTTGAATGTAACACTAGCTGTGCGATCCTGGGCAAGTCACTTAAACTCTGAATCCTTGGTAATGTCTTAGGACTTACCTACTTGGACAAAGACTGGATTTTATATGTTGATAGAGGAGGTTTTCACATTGGAAATGAATGAAAGGATCCCAAAGCATCTTTTAAACCCTTATTTTAGGGAAACACTGTGCAAAGTACTGGGGATACAAATATAAAAGCAAACATAGTCCCTGGCCTCAAAGAGCTTGTAATGTAATATAATGTAATGCAATTACAGCAAACTAGGTGGCACAGTTGATAGAAATTTGGACCAGAAGTCAGGAAGACCTGAATTCAAATCCAAAATGAGATATTGACCCAGGGTAATCTGCCTCAACTTCCCATCTATAAAATAAAGATAATAATAGTACTTACCTCTAAGGATTTTTTGTGAGGATAAAATAAGATGATATGTGCAAAGCACTTTGTAAAACTTAATGTGCTGTATCAGTGTTAGTTATAGTAGTAGTAGTAGTATCAGCAGCAGTAAAAAAGGAAGTTTAGGGGGGAAGAACCAAGATGGTAGAGTGGAAGCAGGAACTCATCTGAGCTCCTCCTTGAATTTCATCAGTAACCTCTAAAAAGTGAATCTCAGCAAATTTTAGAGTGACAGAATCCATTGAGAGACAGAGTGTGGCAGATTCCCAGTCTGGGAAAGTGTCCATGTTGGAACTGGGCAGGGAGAACACAGGGCTGCACCAGCACGGACCTGAGACCAGATCACAGTGGGGAGGGGAGGGAGAGCAAGGCCCAGGTTCACAGACTTCTCTCCATGGGATGGAGGATCAGTCAGAGCTGTATTAGAGAAAATGCAGGGCCTGTGGCAGCAACAGTAGCTTCTCTTGGGAATATCTGCCCAGAGCCTAGATGTTTTAAAATCACCTACCTGAACTTCCAGGAGCAAAAATGGTGGAGGAAACCCTAGCTGCTGTAATCTGCTCCCTGATTCTGAAAACCCAGAGATTATTGTCCCAGTGTAAAATCCTGAAATAATGGAACCAGTGCCAGGCTTGATAGTCCTAGAGAAAGGATGTGACTGAAGCTGTGCCGAGCCTGAAGTGAACAGTGGGAGGTGTTCCAATAAGGCCCATCTCAAATGACCAGCAGAAAATCCCATATCCCGGGTGATGGAGCCTGCAAGCACTAACTTCAGAAGCCCAGGCGTGCCTTAGCACAACCAGAGGAATCTGCAGACACCCACTCTGCTGGCCACCAGCTTTTGAGCCTGCCTGAGCTGTAGCCCAGGGACACAGAAGTGGCCATACCACCCCTCCCACACACATTACTCTGTGAGCCTCAGAGTAACCCAGGAGAAACACTGAGAATCTCTGCTTTGGCCTCAGTCTAGACACCCAGAGGCTACAGCACACAAAGAGAACAACCAATCCCCTAGCTCCAAACTTGAGAAGCATGGGTCAGAGCCTTCTGTACCCTAGAAGCAGAAATCTACTTTAAAAGCCAGGAAATAGGTCATCACAATGGACCAGAAGCAACTTGGAAAGGAATGACCAAAGACTATTGAATCCTATTATTGTGAACGAGAAAAATCACTTTCAGGAGACACCATCAACTCTATATCCGCACCTGAGACCACAGAAAGAAAAATGACCTCGTCTCAAGCCCAAAAAGCTTTCTTGGAGGAGCTCAGGAAGGGTTTTAAAAGCCAAATTAGAGAGGTAGAAGATAAATTGACAAATAATTTTAAAATTACATTGGTCAAAATAAGGGAAAAAAAATCTCACTGAAGAAAACAAATGCTTAAAAAGTAAAATTTGTGAACTGGGATAAGAAGTTCAAAATCTAACTTGGGAAAATACTTCCCTAAAAATGAAATATGAACATGTGGAAAAGGAACTTCAAAAACAAACTGAGGAAAATAATTCACTAAAAATTATGGTCAGTCAAGTCAAAGCTAATGACTCTATGACACATCATGAATCAGTCAAACAAAACATAAAATGTAAAAGATCTCACTGGAAAAACAACTGACCTGGAGAACGGATCCAGGAAAGATAATCTAAGAATCATTGGTCTACAAGAAAGCCATGATGAAAGAAATAGTCTGGACAACATCCTCTAACAAGTTATCCTTGATGTAGGAATTCTGGAACCTGGCTATAATATTCCTAGAAGTTTTCTTTTTGGGATCTTTTTCAAGAGGTGATTGGTGAATTATTTCAAGTTCTATTTTGCCCTCTGGTTCTAAAATATCTGGGCAATTTTCCTTAAGAATTTCTTGAAGGATGATTTCTAGGTTCTTTTTCTGATCATGGCTTTCAGATAGTGCAATAATTTTTAAATTATCTCTCCTGGATCTATTTTCCAGGTCAGTGGTTTTTTCAATAAGATATTTTACATTGTCTTCTATTTTTTCATTTCTTTGGATCTGTTTAATAATATCTTGATTTCTCATAAAGTCATTTGCTTCCATTTTCTGCACTCTAATTCTGAAGGCATTATTATCTTCAGTGAGCTTTTCAGATTCTTTTTTTCCATCTGGCAAATTGTACTTTTTAAGGCATTCTTCTCCTCATTGGTTTTTTGGGCCTCCTTTGCCATTTGAGTTAGTCTATTTTTTAAGGTGTTATTTTCTTCAGTCAGGTTGTTGACTCTCTTATCATGATTTTCATGCATCATTCTCATTTCTCTCCTCAATTTTTCCTCCACTTCTCTTATTTCATTTTCCAGTTCCTTTTTAAGCTCCTCTATGGCCTCTATCAACTTTGAATTTTTCTTAGAAGCTTTTGGTGTGGGAGTTCTGACTGTTTTGTCTTTCTCCTGTTCCATGCTTTGCTCCTTTTTATCCCCCAAAAATGAATCTAAAGTTGCATTGCTTGGCTTGCTTTGCTTCCTTTGCCTGCTCATGTTGCCAGTCAATTATGAGGCTTTTGGGAGCCATAGTAAAACTCTGCTTTCAGAGGGGAGAGCTCTTTCCCAAATTGCTGAGGTTTTCTCAGCTGCTGGAGCTATTAGGAGACTGCCATTTTTTGCAGCCTCCACCAGCTTTGGCTCACTGAATATATGCCTCAGGATCACCACACAAGACCACAATCTGGTCCAGGCAGCTCCAGGCAAGAGCACTTAGCCTCTGAATGATCACTTGGCCCCCCTGCAATTTGCAGGCTGGGAGCTTCTGAAGCAGCCATGTGGAGACAGTGACAGGGCTGCCACTTCAGACTACAGTTAGGTCTGAAGGCAGTTTGGCCAGACCCTCTTCCCCAAATTTAGCCGAGTTCCTCTGACCTTTTCCCTTTGTCCTTGGCTCTTGAGGGTTGGTGATTCTGGAAATCACCAGAGCTGGTTATGATATACTCTCCTGAATGCTACAGCTGCAGCTTCTCCTAGACACCCTGGGGCCGAAACCACATGGGGCTGGGCTTTGCTTCCAGTGGCACTGTGATGGTGCCCATCTGCCTGGATGTCTTCAGCAGGAGCTATGTTATTCCATCATTTTTGTGGAGTCTGGATCTCTAAAATTTGTTTAGAGTCATATTTTATAGGTATTAGAGGTGGTATTGGGAGGAGCTCATGGAGTTCTCCTGTTTCTACACCGTGATATTGACTCCATCCAATGAGATTTGTTTTGTTTTTTTTAATTGTCAGAATAGTTCATTTACTAGGGCATAAAAACCTTATAATTCAGTACAGAAAGGCAGAAATATTAAATGCATCCTTCTCAGATCATGACACAATAAAAATTATATGTAATAATGGGCCATGGAAAGATAGACTAAAAACTAATGGACACTAAATAATTTAATCCTAAAGAATGAGTGGGTCAAACAAGAAATTATAGACACAATTAGTAACTTCATTCAAGAGAATGACAATAATGAGACAATATACCAAAACTTGTGGGATGCAGCAAAAGCTGTTCTTAGGGGAAGTTTTATATCCCTGAATACATACATGAATAAAATAAAGAAAATGGAGGTCAATGAATTGGGCATGCAACTGAAAAAGTTAGAAAAAGAACAAATTGAAAATCCCCAATTAAATACTAAATTAGAAATACTGAAAACCAAAGGAGAGATTAATGAAATTGAAATTAAGAAAACTATTGAATTAATAAATAAAACTAAGAGCTGGTTTTATGAAAAATCAATAAAATTGATAGACCTTTAGTCAATATGATTTTTAAAAAGGAAAGAAGAAAACCAAATTATAAGTATCAAAAATAAAAAGGGTGGATCTACCTCCAATGAAGAGGAACTTAAAACAATAATTAGGACTTATTTTGCCCAGTTGTATTCCATAAATTTTGCAATCTTAGTGAAATGGATGAATATTTACAAAAATATAAGTTGACTAGATTAACTGAAGAGGAAGCAAATTACTTAAATAGCCCCATCTCAGAAAAATAAATTGAACAAGCCATCATTGAATTCCCGAGGAAAAAATCTCCAGGACCAGGTAAATTTACTAGTGAATTCTATCACACATTTAAAGAACAATTGATTCCAATATTTTACAAACTATTTGGGAAAATCAGAGAAGAAGAAGCCCTACCAAATTATTTTTATCTCACAAATATGATACTGATACCTAAATAGGGAAGAGACAAAACAGAGAAGAAAAATTACCGACCAATTTCCCTCATGAATATAAATGCAAAAATTTTAAATAAAATATTAGCAAAAGGACTACAGCAACTTATCATGAGAGTAACATACTTTGATCAGGTAGCATTTATTCCAGGAATGCAAGAATGGTTCAATTTTAAGAAAGCTATCAGTATACTTGATCATATCAACAACAAAACTAGCAGAAACTATATGATTATTTCAGTAGATGCAGAAAAGGCTTTTGGCAAAATATAACACACATTCCTATTAAAAACACTGGAAATATAGGAATAAATGGAGTCTTCCTTAAAATAATAGGTAGTATCTATCTAAAACCATCAGTAAGTATTATATGTAATGGGGATAAGCTAGAAGCATTTCTGATAAGATCAAGGATGAAACAAGGATGTCCCCTATCACCCTTCTTATTCAGTTTGGTACTAGAAATGTTAGCAGTAGCAATAAGGAAAGAAAAAGAAATTGAATGAATCAAATTAGGAAAAGAAGAGACTAAACTATCACTCTTTGCAGATGATATTATGACATAATTGAAGAATCCTAGAGAATCAAGTAAAAAACTAATTGAGACATTACACAAATTTGGCAAAGTTGCAGAATATAAAATAAACCCCCATAAATCCTCAGCACTTCTATATATTTCTAATGAAATCCAACAACAAGAGATAGAAAGAGAAATTCCATTTAAAGTTACTGTAGACATTATAAAATATCTGGGAATCTACCTGCCAAAACAAACCAAGGGCCTATATGAACATAACTACAAATCACTTTTCAGACAAATAAAGTCCATATCTAACTAATTGGAAAAATATCAGCTGCTCATGGCTAGGTCGAGCTAATATTATTAAAATGACAATTTTACCTAAATTAAATTATATATTTAGTGCCATACCAATCAATCTATCAAACAATTATTTTATAGAGCTGGAAAAATATAGTAACAAAATTCTGGAAAATAAAAGGTCCAGAATATCAGGAAAAGTAATGAAAAGAAACGCTAGGGAAGGAGGCCTAGCCACACCAGATTTTAATTTGTATTATAAAGCAGCAGTCATCAAAACTACTTGGTACTGGCTAAGGAATCGCATAGGGGATCAGTGGAATGGATTAGGTACACAAGACACAGCAGTCAATGACTATAGTAATCTAATCTAATGTTTGATAAACCCAAGGACCCCCTTTTGGGATAAGAACTCGCTATTTGACAAAAACTGCTCAGAAAATTGGAATATAGGGGGCAGAGCCAAGATGGCAGCTTAGGAGCAGCAAGATACAGCAGCTCCCACACAGCCACATCAAATACCCAAAAAAATATGACTCTAAACAAATTCTAGGGCTCTAAAACACACACAGATATATCTCCTGCTGAAGGCAGCTTGGGTCAAAAGGATAATCTCAGCTCTGGGAGCTGAAACCAGCCCAGCCTGAAACCGTGGCTTTGCCCTGGAGGTGGTCTGACAAGCTGAGCCAAACCACAGCTGGAGCATCAGAAGAGCGGATCTGCAGCAGCTGTGGCAGTTTCCAGAATTATCAAGCCAGAAGGAAAAAGGACTAAGTGAAAGGTCAGTGGAAGTTGGCTAAAATTGGGAAAGAAAAGTGGGTCTGACCAAACTGCCTCTAGGGAAGGAAGTGGCAGAAGCAGAGGCCCTGCAGCCTCCACATTGCTGCTTCATAGCTCCCAGCCTCCAGACTGCAGCATGGCCAAGTGATTGTTCAGATGCCAAGTGCTCTTGCATTGAGCAGCCTGGATCTGGATCATGGTCTTGGGTGGTGGTCCTGGGGTGTGTTTTCAGTAAGCCAAAGCTAGTGGGGGCTGCAGTAGCCTCCTAAAAGCTTCAGCAGCTGGGAAAACCCCAGCAATTTGGGACAGAGCTTTCCCCTCTGGAAGCAGAGTTCCACAGAGCTAAAAAATCATTGACTGGCCAACCATGAACAAGCAAAAGAAGCAAAGTAAGAATAGTAACCAAACTCTAGAATAATTCTTTGGGAGCAAGAAGGATCAAAGCAGGGAATGGGAGGAAGACAACACAGTCAGAACTCCGACATCCAAAGCTTCCAAGAAACATGAAGACTGCCTAAAAGCTAGAGATCAACTGAAGAACGATTTTGAAAACCAAATGAGAAAAATTGGGAAGAGAAATAAGAATGATGCAAGAAAATCATGAAAAGAAAGTCAACAACCTGACTGAGGAAATTAATACCTTAAAAAATAGAATAACTCAAATGACAAAAGAGGCCCAAAAAGTCAATGAGGAGAAGAATGCCTTAAAATGTCGACTTTGCCAGAAGGAAAAAGAATCTCAAAAGCTTTCTGAAGAGAATAATTCCTTCAGAATTAGAGTGGAGCAAATGGAAGCAAATGTCTTTATGAGAAATCAAGACACTGTCAAAGAGATCCAAACAAATGAAAAAATACAAGGCAATGGGAAATATCTCCTTGAAAAAAACACCAATCTGGAAAACAGATCAAGGAGAGACAATTTAAAAAGTATTGGACTACCTGAAAGCCATGATCAAAAAAAGAACTTAGAAAGCATCTTTCAAGAAATTCTCAAGGAAAATTGCCCAGATATTTTAGAAGCAGAGGGCAAAATAGAACTTGAAAGAATTCACTGATCACCTCTTGAAAAAGATCCCCAAAAGAAAACTCCTAGAAATATTATAGCCAGGTTCTGGAGTCCCCAGATGAAGGAGAATGTATTGCAAGCTTCCAGGAAGAAACAATTTGAATATTGTGGAAACACAATTAGGATAACCCAGGATCTAGCAGCTTCTACATTAAGAATTGAAGGGCCTGGAATATGATATTCTGGAGATCAAGGGAGCTTGGATTAAAACCAAGAATCACCTACCCAGCAAAACTGAGTATAGTGTTCCAGGGGAAAATATGGCCATTGAGTGAGGTGGAGGACTTTCAAACATTCTTGCTGAAAAAACCAGAACTGAAGAGAAAGTTTGACACTCCAGTACAAGAAGCATGAGAAGATAATCGTGGAAAAGAAACCATAAGGAATTTATCAAAGTTGAACTATTTACATGCCAACATGGAAAAGTGACAATTGTAACTGATGAAACTTTTCTCAGTATGAGGATAGGTGAAAGGAATACAAATGTACATGTACATATACATACACATATATCTATATAGGAGGGTTTATATATGGATACCTGAGTATGTGTATATGTGAATACATAGAGGGTACAAGATCAATTGAATAGGAAGGGACAATTTTCTAAAAGGTGAAATCCTGAGGTGACAGAGGATTAGAATGAAAAGAAACAGGGAGAGAATGGGGTTAATCATCTCATAGAAGAGGCAAAGGATAATTGTTACAATGGAGGGGGAGAACAGGAAGGCAAAAGGGAAAGAGTCAACCTTACTATCACTGAACTTGGCTTAGGGAAGGAATAGCATAAACTCTAAACTGGGTATCTTTTCACACAGGAGAGTAGGGGTAATGGGGATGAGTGATGGGATGATGGAGGGGAGGGCAGGGTCGGGGGGAGGGTTTATGGAAGTACACACTTCTGTAAAGGGACAGGGACAGGGACAGGGTAGAGAATATAACAAGGGGGGAGAGGGATAGGAAGAAAGGACATATAATCAGTCTCTCACAATATGCCCAATGTGGAGAGGTTCTGTGTAATTACACATGTACAGC
>CM053585.1:373737313-373766611 GCA_028646515.1 Pseudochirops corinnae
ATGTCAAATTTTCTATTCAGTTCTGGATTTTTCCTCAAATATGCTTGAAAGTCCTCAACCTCATTGAATGACCATATTTTCCCCTGAACCATTATACTCAGTTTTGCTGGGTAGGTGATTCTTGGTTTTAATCCTCACTCCCCTGATCTCCAGATTATCATATTTCAGGGCCTTAGGTCCCTTAATGTAGAAGCTGCTAGATCCTGTGTTATCCTGATTGTGTTTCCACAGTATTCAAAGTGTTTCTTCCTGGCAGCTTGTAATATTTTCTCCTTGACTGGGAACTCTAGAACTTGGCTACAACATTCCTAGGTATTTTCTTTTTGGTATCTTTTTCAAGAGCTGATTGGTGAATTCTTTCAAGTTCTATTTTGCCCTCTGGTTCTAAAATATCTGGGCAATTTTCCTTGAGAATTCCTTGAAGGATGATTTCTAGGTTCTTTCTTTTGATCATGGCTTTCAGGTAGTTCAATAATTTTTAAATGGTCTCTCCTGCATCTATTTTCCAGGTCAGTGGTTTTTTCAATGAGATATTTCACATTGCCTTCTATTTTTTCATTTGGTTAGATCTGTTTAGTAATATCTTGATTTCTCATAAAGTCACTTGCTTACATTTGCTCCATTCTAATTCTGAAGGAATTATTCTTTTCAGTGAGCTTTTGAGATTCGTTTTCCATCTGGCAAATCTGATTTTTTAAGGCATTCTTCTCCTCATTGGCTTTTTGGGCCTCTTTTGCCATTTGAGTTAGTCTATTTTTAAAGATATTTTCTTCAGTCAGGTTTTTGACTGTCTTATCATGATTTTCTTGTATCATTCTCATTTCTCTTCCCAATTTTTCCTCCACTTCTCCTATTTGGCTCTCAAAATCCTTCTTAAGGTCCTTTATGGCTTGTAACCAGTCTACATTTTTTTTGGAAGCTTTTGGTGGGGGAGTCCTGACTGTGTTGTTGTCCTCCCATTCCATGCTTTGATCCTTTTTGTCCCCCCAAAATGAATCTAAAGTTGCATCGTTGAGCTTTCTTTGCTTCCTTTGTCTGCTCGTATTGCCAGTCAGTTACTTGACTTTTGGGCTTAGAACAACTCTTTTTTCAGAGGGGAGAGCTCTGTCCCAAATCACTGGGGTTTTCACAGCTGCTGGAGCTATTAGGAGACCACAGTATCTGCAGCCCCAACCAGCTTTGGCTCACTGAAAATGCACCTCAGGACCACCACCCAAGACCATGATCCTGATCCAGGCAGCTCAAGCCAAGAGCACTTAGTTTCTGAATGATCACTTGGCCCCCCTGAAATCTGCAGGCTGTGAGTTCTCAAGCAGCCACATGGAGGTGGCTGCAGGGCTACTGCTTCAGACTGCTTCTAGCTCTGGAGGCAGTTGGCCAGACCTTCTCCCCCAAATTTAGCTGAGCTCCATTGAGCTTTTCCCTTTGTCCTTGGCTCTTATGGGTTGGTAATTCTGTATACTGCCACAGTTGCTGGTGATCCTCTCTCCTGAAAACTCCAGCCAGGGCTTCTCTGGATGGCCTGGGGCTAAAACTGCATGGGGCTTGGCTCTGCTCCCATCAGGCTGCAATGAGCCCTTTCTGTCTGTCTGCTGGACTGCCTTCGGTGGGAGCCTTGTTTCTCTGTCTTTTTATGAGTTCTGGAGCTCTAAAATTTGTTTAGAGTTATATTTTATAGGTGTTTGAGGTGGTTATGGTGGGAGCCATGGAATTCTCCTGCTTCTACACTGCCATCTTGACTCTGCCCCTTCAAGTCATTTCCTCTTAAAAAAAAAAACTTTCTGAGCAATTAGCAAATATTTTTAGATACTGTCTTACTTTTCTAGCTGAAGAATAGTCAATATGGGGGCGGTGGGATACAAAGGACAAAGCAAGGGCCCTGCAGTCGGTGAAATCCAATAAATATCCTGGACACAGTCATGGGTGATGAGGATACAAAGACTAAAGGGAAGCAGGGCCTGACCTACAGATTGGATTTTTGTTGTATTAATGAGATTCTGTTATAGCTTGAAAAGCAAGAATGGAAGCAAAGCTTGGGTCTTGGAATTGAGACACGAATTCTTGTCAATATATGAGTCAATCAATGGACAAGTATTTACTAGTATTTGCTGTGTGCTCAACAGTGCTGTAGGTACTGGGGAGACAAAGGCAAGTTCATCTCTTCCCAAGCCTTGAAGAATTTTCCTTGAAGGATAGCCCCGTGTGCTATGAGTTCTTACTGTCTATGAGTCATGATTTCTGATTGACTGAGAGGTCTTTGGTCCATGCCTTGAAAAGGTGTAGTGACACTTTGGGGGAAGAAGTTTGAGATGTCTTAAGGGAGAAGCAAACAAGGACCTTTCGCTGTAGGACAGGAGACCTGCACAGAGCCTCAAACTTATAGGAAGCACAGAACTCAATCATATTCCTTGAGTTCTAGTGCCTGCCACTTGAAAGCCTACTGAAAGAAGCTCTTTTACCCTAACTGGATCTGTTTTCTCATCTGTGGAATGAAGAGATATAAGTAAGATGGTGTTTAAGGCTCTACCCACTTTTGTCCCAGGTCTGACATTCCATGTTCTAAGGTTCATCCCACCTTTGAAATTCCTTGTTCTACTGCCCCTACCCTGTCTGTTCAAAAGTCTCCCCTCTTCCTCTGACATTCTCAGTTCTAAGACCTTCTCTGTTTAAACATCCTTTCCATCTCTAAGACTGGATGATGTGAAATGAAATATGTGTCCAAGAAAAGATGATAATATAGATAGTACATGAAATGTGCCAGTGACAATAAGTTCACTATGGTCAGGGCTGCACAGTTTCCAATACAGTCATACCCTAGATATGGGAAAGGGCAAAGCCTTAAAAGGTACTGTCAGAGATATGGGTGTCATTGGTTTTATGAAGTAGAATCATCACCACACAACTC
Organism: Pseudochirops corinnae; assembly: GCA_028646515.1. NCBI lineage: Eukaryota > Metazoa > Chordata > Mammalia > Diprotodontia > Pseudocheiridae > Pseudochirops > Pseudochirops corinnae. Next base: position 373,740,219 of record CM053585.1, read on the forward strand.
TTCAGTCTTCTTTGTGCTTAAGAACTCAGGTGGCTTGCAGCACAGTCTGCTACATCAGGTTTTCTGGAGATACATGCAACCCAAGTGGAAAGAGATAAGCAACTAGGTAACAAAGCTTCCAGAATCACACTCTTCCTCCAAAAAGAGGTCAGTTCTCATTTTCCTGCTGTCTGTCTTGTTAACAGGGTTAGCTCTGAACCAGAGCAGGAGGAACAATGGAGCACCAACCCACAGACCTAGGTTTGCTTGTTGGATACAGGTGGCTGAACAGCACTGGAGGGACCAGTGCCCTTATTATAGCTATAGGCAGCAGTAGTTCCAACTTCCTTTTTCCTACAGATTGACTTGATCTGCCTCCCTGACTAGTATAACTTAGAGGAGTTTAGAACAGGAAAATAACTTGGGAGAAATGGAATGTAAAACTTTATGTGCATTTATTATTATTTAAAAAATGTACTAGAAGGGTTTACAATAGGAAAGAACCATGGGGTTAGTGGTGGGAGGGAAGATTTTTTTTTTTAAGTGAAGAATACATTGTAATTGAAATAATTTCTCTCTAATTTGCCTTTCTTACCAATTTGGATTTTTAAATACCAGGTTTGCAGAAAGCAAGCATCTACATTCAAGGTAAATGACTATCTCTCATTCCCCATCCCCTTCTTGTTCTCTGATAATTCCAAAGAAAGAATCACAGAATGTCAGAGCTGGGAGAGCCTTAGGTGCCATCTAGGCCAATTCCATCATTTGACAAAGGAGAAAACCAGGGCCCAGAGATGGAAAGTGACTCACCCAAGGATCGCTTCCCTTCCTGTCTTCTCTCAGACCTGGGCCCATCAGTCATTGCTGTTTTTCATCTTCCTTCTCTCTTTATCTGGTCACTTAACCTACCCCCTTTCTACAGACAAGCTTAAATATTCTCTATCCTAAAATTTAATTCTTTTGATTTTGTCCCTCTCTCCAATCATTGTCTTGTCTCTCACTCCCTTTCACAGTGAAATGATTAGTTTGTCACCTCTATTGACCCTCTACACATTCTCCCTAGCAGCTCCATCACTGACTCTGGACAAGTGAGTTCAATCCCACTGCTCTCTAATGAACCTACCCCTCCAGGTGCAAGAAATCAAAACGTCTTGGTAGTCCTCATTCTCTCTCTCTCTCTCTCTCTCTCTCTCTCTCTCTCTCTCTCTCTCTCTCTCTCTCTCTTTCTCTCCCCCCTCCCTCCTCTGTCTCTGTCTCACTTGCTCACTCTCTTCTCTGTCTCTCTGTCTCTGTCTCTTCTCTGTCTCTCTCTGTCACTCTGTGTGTGTATGTGTGTGTGTATTTATATACATATATACACATATACATATATAATTTATTTTATTTTTAATTTATGGATTAAAAAAGCTGACATTGCATCCATTCCTTCTCCTCCTATTTGCTAAGAAATGATGAGACCAATTGCCACAATCTTACTTTTCATTTTTTTTAAATGTTAAACTTCAAGTCAGACAATTTAATTTGTGGAATAAAAAAAGATGATTGCACATGAAACTGCAAATCCTTTGCTATTCCTTTTAAATGTATTATCATGTATTTTTTTTCTCTTTCTTCTTTCCCCCACCACAGAAATTGCTACAATTAAACACAAATAGATATGTGTTTGTGTGTGTGTGTGTGTGCGCGTGTGTGTGTGTAATACATACTTCTATTTATCAGCTTTTTCTCTGGATACAGATAGTGTTTTTTACATATGTCCTTTATAGTTAATTCAGGTATTTATAATAGTCAAGATGACTTAGTCTCTCAAAATCATTTAAAAAAAATGTTGTTGTTACTGTATACAATGCTCTCTTCTGCTTATTTTGCTCTTCATTATTTCATGCAAGTCTTTACATGATTTTCTTTTTTTTAATTTTTTTGGAGGGGGAAGGACAGGGCATTTGGAGTTGAATAACTTGCCCAAGGTCACATGGCTAAAGTTAAGTGTCTTAGTCCACATTTGAACTCAGGTCCTCCAGACTCCAGAGCTGGCACTTTATTCACTGTGCCATCTAGCAGCCCCTCCATGTTTTTCTAAGATCACTGAGCTCATCATTTCTTAAAGCACAGTAGTATTACACCACAAATATATACCATATTTTGTTCAGCTATTCTCCAATTGATGGGCATCCTCTCAATTTCCAGTTCAGCATCAGCATTTTGTTGTTCAGCATCAGAAATATCAATACTAGATTTGTATCCCCAAAGAGATTTAAAAAAAAGAAAAAAGAAAAGTACCTATGTGTTCATAGCAGCTCTCTTCTTTTGGCAAAGAACTGGAAATTGAGGGAATGCCCATCAGTTGGGGAATGGCTGAACAAACTACAATATGTTATTGTGATGGAATATATGGTTTTATAAGAAATGAAGAGCAGGATGCTCTCAGAAAAATCTGAAAAGACTTTCATGAGGTGATGCAAAGTGAAACATATTGTCCACAAGGTAACAGCCATATTGTGCTATGATGATAATGCAACGATGTTAATAACTTAGCCATTCTCAGAAATACAATCATCTGAGACAACTCTGAAGGCCTTATGTTGAGGTATTATGCATAGAAATTAAGAAATAAGGTGACAATATATAAAAGAGAGCTGCTATAAACATTTTAGAATATATAGGTTATTTTCCTTTTTCCCTAATCAGCTTTGGAAATAGCCCTAGTAGTGGTATTCCTACATTGAAGAGTGTATTCATTTTCTTTATGCCCATCATATCATTTCCTTGTACAATATATACTTACCTAATTCATATATAGTTTTCTAATTAGTTATATATCTTCATAACATATACATATATTTGTACACTTGTATCACATTTACATTTTGGAACTGTTGTTCATTTGTTCAGTTGTGTCTAACTCTTTATGACTCCTTGGGCCATAGCTCACCAGGCTCTTCTATTCTCCACTATTTCCCAAAGTCTTTTCAAACTCATGTTCATCACTTCCATGATACTCTCAATCCATCTCATCCTCTACCATCCCCTTTTCCTTTTGCTTTCAATCCTTCACACCCTCAGGGTCTTTTCCAATGAATCCCATCTTCCCATTGTATGAGCAAAGGATTTAAGCTTCAGCTTCAGTATTTCTCCTTCCAATAAATAGACTGAATCAATTTCTTTAAGTATTGACTGATTTGATCTCCTTGCCATTAAATGGACTCTCAAAAGTCTTCTCCAGCACCAAAATTTGAAGTTGTTGATTCTGTAGCACTCAGCTTTCCTTATAGTTCAACTCTCATAGCCACACTTGACTATTGGAAAAACCATAGCTTTGACTATACTGACCTTTGTCAGCAGGATAATGTCTCTGTGTTTTGTTTTGTTTGTTTTGTTTTGTTTTGTTTTTATAATGCTGTCCACATTCACCATAGCTTTCCTTCCAAAGAGCAAGCATCTTTTAATTTCATGGCTGGTGTCATCTATAGTGATTGCAGAGACCAAGAGCATGTAATATGACACTGTTTCTGTTTCTTCTACACCTATTTGCCAAGAAATGATGGGACCAGTTGCTGCAATCTTATTTTCTTTTTTTTTTTTTATTTATGTTAAGCTTCAAGTAAGCATTTACACTCTCCTCTTTCACTCTCATTAAGGGGCTGCTTATTTCCTCTTAACTTTCTACCAGCACAGTGGTTTCCTCTGAATATTTGAGATTGTTGATATTTCTCCTTGCAACCTTAATCCCAGCTTCTGATGCATCTGGCATTTCACTTGAGGTATTATGCATAGAAATTAAGAAATAAGGTGACAATATATAGTCTTGTCATACTTCTTTTCTGATCTTAAACCAATCATTTTTTTCCATGTTCAGTTCCAATTGTTGCTTCTTGGCCCTCACATAGGTTCCTCAGAAGACAAGTAAGATATGTTTTGGGACTTCCCACACTTTCTTGTGATCCACACCATCAAAGGCTTTAATGTAGTCAATGAAGAAGAAGTATATGCTTTTTTTCTGCCTGGAACTCCCTTGCATTCTTCATAATTCAGCAAATGCTGGTAATTTGGCTTTTAGTTTCTCGGCCTCTTCAAAAATCAACCTGCTCTTCTAGTAATTCTTGGTTCACACATAACTGAAGGCTAACTTGAAGAATCTTAAGTATAACCTTGCTAGCATATAAAATGAGTGCAATTGTTCAATAATTTGAACATTCTTTGGCATTGTCTTTCTTTATGATTGGGTCATAAGCTGATTTTTTTTTTTCAATTCAGTAGATACTGTTGAGTATTCCACATTTACTGGCATAATACCCTTTTACCCAGAAATATCAATGCTAGATTTGTATCCCCAAAGAGATTTAAAAAAAAGAAAAAAGAAAAGTACCTATGTGTTCATAGCAGCTCTCTTCTTTTGGCAAAGAACTGGAAATTGAGGGAATGCCCATCAGGTGGGGAATGGCTGAACAAACTACAATATGTTATTGTGATGGAATATATGGTTTTATAAGAAATGAAGAGCAGGATGCTCTCAGAAAAATCTGAAAAGACTTTCATGAGGTGATGCAAAGTGAAACATATTGTCTACAAGGTAACAGCCATATTGTGCCATGATGATAATGCAACGATGTTAATAACTTAGCCATTCTCAGAAATACAATCATCTGAGACAACTCTGAAGGCATTATGTTGAAAAATGCTATCCACCCCCAGAGAAAGAACTGATGGTGCCTCAACACAGATTGAAGTACACTTTTTAACTTTCTTTATCTTTTGAGGGTTTTTTTTTGTCTATGTTTTCTTTCACAACATGACTATTATGGAAATGTTTTGCATGTCTACACATTTACAATCTATGTCAAATTGTTTGCCTTTTCAATAAGCGGTGAAGGTGGAAAGGGAGGAAGGGGGAGAAATTTGGAACTCAAAGTTTTAAAAATGAATATTTAAAATTCTATTTACAGGCAACTAGTAAAATACTAAATAAAGAATAAAAAAAAAAGAAATTTCTGGCCTATTGAATGCAGTACTTTAATGACACCATCTTTCAAAATTTCAAATACTTCAGCTGGAATTCCATCCGCTCCATAGACTTATTGTTAGCAATGTTTCCTAAGACCCCTTTGACTTTGTTCTTTATGATGTTTGGCTCTAGATCAGTAACTGCCCAATCATGGTGACTGATGATGCTGAGACTTTCTACGGTTTAATATCTTCCACTTTCATTAAGTCTCTATCATTTCTGTCTCTTATCATGCCCATTTTTCATGAAACATTCTCTTGATATCTCTATAAACATATATTTGCTACATATACATATATATTTACACATACATACACACAACACACACACACATACAAGTTGTGTGTATGTGCCTCTCTATAGGACAATGGGCTCCCTGAAGGCAAGGACCAGGTTCAACATGAATTTGTGTCTCATAGTACTTGTTATAGTGAATTGGACATGAACATAATAAATGTTTGTTGGATTTCTATCTTTTCCTGCTTCTGTCCCCTTGATCACCTAAGAAAGGGACTTCATAAGTTATGATTCTGTGGCAACAAACTTTTCTTGGAATGTGGCTGAAGCATGGTGTCCAGGATGAGGTGCACAAAGAGGCCCATGTGGATTTGGCTGTTCTGTGCACTGTTCAGACATAGGTGGTATCATGTGTTTTGTTCATACCTGATGACAAGCTGAAACATGTCTAAAGGTCACCAAAGAGGATAGTGATGGCATTAGAGGCCATGCAATGTGAGGATTAGATGATGGATCGGGAGATGTTTAGCCTCGTGGAGAAGACAAGACTTAGGAGTTGTGTGAGAGCTAACTTCCCATGTATGTAGGATTGCCTTAGGGATGATAAATTTGACTCATGTTCTGCTTAACCTCAATGTGTGGAAGCTGCAGAGATATATTTGGAATAGATACAAGGGAAAACATCCTAACAATGAGTTTGGCCTCAGGCTGCAGCAAGACAACCCTTCTATACTTTTTGTTGACCATGATGGGTCCTAAGCTGCCATAAAACCATTCATTTCTATGAACAAATCTATGTGACTCAGTTATTTGTTTGAAGCACTATTGTTGACATATTTCTGGCTGACTTCCTGAATATGTTACCCATGGAGGATCCTATTTCTAGTTCTATGTCATTTACAAGGCTTACAAGGATTATATTTGACAGCTCCAGTTATGTGTACCAGTGACCAGTCCTTCCTCATGCTTCATGAAAGATGGCATTCTATTTGCCAACTATTTCTCTAGCTCTTTTCCATCTTTCCTGCCACTGTCAGAATGTCTTTTATTCCTATTCCTCCTTTGTGGCCAGTAAGAATTCATCTTTCTATAGCTGCCTAAGGTCGATGGATCTTGGATTTCATTAAAATTGCATTTTCAAATTTCCTACTTTCCAAATCTCTTTTGGTCCACTTTTAATTCTAACATATAGTAAGGAATACACTGCATATGAGTAGATTGCTCTTGATCTGTTCTTCCTATTCAGCTTTGATTTCAGTAAGTGTCTTGACATTGTCAGGCTTAACCATCTTATTTATATTTCCATGCTTAATGGATTTTTTCTAGAGGAAACTAAGGTATTCGTAGATATCCTATTCATCCACTGGTTCAATGTGACCACTAGATTTCCTTGATATTTTCTAGCTCTTTTTTCCATGTTATCAGTTAAGAATTTTTCACTTAATGAGATGAAATTGAAGAGAGATAGATGCTAATAAATTTAACTCTAAGCAAAACCATAATGGGCTCAAACTATTACTGTGAAAAATGTACATTTTCATCACAACTGTTCTTGCCAATATTATTTTGGTGGTATATTTAAAGAGGCATCTAGGTGACTCAGTAAATAGAGAGTTGGACCTGGATTCAGGCAACGTAAGTTCAAATCTGACCTCAGACATTTACTAGCTGTGTGACCCTGGGTAAGTCACATAACCTCTGCCTTAATCTACTGGAGAAGGAAATAACAGATCACTCCAGTATCCTTCCCAAACAACCTCATGGACAGTACCAACATGCTATAGTTCACCAGGTCACAATGAGTTAGACTTGACTAAACAAAAACAATGTTCCCCCCCAAAAAAAATATATTTATTTTTAGTTTTCAACATTCATTTCCACAAAATTTTGAGTTACCAAGTTTTCTCGCCTATCCCCTATCCCCCACTCCAAAATAGAGAGTCTATTGAATATCCTTTTCCCCAAGCTGTTCTCTCTTATATCCTCCCTATCCCCCCAAACTTTCTAGTAGGGCAAGAATAATTTTTTTTACCTGTATATCTTATTTCCCAGTTACATGTAAAAAAACACTTTTTAAACATTTTTTTTAAAAACTTTTAGTTCAAGTTGTTTTTTTTTTTCCCTTCTTCCCTCCTTACCCACCCCCACTGGGAAGATAAGCAATTCAATACAGGTTGTACCATGTGTAATTATGCAAAACATTTCCATAGCAGTTATATTATGAAAGACTAACTATATTTCCCTCCTTCCTATCCTGCACCCACTTATTCTATTTTCTCCTTTGACCCCATCCTTTTTCAAAAGTGTTTGCTTCTAACTACCTTCTCCCCCAACCTGCCCTCCCTTCTATCATCGCCCCTCTTATCCCCTTCCCCTCTATTTTCCTGTAGGGTAAGTGTGTATGTTATTCCCTCCTTAAGCAAAATTCAACGAGAGCAAGGCAACACCAATGTTTTCAAAAGAGAAGAATTTTTCATGAGGTCATCGAATACTTAAACATTCCCACTATAACTCTAATTCCTATATTTGCCCCCCAAGGAATAAACCATGAATGCAGGATTGATGTCAAAGGTTTTCTGGTAATCCTCAGAGATAGTTTAAATGTTCATAAGATTCTACATAGCTTGTTCCATAATGACTGAATTGATAATAAGGTGCTCTTTACTCTCCCAATGATTTCGTGGTTCAGTCAGCCATATAGAGTATATGTGTGTATGTACATGTGTGCGTACATATATAAGTGTATATATACATATATGGATGTGTGATACACACACATATGTGTATATAGTGTTACATATAGTTATATAGTTTGTATGTACAATATATAATCTTGTGTTTGTTATTTTTCTTTTTATTGATACAAGTTAAGAATATTTTACATAAATTATAGGAATACGTAATTTACCTGAAAATGGTAGGGATTGCTGATGCTCTTATCTTTGAAAGGTGAGATCAGACTTGAATCTGAGAAGAAGCTGCTTAAGGCAATTTATATGATATTGTGAAACAGTCAGTCAATCAATAAACATTTATGAAGTACCTACTAAGTGCTAGGTGCTATGAATTTGGACCAGTAATAATGGACCTTGTCTGGAGCTTTCATTTGCAGAAAGGCTGGAGTTTCAGTCACTGACCTTGGCTGTAAGGTTTTATCCTTCACTGAGAATGGACAAGCACTCTATTCTTGATTGATCCACCTGGTGTTTTTGTTATGTTTGACTTCTTGTGACCTCATAGTTGACCAGGAATTTTCTACATTCTTCTTCTCAGGTGCTGCTTTGCCTTTAATAGCTTGTCTATTTAAGTCTCTACAGTACAGTTTTTGACCAAGGTTGAATTGTCTATTTTGTTTCTTTATCTGTTTTGAACTCCTCATATACAACATTAATGTTTTGACTTTTTTCTGTTTAAGGGAATAGAGAATTTTGGTTTGCACTTATTTTCTGGATTCCTTCCCCAGAATCCTTTTTGGTGCCTTTGATTGGGCCATAAAATACCTTATGCATGTACTAGGTAGATATGGATTTAATTATTCAATGCCTTTCTGAAAATCTCAAATATCATGTCCTCAAAATGTTTCTGCCATAGTGTTGGTGGACTCTTGTCATAAGGATATTTTTTGTTCATTTTACTTGTCCGTCTGTGGTCTTAACCTGTTGCATACCCTGTTGTTCAGGTTCTGAAACATTTCTACCCTTTCTGTGAAATACTGTGTGAGAATGTGTTCAGTTTTGATTGTTATAACATATGTCATTTTTTTTTTTTGGAATTACACTGTTCTGGTCAGCTAGTTGGATTTGTGCTAACAAGCAAAAAGACATTTGTCTATGAATGTTTTTATTTTTATGAATTTTATGAAGTTTTGTGAATTTCATCTCCTTTGAAAAACCATGTGAAATATCAGTATTGATTTTGTCATCTGTGAGATTATTAGCTCTAATTTTTGTTGTTTGCCTGAAGTTTTTCAGTTACAACAGGTGCTTAATTTTTCCCACTTCAGACTTTAGGAACTCCTGGAATTCATTTTTTTTTCTAGTTGTTGCTTGGGAGGAAATTATTTTTTATAATTTCCTTAAATCCATCAGACAATGAACATCTGTAATACAATGATCTGTAAGAGCTGACGCTACTGATGAGAAAAAAGCAATTTGAAATCATTTCCTCTAGAGCAGCAGTTCTCAACCTGTGGGCCGTGACCCCTTTGGGGGTCGAATGACCCTTTCACAGGGGTCAGCTAATGGCAACACATATTTCCTATGGTCTTAGGAACTGAGACGCCGCTCTTCTGTCTCCAGGAGGGTCCGCCCGTATGCAGATACACCCACATATGAGTATTAAAGGGTCATGATATTAGGAAGGTTGAGAACCACTGCTGTAGAGGTTGAGATATGTTTCCAGGTTGTTATAATATCGTCCTGGTGCATAATAAAAGTATTTATGTCTGTAGGTCCTTTTCTACATATTTATGCTTGCTAGTTCCAGTGGGGACTGCCATGTGCACTGAAGCATTTTTGAGAGGTGGCTATTGCTAGTTCTGATTGGTTCTAATGCCTCACTGTTAGACTGGGAGCTCCTTGAGAATAGGGATTGCATTTTGCCTTCCTTTGTACCCTCAGAATTTAGCACAGTGCCTGCCACATAGCCAGTGCTGCAATAATCCTGGGCTACCAGAAAATGAAAGCATGCCACTGGGTCCTCCATCATTTTCAGCAGCCTGAACATTGTCTGTTTCGAGGTGGGCAGCTCATCCCATTCTGAGGTCCTTAACACTGGTAAGAGTATTTACCCAAATGGACATCACTGATTGTTACTATTTTCCCTTGTTCTTCTCATCTTTTATCTGACAGATTGCAGATACAAATGCTAACGGGACAGTTCGCCATTCTATTAGGATTCTTGTACTTTCAATGTTTTTCTCTTTCACAAGTGGTTAAAATAATGGTCTTTTGTATTTGAATGAAATTACTGGGATATAAGCTGATCTTTATCTGGCGACTGAAAGCATATCTGGAACAACATGAGACACCTTCATATCGTTGTTATTGGCATTAACATTATCATTGCTGCCACTAGCCTGGATGACCTCTGAGTTTCGTTCCATCTCTGAAATTCATTGATTAGAATTTTGTGTCTTTGGCCTCTGATGATAAGGGAAAGAACAGGGAAGGCTCTGATTATGTCTTTTTGTCACTATTTTGTTGATTACTCATGTCCAGGTAACTGTAACCCCATTGGATGTTTTCTTGGCAGAGATACTGGACTGGTTTGTTATTTCTCTCTCCACCTCATTTTAGGGTTGGAGTCAAAATGAGGATAAGGAAACAGAGACAAATAGGGCCAAGTGACTTACCCAGGGTCAGCCAGGCAGTAAGTGTCTGAGGCCACATTTGAACTCAGGTCTGCCTGACTCAACTATACCACCTGGCTGTGCCCCTCCAATTATATATAGCACCATGGATGTCCTTCCTAAGCAGGTAGTGAGTTTTTCAAGCAGACACTGGATAGCCACTCATTGGGTTTATTGTGGAGAGAATCTCTGTCTGCTTCTGGCTTGGAATAGTAGGACTCAAAGGTCCCTTCCCACTCTGAGAGTCTGAGATTCTCATGAAAGGCTAGTTATAGTGAATACAGGAATGCCCTAGGGCTTTGATCAGGGCTGTTTTGACGTGTTTGGGATTAACTGTCTTTTTGCAAAGTAACATCTTTTCATGTATTAGGAGGTGGAATTAGTCCTGTCAGATGATGAATGAATAGAGGAAAAAGCATTTATTAAGAACTGACTAAGCATTGAGCTAAGATCTAGGCAGACAAACAGAACATCATGCTAGGTTCTGTCCTCAAAGAGCTTCTGTTCCAGTCGGGAAAGATACCACTGACAGGGCAGACAAAGAGGCCTGTGCTCCTCTGGGTTCAGCAACAAGCCAGATGGTACTAATATATCTTTCGTAATGTCATTTCCACTGATAAAACTCTATTCATTTCTGATGGGGAACAGTCATTGGATTTTGTTAGCACAAATTTTCTTGGAGTAAAATCATAGGTATGGCCACTGAATGGTGGAGACTGCCAAAAATAGTTGCAAGGTCAGCTCTTTTCAGGGAGTTGTTTCCTCAGATGATGGCTGGAGGGGCTGGGATGGAAGCTGGGGCTGTTCTCTGGGATGGGAGAGTAGACTCCTGCTATGCCTAGAGATCTTGGCCCAACCTGCCATTTGGCAGCTGCTGGTCAATGGTTGAGATAGAGATAAAAACTATAAAAGAAAAAAAAACAAGAGAAACTCAGTCTCAGCCCCTCCCCCCAACACACACACACACACACACACACACACACACACACACACACACACACACACACACACACTCTACCCCACAGACTCACTGTGGTGACACTCAGTCATCCCTAGAGGACGGCATTAATCCATCCACTCATATCCTTCTGGCTATAAAAAGGGCTATTTGTTTCTTGTCTGGGAGAGATCTCTTTATGATATTTTTAAAATTAGTCTCTGAATTCATGACAACACCTGCCTTTACCTGTAATTGTGGCAGTAAAGCCTGTCATCGGCTCTGTTTCTATAAGGGAGTGCTGCTGGGCTAAGGTGGAGCACACTGATTGTGAGGGATGAATTCTCAGACAAGATTCAGCAAACTCTGACCGGGGTGTGCTGTCTCTGTCCCCTCACTCCCAAGGCCTCACATCTATGCCTCTGGCTTTTAGACTGTGCTGGGGTTCATGAGATCATAGATCACAGACCTGGAGCTGGAAGCTACCCAGGAGGTCTTCTGGTCCCAACAACATCATTTCATAAATGACGAAACTGAGGCTGAGGGAAAAAAAAAAAAAAAAACAACAGAGACATCAAGTCCTTCAGCTAGTGATCAGCAGAGCTGGAATTCCAACAGAGGTCTTGGGCCTCCTACTGCTCCTGGGGTTGGGCAGCCTGAAGTGTTGTTATGAATTGACATTGCGGTGAAAAGCTGCCTGTGGCTTCTGCCCAACAGTTTAACTGAATCAGAGAATCAATGGCTCCTGATTGAATCATGAGTCATATTTTGTGTTGAAAATTTAATGACACGTATGCTTAGTCTAACAGTTTATCAGATCATGTTTATTTAAAACAATTCACTCATTAGCTGAAGCCCCCAGACACACAGTGACTCAGTCCTCCCTGACAGCATCAAGGTTCTCTGCCTTTCACAAGGTAACCAGGAGTCCTTACAGACTGACTGCCAAGGTCCCTCTGAGGGAAGTGTGGCTCAGCGGCTTAGGGAAGAAAACCACAATAGAATCAACCCATCAAGTTGACACATGGAATTACAAAGGAAGCCAATAATATTGAAATAGATATCCAAATATTAAAAAGCAAGACAACCAATGAAACAAGTTCATGGATCTCAAGTCAAGAACCTCTGGACCAAATAATGTAAAAAGGCCACGAGGGTCTGACTGCTGGGTTTGGGGAAAGCTTGAGGAGAAATCTATTCTCGTCCTGGCCTTGCTATATTAACCACCCTTGTGATCTTTAATTATTCATTCAGCAAACATTTATGAAACTCCTTGATTGCCAGGCACTGTGTACTCCATGACCTGGTGATCCAGGAGATTTCCCTTCTCTTGATCTCACTTTTTTCATCTGCAAAATGGGGAAATGGTAGATTACTTTCTAGATTTTTTCCTCTGACCTCACACCATGTTCACTTCCACCTCCATATTAGGTACCTGAGCTCTGATCATAGAAACTTGAGGAATTATAAGGAGCTCATTTGAAACAGTCTCTGTCTTAGGCATGGCATGATTCAATATGGACAAAAATCCAAGCCAAAGTAGAACAAACCCCCAGGACAAACAGGCTATGAGATGTCTCCAATGAAAGAAAATTGCTTCAGTTCCTTGTAAGTCCAAAAAAAAAATAAAAAAAAGCAAAAAGAACTTTGATCTTCTCATGGTTTAACAGGACTTTGTCTAAAGTGGAGCTGACGCCAATCCCATTTCTGTTTCCCTGGTGAAATAGTCAAATATCCTCTAGCCCCACGGCCACTGGGCTCTGGGCATGATTAGCCCTTGGGTCCATCACCTGACCCCTCTTGGGCCTCAGTTTCCTCCTATTCCAAAGAGAATAATAGTCCTTATCCTGTCCTGTCTCACAAGCTGTTGGGCAGGTCAACTAACAGAATGAATGGGGAAATGATTCAGAAAGACCTTAGATTTTCTGTGAAGGGAAAGGAATACACTTGGACCCTGGAAGTATGCACAGCCTGACCTTGGCTGAAGGACAGACAGCGGCTGTTCAGTGGAGGTGAGACTTTGCAGCCTTGAGTGGTCAGATCTTTTCTCTCTGTGGTTCCCTCTCTGGGGAAGTTGATTATGCCCTCCCCCACGTCATTCCAGGTTCTGTCTTCTGGGGTCATGCAGAATAATCTGAATCTCTGGTTCCCGTGGCAGCCCTTTTGGTTCCAGAAGATAACCCTTGTGAGCCCTTCTGAGTCTTCTCTTCTCCAGGATAAACACACTGTGTATGTTGGTTCTTCTGCAGCAGGTTTTCATGGCATCCCCAGCTCCAGCCTGGTCACCATCTTCTGTTTTTCTCAACCTTCTTAGTGCTCTTTCTTAGCTGGGGCTTCCAGACTTGAGAATCATTCCTAAGTGTTGCAGAGAACATGGTGACTGCTGTTCTGGGGGATGATGGTCACCTCTAGTAACAGTCTGCCCCTGAAGCATTCTCCCCAGTATCCCTAAACAGGGTCTTGTTCACAGTAGGTGCTTAATTGGTTCATGTTGAACATTAACTCTGGACAGTTGTAGCCTCAGTAGCTCCCACCTCCCAGCTGTTTCTCCGAGAAGAGAAATGATCCAACATCACAATAGTGGGTCTCAGAAAAAAAAAATGGGCCACACCTTTCTCTTCCCTGTTGGAAGCTGTAGGGCAATTTGGGATTGTTTTGCTCTGTCCACCCAACGGGTGATTTGTGGCTCCAGGCAATTAATCAGGCATCATAACCGTTTACACAGCCCCAAGGTGAACTGTTTGAGTTTGCAGCCAGAGGCATGGCCACCAGCATTGAGGATTTGCCAAGGGTCCCTCATGAGGGTGATTCATAAACCATAGAATATAAAATTTCAAAGCGGAGCTTAACAGTCTAGAGGGAATTGAAGACTCCTCACTTTCATGTATCAGAAACATGCCAAGGAGGGCTAAGTAACTTTTTAAAATTTACAAATTTGTGGTTGAGCAAATGTCTCCCCAGTTCAATTCAGTTCTTTCTAGGTTGTTGGACAAAAGATGGTCCATTTTTGGTAAGGGAAATTGTGAAAATTCTGATAGACACTCGATATTCTTTAAGGTGAAAGCAACATTGCAGAGTTTCTAATCCAATGTTCCATTTCACAGGCGAGAAAACTGAAGTTGTCTAACAGGCAGTGACATGCTTAGTATTACAAAGCAAGTTACTGTTACTGCCTGAATCAGGACTAGACTCTCAGTCCTACTCTCAGTATAGTATGTTTCTACTACTTTTTGTTATCATTTCATTCTCTGCCTTCTTCCCCTCCCTCTCCTTCCTTCCTTCCTTTTTCTGATTCTCAATTTTATTGGCACAAGGACCTCCCCAGGAAAACAACAGCTCTCTTGACCACTGAAGAACAATTATCTAGAGTACTGAGAGGTGAAGTAATATTCCCAATTTCACCCAGGTCTTCTTGACTCTTACGCAAGCTCTCCATCCACTATGTCAGGCACCTTCTCCAATGTTGTTATTGTTGTTATTCTAACAGTTTTTGCTATAACACACTGTATCTCACTTGGAAGGATGAAATTCTAAACAGATTAGTATCAAGAATCATTACTATATAGTTTCTTTGATTCCCCAATGAGGTTAATTTTAATAAAAATGAAATTTGTCCATTAAAACTCAATGGAAAATGCAATGAATGGTCTTAAACATGTGAACCATCAAAGTAGTCTTAGTAGAGTTTATCTTTTGTTAAAAGTCCTTTCAGTATATGTTCAAAGTCTCATTGGACCAAAAGATTCCCAAGCATTCTGATGTAGGAGCCAAGTTTTCATTAGGAAAGGATCATAACTCCATGTGAAACCACCCTTTGCTCAGCACTTCCAGCAAACACTGAGAAGTAGGGGCTGCCTGAAGAAAAGGTCTCATTTCTGATTTGTAAAACAACATACTTGTGTAGGTGATCTCCTCTGAACTCCAAATCTACTCTCAATCCTTGATCCAATACTTTGGCTTTCAGGCCATGGCTCAATAGAGAGAGTGTTGATCTTGACATTGGGGACACTTAGATTCAATTCCCTCCTCTGAGACTAAGAAGTTTTAACCTGGGGAAAATCCTGTTTTCTCCGAGCCTCAGTTAAATCATATGTAAATTGAAGCTTAGTAAGGTCAATAGTTCCCACCTCATAGGGTTGTCGTGTCAAAAAAAAGAACATGGCGTACTTATAAGACTTTAAACTGTTATATAAATGTTAGCAGCTGATCACAGTGAAGGAGCCTTCATAGTCCCCAGTCATCTCATTCCATATTACTGTACACCATTCCCAAAATGCTCAGCACATGGGTGGAAAGCCCCACTCTTTCTACTTGAAAAAAGAAAATGAGATTAATTGGGGAAATGCCCATAACTCCAAAGAGAGAACCAAGATGGAAAATGCCCACCCTGCACTCAAGCCCCGACTAAGCTGAAGATCATCATGGTGTTTTTTTTATTTAGTTTATAGTCTTTTGTACTGAAAACACTTGCAGAGCTCAGGAATCTGACCAACTAATCCAGTTAATACTGACTTAATTATCTCAGCACTCCTCTGGATCATTCTCCATGAAATACATAGATAGGGACTGATATAGACTCATCAAAGAGTTTAATATCCCACCTGCCAACAATGTAATCATGGGGAGAAGAAAGTTAGATATTGTCAGGACATGCCTTTGGATATATTGCTTTGCAGCTTTTTTCTTTTATTTGAATTTTTAAAATATGGTGTGTATTAATAAAAGAGTATATCCTAAGCTCTGACTTTCATTAGATGCAGCAGCTGAATATCTGGTTAAAAATCATGTTTCCACCTATAAGAACATGTTTGTGATAAAGAGAATTCTGTGGCTTCACTTAGCCTAAAGATATTGATATTTTGATATTCCAGGGACTGTTTGGAAAATGCTGCCTCGACTGAAAAAAATGCTCTCCTCATTAGAAGAGTATTGCATTCCTCACTGCTTCTGCTAATGTTGATGCTTGCAAAGGAGACCAGACCAGTCCCTCAAGCAGATAGGAATTCATTCACTACAACAACATCGATCAAGCCAGTTCACCAAACTCTTAATAAGAGCCCATTCTGTGCAAGGTCCTGTATTAATGATCAAGAGCACAAGGGTACAAACAAATGGAAACCCCAACAACAATGACAACAAAGTACTCCTTGTCCTTTGGTGGCTTATAGTCTAATCAGTGTAAAAAATCTGGGGCCACCATTAAGTAAGACATAAGGACCTGAGATTTCAAGCTGGAAAAGCTCTTGGGCATCATGTAATTCAAACTCTTTATATAAAAATGAGGAAGCAGAACACCAGAAAGCACAAGGGATGTGCTCAGGGTTAAACAGTTAACAACTCAGAAAAGGCAGGAAGTTGTGAGAGAAAGAATTCTGACTGGAGGCAGAGGACTTGTGTCCGACTCCCTCACCCCCATAGTTGCTGTCTGGGTGACCTTGGCTGAGTCATTTGGCCTTCCTGATGCTCAGCATTTTGATAGCTGTCTGGATAATTGTAAGGTAGGTGGTAGCTCAGGACAGAGGAACAGCAGCCACTGACTTTTCTTTCAGAGGACCTCAATTCAATTTCTGCCTTTGGTACTTCCTACTTGTGTGATCTTGGGCAAATGATTTCATCTTCCCGGGTCTCGGTTTCCCCATCTGTAAAAGAGGCATGCAGCATAGTATGGTGGGAAAAAACCCCTCTGACTTCTGGGTCAGAGAACTTAAAATCTCAGCTCTGAGGGTTACTCTCTATGTGATTGTTGGCAAGTTCCTTAATCTCCCTGGGTCTCGGTTTCCTTACCCCTAAAAGAGGGGGTCCCTTCCATCTCCAGGTCAAGCTTGATCTTATTCAACTGCAATAAACAAATTCTCAGTGGTCAAGCTCTGAGGAACACCCTATTTCTTGCTATCTTTGCCTCAAACTCAACTTAGCCTCTTACACTTGACCAGTTCCCAAGTTCTGTTCACTCCTGCTATGCCATATCTCTCATTCACTCATCCCCTCATTTTCCCACTGTTGCACCCTTGAATAAACCCTGATTCCTGACCCCTCCCATCCTAGTGCCTTCCCACTCTATGAATGATTGAAAAAGTATTTATTAAGTGAGTACTATGTGCAAAGCACTTTGCTAAGTGGTAGGCATACACATAGAAAAGTCAGGTAGTCCCTTCTCTCAAAGACCTTGTATCTTAATATCTTAATGGTGGAGATAACCCATGTAGAACATTTCAGCTTCAAGCCAGATGGCCACATCTCCATAAGGTTTATTCATGTGACGATGGCTGTGGGGGAATGGGCTGGCAATTTGGGTGGTAATGCCATTCCCATGACTCTTGAGTCTAGCTGCTCATTGATGGCTATTGATGAACAATTGGAATTGGTGTTGTCAAGGAAGGTAGCTCTCCTCTCTTTGAGGGTTGAAACAACCCCAGGTGGAAGCAGGGCTGATGGTTTTAGGGTAGACTTCTGTTCCTAAGGCTCTGCTGCTCAAGGTCTTGGGGTTTCTCCATTGGGGTTCAAGTGGAGTTTGTGGTCAAAGTGGTCATAATGGTGCTTTCATCTTCCTGGAATATGTTGCCTCCTGCTCTTGCTCTGCATGCCTTAATGCTTCAGCTAGACTGACTTTCCTGCCCTATGAGTTGCAATCTGTTGGCAGTTGGTGAGATTTATCTACCTTGAATTTATTTCATTCCAATTCAGTTTCCCCAAAAGGACATAAGGCTCTTGAGGGCAAGGACTGTTTTTGTCTTTGTGTCACTAGCATCTAGCACAAGGCTTAGCACAGAGTAGGCACTTAATAAAAGATTATTTACTGATTGGGCCTTGAGGGAAGAGATGGCTTTCATCAGGATCATGGAAGGGGAGGGAGAATATTCAGAGGCTGGAGTAGGCATAATGGATTAACTGGAAAGCAACCTGGGTGAAGGGGAGAAGTATCTGAATGGTCATGCGGAGTTAGGATGTGGATGTCAGCAAACATCAGACTTGGGTGGGGGGTGTTCTCTCTTTCCTTTGAGTCATTGGGAATTCACTGAAAAAATCAAGAAAGAAAGTGACATAGTCAGACATTTGGGTACATATATATTATTTATGTTGGCAGCTGTTTGGATAGATCAGAGAAAAAAGAGACTAGAGGCAGGGAGACCAATTACAAGTCTACTTCAGGAGACAAGGCTTAAAGTGGTGGCTGCAGTCATTGGCTAGCAGGCAGGAAGTCAATATGCATTTATTAGGCACCTACTGTATACCAGTCACTGTTAGAACTGGGAATATAAAGAGAGGCAAAAGCAATTCTTTGAAGGAGCTGACAATCTCATGGGGAAGACATTCTTTTTGAATTTTCATATTGTAGGAAAAAAAAAAAAAGAAAAACTAGGCTTCCATCTGCACTAACAGTCTATCAGTTCTCTATCTAGAGGTCAATGGCTTTTTTTCATCCCAAATTCTTTAGAACTGTTGTGGATCATTGTATTGATAAGAAATACGAACTCTTTCATGACTGGTTATCACTACATTGCTGTTGCTCTGTACCATGTCCTCCCAGTTCTGCTCACTTCACTTCACATCAGTTATATACACCTTCCCAGGTTTCTCTGAAACCATCCCCTTTATCATTTCTTAAAGTGCAGTAGTATCCATCACAGTCATGTAACATAATTTATTCAGTCATTCCTCAGTTGATGGGCAGAAGAGACAACATTAAACTGTGTACACTTGATATATGTGGGCTATATTTGGAAAGACAACTAATTGGTCCACATGAGAACATGTTTGGACATAATGGTTTATGGAGGTGATATCTGGTGGGTGTCTCTAATCTTGTTAGTTTGACATGAATGATGCTAGACTGTCCTATAGCATAGCAGGTTGGCAAAAAGGTAAAAGTGCAGAGATCTTGATTCTGGACTCCAAATGCAGAACTTCTTAACACTTTATTTTGTCCTGGACCTCTTTTGGGCAGTCAGTCTGGTCAAACAAATGAATTCTTTTCTAAGAATGATGTTTTCAGAGGAATAAAATAAGATGCATAGAGTTACAAAGGAAACAGATTAGATTGAAATAAAGATGGATGTCCCCCCCATCTAAGCTCACAGATTCCCTGAAATCAGGCTTTAGACTTAGAACCATTGTTTTAACAAGACTAAGTATCACCTCTCAGATATGCCCAGGTCTACTTCAGTACCTCTCTCTGGGCCTCCCTTTTTTTTTTTTTCTTCTCTAAATTACTGGTGCTGGTTCAAAGGATCGTTAAGGTCCCTTTTCCCAGCTCTGTCATTCCCTGTTCTAAGTGTCTTTCCTGCTCTGACCTTCACCTTTCTCAGACCCCTCTCAGTTCTGATATTCCCTGTTCTAAGGCCCTTCTCATCTTTCCTATTCCATATTCTAAAGTCCTTTGCTGTCTGACATTCCATGTTCTTTGATCTAATACTAGTCCTACCTCCATCTCTGACATTTTATCTTTTTGGTAAAAGTCTCTTCTAGCTCTGACACTCTATTTCAGTTCTATTTAACACACGCTTCTCATGCACCTGTTAAGTTGAAGACAGTGTGCCAGGTTTGAGGGAGGCAAAGACCCAATACAAAGCTGTCCTTGTCGACCAGAAATTAACACTGTATTGCCTTATTCATAATATCCTATTTAATATCATAATATTCCACATTTGGATCTGACTCTAAAGTTTGCATACACACACTTCTCACTTCTCTATATGTATATGTTCTTTTAGTTGCTAACTAGATGCTCTTGGCCGTTTCTTCAGAACAAGAGGCCAAGTGACCTGGCCACCAGGTTCACACAGCTGCTAAGTGCTTGAGACAAAAACTGCAGTTTGTGTCAAGATGTCCTTCATTTCCTTCTGGCCACAGTAGAGTGGGGACCCAAGTGTGCAGGAGGGCAGACAAATGCCTGGCTAAAATGAAGGTGTTTCCTAGGGGAAAAACCATCATTCTTTTCCTACATGTGCCTTCCCGGCTTGAAGTCTCGGACAACAAGAGCAGTGACTTTAATTTTGAATCTGAAAATTTGATAGTATCAAACATAATTGACACTCAAGCTATATTGAACATAGATTATTTTTTTATATTTCAGAATGTTGAATCTTGCCACAAACATTTTATCACTCAAAAACTCCATCCTTCCTGTTAAAACTCTGATCTAGCACTGTACCTAGAATCTGACTTGTTGTGGCCCTGAGTTTCTGCTATGGATTCCTGGCTCATCCTGGCTTGTGGTAGATAGAGGTAGTTTATAAAACACTTACTACATTCCAACCGAAAAATGACATTACTTACCCCCAAGGAGCTTACATTCTACTTTGGAAAGACTGCAAAGAAAGGGAAGGTAGAAATGAAGATAAGGGTACTCACAATGTAGCATGGTCAATAAATGACCTGGAGTTGATGTGAATGCCTGGATCTGCACAAGGTGAAAACCAACCTATCAAAAGCATGAGGTTGTTTCAGAGATGGAGTCCAAGTGTGTGATGGGAAGGAGGTGGATTATGACAACCTGGGTGGAGGCAACTTGGGTGATGGCACTTTCAAGTTCTTTTCAAAGAACTTAATTAATTGAATGATTTTATTGCATTCTGGATACTAGTACCCTGAATTTGTTACTCAATTTCTTTACATAGAGACTGACTTCCTTTTACCTGTCTGCTTGTCTCTCTCTTTGTCTAGGGCTCCTGTATATTCTTGCTGATAATGGAAGTAGTAATTGTTATCCTATCAAGTAATCAGTTAATCAATAAACATTAATACCTACTATGTGCCAGGCATTGTGCTAAGTGCCAAGGATACAAAAGTAGACAAAAGATAGTCCTGTCCTCAAGGAGCTTACAATCTAATCTAATAATTGTAGTAGTAGTGGCAATAGTTGTGGTCATCATTATCATCATCATCATCATCATCATCATCATCATCATCATCATCACCATTATCATCATCATCACAGTTTTCTTTATATTATTAAGATTTCTACAGCACTTTAAAGGCTGCAAAGCATTTTACATCTCTTGTTTCATGAGATCCTTTAAATAACCTTAGGAGGTAATTCTCATTTGACGGACAAGGACATTGGAATGGAAGGACATTTAGGGACTTGTCCTGGGTCACATAGCTAGTGTTTGAGGCACGAATTGGCCTCAGGTCTTCTTGACTCCACATCCGGCATTCCATTCTCTGCACCGAGTAGCTGACTCAACCCTATTAGAAAGTAATCCAAGAACATTTATGGCACTTATATATTGCCTTGCCTCTTTACCTGGGCTCCTGACTTTTTGTTTAAGCAACTATTAACTCAGTTTCTTCATGGATGGTTCAAATAACTTCTCTGGACCTTGGTCATTTTGCTTGCCTCCAACCTAAAGTCCACTGCCTCATGTTTACACAGTGAATAAATTCTTCAAGTGGCCTTGGGATGTAGGTGGAGCAAAATCTTACCCCCAACCATCCAGTGCATTTCTTACTGTTACTTGACTGATGTAAAACAAAATCACTCCCTATTTTCATCTTGTCTCCCCATAATTTGTCTCTTGGGTACACCTGCCCTGCTGCTCCCATTCCTGATTTTCTTCAATCAATGGCTTAAGTATATGGGTGTTTGGATACTAGATGTAGTAAAGTTTTCTTTCACCTCCTTCTTCAATATTCTCTCCAAATCTGCAATATGGTACTTATGAAGATGAAGGAGAGTAGGGCTTCTGGGGATTTGACCATGCCATCTTTGGATTAGGAGCTGATGGCTATTTCCAGCAGCCTATAGAACTCCAGATCTAGAGAAAAACAAAAACTAGGAACTTATCTTAGTCCAATCTCAGCATCTTGCTCACTCTCAAAATGATTCCAGAGAGAGGAAGAGACTAATCCAAAGGCAAAACAGGACATTTGAGGCAAGGTCAGAACTATTAATCCATTAGTAAGCACTTCTGATGCAGCTATGCACCCTACTCAGTATCAAGTAATGAACATGCAAGTGCACTTATTGAAACACTCTGTACTTACCATAACCTTGCTCTCCAAAAGGGGAGAAAACAAGGTCTCCTGCCTGCCAGTCCAAAGTTCTTTCCCCTGAACAAGAGCCACTCTAAGGACTAGAATCCTATTCTCAGGATCTTGGGTTTGTATCAGCTCTGGGGCCATTAATTCAGAAGACAGGTGGCTGTCCTCCAGCACCTCGCTCTTCTTTTCTGCACATGTTAGCTGAATGTCTGGCCATTTTGCTTTGCCTTGGACTGAGTAGCAGAGCCCACCTCTCCAGTTTGCTGACCTTTCCTTGGGGTCAGTGTGTCGGGCAGATACTCAGCTGGTCAGGCCCTATTCATACAATCAATATACATTTATCTCATGGGTTAAAGAAAGGAGATTTTCTGTTTTCCAAGGGAAGGATTCACCACAGAAATCAACAGCACAGCCCTGGGGAGGTGAAGTTGTTGAGGTCTGGCTGCCTGAGCCAACTCACATCTGTGTGAGTAATATAGCAATGTACAACAGCATTGATTGGTCACATTCTATATGCAGAGCCTGATACTGTGCTGTGGGGATGGGATATGCAGAGTGCAGAGAAGAGACAGTTGGCCTCCATGGCCACAACACACAGATAACTGATGCTACATGGTTAGGGCTGTAGTGTAAGCCAAAGTGCTTTGTGAGGTCCAAGGGCCGTGGTTATCACTAATTAGAGAAGGCAGCATAAATGGTGTTTCACTGTAGCAAATAGTATATAGCATTTGTCCATAGATTCTATACAGATTTGCATTCTGAGTAACAATAATAAGAATAAACACTAACAAATAATAAAGCACCTACTGTGTTCCAGCATTGTTATAAGAGCTTTATAAATATTATTGCATTTGATCCTCAAAACAATCCTGGGAGGTAGTTTCTATTAGTATTCTCATTTTATAGATGAGGAAACTGAGGCAATCAGAGGGAATTGCCCAGGGTTACATAGCTAATAATTGCATCTGAATTTGAATTCAGAACTTCCTCACTCCAGGCTCATCACTGTAGCCACAGTACCACCTTACTATCTAACAATCATCAGCACCACCACCACTAACAATGACAACTGCTCCTCCTCTTCCTCTTCCTCCTCTTTCCCCTCATGCTCCTTTTTTTCCACCGTCACCATTATCACCATACTAACAGCCAAAGAAGCAAAGAATGTTCTATAGATGAGGAGTGGGGAACCTACAACCTCCATGCCACCTGTGGCTCTCTAGGTCTCAAGTGTGGCCCTTTGACTGAATCCAAACCTCACAGAACAAATCCCCTTAATGAAAGGATATTTTTTTTAAGATTTGGACTCAGTCAAAAGGCCACACCTGACGACCTAGAGGGCCACAGGTGACCTTGAGGTTGCAGTTTCCTCACCCCTGGTCTATAGTATTGGGAAATTTGCAAAGTCCTTTCTCATCCCAGCTCTTGGGCACAGAATTGTTACTCTTATTTTTTATATAAGGAAACTGAGGCCAAGAGAGGACAACTGAGGTATAGACACATGACCATGGCTTATAGGTAATTGGTGATCCAGTCCTATTGGTAGCTGGCTGTGGGATCTTGGCCACTTAATGCTCAAAGTGTCTATCGCCTCTATCTCCTCCTCTGTACAGAAAAGGAATTTGGATTCAATGATCCCTAAAGGGCTTTCCAAGGCCAGTTCCAAGAATTGAACCAGTATAATTTCACCATCCTCTTTGTTCCTCCATCTTTTACGGGAAAAGATATTAAAACCATATGCTATCTTAATTTCTGGTGATACTAAGTTGAAAGAGATGTTTTTTTTTCTCTTCAAGGAATTTAAACGCCGTGTATTAGAACTGTCACTAGAATGAGAATGTCCTTTATGAGAGATATAAGTGTCTCTGAATGGGCCCCATTAAGCATAGCAGGCATTGTTTAAGGAGTGAGTAGCTCAGAACTGGAGAATGAGAAGAGAAAAGTGCTGTCTAACAAAGCCTCTCTATCTTTTTTCAATCACAGAAATGGGCTTTTGTGTCTGACATATCTCCTAGTGAGTTTCCGTGTAACCATAGCACTCAGTACTTGAAATGGGGAAGATTTCAAAGCTATTAGCCACACAAGGCAGTGCTTCAGTCTGCCTCCACCTATGTGGCTCCAAATATGAAGATGGGAGTTTACAACAACTCTTCCAAAGTTCAGATGTTTCCCAACACTGTGTTGTAAAATTGATAAAATATCCAAATTTCTGCTGAGTATATTCATTTTGCCTCCTTTCAAATGGTTTGCCAGTATGACAATTGACCAGGGCCTTTCAGCAGGGGAAAACCTATGGGTATGGAGCTAAAAGCTTGTGAAAGGCAGCCCTCTGGAGCTTTGTCCTGCAGTGCAGATTTCCATTCCCAAAGCCATTTTGGCTCCATGATGCTGACAATTTTTATCAATCACTTTCATAAAGGCATCGATGATGGGATCCCTCAGAACTTTAGAGGAGACCAAATGGAGATGGAGAGCTAACATTTCAGGGGACAGAGTATCAGCTACAAAGGCTTTCATAGGCTAGAATCTTGGGCTGAAGATGAATTTCAATAGGGATAAAATAATGTAGGTTAGAAAACTCAATTTGAAAGTAAAAGATGGAGGAAACAAGTTTTGAAGGCAGTTGGAGAGAGATCTTGGGGTTCTAGTGGACTGCAAGCTCGATAGGCATAATATATATGAAGTGGCAGCCAAACATGATAATGAGATCATGAGCTGCATTGAGAGCTTGAGTTTTGGAGGCAGAGCCAAGATGGCGGCATAGAAGCAACAAGTTTCCACAGCTCCCACATAGCCACCTCAAATACCCATAAAATATGACTCTAAACAAATTTTAGTCTGCAAAACTCACAAAAAAAAAATCTCCCACTGAAGGCAACTCAGCAGGATGGGCTCATTGCAGCATACTGGGAGCCAAAATCAACCTAGCCTGAAACCATGGCTTGGCCCCGAGATGGCCAGGAAGAGCTGCAACTGGAGCCTTCAGGAGAGTGGATCAGCAGCAGCTGCGGGAGTTTCCAGAATTATCAAGTCATAAGAAACAAGGACTAAGTGAAAGGCCAGTGGAACTCAGCTAAATTTGGGGAGAAAAGCGGGTCCAGCTGAACTGCCTCCAGGGCAAGGAAGCGGTAGAAGCAGTGGCCCTGCAGCCACCTCCACGTGGCTGCTTCAGAAGCTCCTGGCCTGCAGATTGTAGGGTGTCCAAGAAATCATTCAGAGGTGAGGTGGTCTTGCATTGAGCAGCCTGGATCCGAGTTGTGGTCTTGGGTGGTGTTCCCAGGGTGGGTTTTCAGTGAGCCAAAGCTGGTGGGGGCTGAAGCACCCTCCCAATAGCTCCAGCAGCTGCAAAAACCCCAGCAATTTGGGACAGAGCTTTCCCCTCTGGAAGCAGAGTTACACAGAGATAAAAAATCAAGTAATTGACTGGCGGCATTGGTGGCCGGGGGAAGCAAAGTAAGAACAGCAACCAAAATTTAGAATCCTTTTTTGGGGACAAAAAGGAACAAAGCATGGAATGGGAAGAAGACAACACAGTCAGAACTCCCATACCAAAAGCTTCCAAGAAACATGAAGACTGTTTACTAGCCATAGATCAGCTTAAGAACGATTTTGAAAACCAAATAATAGAAGTGGAGGAAAAATTGGAAAGAGAAATGAGAATGATGCAAGAAAATCATGATAAGAGAGTCAACAACCTGACTGAAGAAAATAACACCTTAAAAAATAGACTAACTCAAATGACAAAAGAGGCCCAAAAAGCCAATGAGGAGAATGCCTTAAAAAGTCAAATTTGCCAGATGGAAAAAGAATCTCAAAAGCTCACTGAGGAGAATAATTCCTTCAGAACTAGAGTGGAGCAAATGGAAGCAAATGACTTTATGGGAAATCAAGATACTATTAAACAG
>CM053585.1:373767111-373784004 GCA_028646515.1 Pseudochirops corinnae
AGAGAGAGAGAGAGAGAGAGAGAAATAAGATTCTTCAGTCTTTATTCAGACAATATCTATTCTTTCACTGGAGGTGGATAGTGTGTCTCAACACTGGTCCTTTGGGATTGTCTTAGACAATTATATTGCTGAGATTGGCTAAGTCATTCACAATTCTTCATCATACAATATTGCTCTTATTGTGCACAAATTTCTCTTGGTTCTGGCCTCTTCATTTTGCATCAGTTAATGTAAATTTTCCAGGGTTTTTTTAAAATTATCTTGCTTGTCATTTCTTATAGGACAATCTTATTTCATGCAAATCATATACCATAACTTGTTTAGTCATTCCCCAGTTGATGGACATACCTTCAACTTCCTTTTATTCTTAGTCCACAAAAAGGGCTGCTATAAATATTTTTGGATAATAGGTATTTTTTCTTCCTTTTTTTTAATATCATTGGGGTATAGCCCTAGCAGTGGTATTGCTGGATCAAAGGGTATGTATAGTTTTATAGACCTTTGGACATAGTTTCAAATTGCTCTCCAGAATGGTTGCATTTGTTCACAACTCCACTAGCAGTGCATTATTGTCCCAGTTTACCCACATCCCCTCCAACATTAGCATTGGGAATCATTAAAAATCATCAAAAGACTGTTCTAGATATCAATCCCCACTTGGCTTATTTAAAACTTCTCTGTTCCATGAGTCACACAGAACAAAGTGGATCCCTGCTCTCTATGTTAGCCCTTCACATCTTTAAAAACAGAAATCTTGCTCCCTTGATTTCTTCTCTTCTCAAGACTAAATAATTACTACTCCCTCAGTTGTTTCCTCCTGGGGCCTATTGTCCAAATCCTTCCCATTCACAGTTGTTTCTCCATGGATACACTTCTTCTTACCAATTTCCTTGCTAAACTATGTTACCCAGATCTGAACACAGTGTTACATATGTGAACTGACTGGGACAGAATAATGCTCTCCCTCCTCATATCCTCATATTGGTCTCCCAGCTTGTCTCATCAAAGCACTGAATCTGAGCAACAAGTCCTTTCCCTCCTCTGCAGTGCTAGTGTCTTCCCTCTAAATTACCTCCAACTTATCCTGTACTTCTCTCATTGCTACATATATGTTTGTATGTTGCCTCCGCCATTAAGTTGTGAGCTAATGCTTGATAAGTATTTTCTTGTCAACTTGATCATTACCTCCTTATTCTTGGGAGCTATGCCTCTCTTTATGCAGCCCAAGAATAAATAGACTTTGGTGGCTGCCCTATTATACTCCTGACCTATCTTGCAGTCCACCTAAACATTCTGATTATTTTCAGACAAATTGGTCTCATACCATGCCTCTACCATATTGCATTTGTATAGCCAATTAATTAAATTCAAGTGAAGAACTTTACATTTGTTGGCATTTAATTTCTTCTTATTAGACAACTCAGTGTTCTAACCTTTAAAGACATTTTTGAATCCTGATTCTGTTACTGAAAATGTGAACTTTCCCTATCAGCAGAGTGTCCTCTGTAAAGCCAATATGTATACTATCTGGTTTGTTTTGTTTTTTTTTTTCGGGTCATTGATAAGATGTTAACTAGGTTTTTACCAAGCACTGATCCCTGGAGGTATCCCCTGGGGATATCCTCCCAAATCATTGTAATTGTACACACATTCATCTGGAGGTCTTGTCTGTGTGCAGGGAGTACTAAGCCAAGCATGGAGAAAATACACTTTAGATTATAGGGTCCATACATATGACCAGAATATTGTCCCTGTGAGTCAGAACACACAACCAACATTCTGCCCTGGTGGGGCTGAATATGAAGCATTAGATATTGTTCTAAGTATGATATTATTGGATGGATATGGTCAAGCAGAGGAGGGCATCCAGTATGGTGATTGGATTTAAGTCCATGCCAAAAAGATGGGTAAAGGAGGTGACTCAGAAGTAAAGAGGAGGTTGGGGGTGAGTGAGACATGGTGAGTGTCCTCAAGGGCTTGAAAATGTATTGACTGAGAGAAGTATGAACCTTCTGCTTGTTTCTAGATAACAGAACTGGGACCAATGCATAGCAGTGATGAAGAGGCCAATTTAGGATTGGAGTTGAGAGTAGCATCTACTCAATCAGCTGAGCAAGAGGAGAATGCACCACTTTGTGGGGGTTGCTCAGGCAAAATTTTGAGGCCCAGTTAGTGGTGAAATTCCACAGGGAATATTGGTCAGTTCTGGGTTGGGTCTGATGGCCTTTGATGTCCTCTTCCAACTTGGAGTCTCCAGGATTCTGGCACCTTCAATGCCTTGACTTCTGACCTTGCTGCATGATGTTCTTCCTTATCCAGACTTTCTTCAGAGGCAAAGGCAGCTCTCAGACTGGCCCTGGAGGATGTTCAGTCTCAACTGAGGAACAAAGAACAATGACTTGGTGTGTATGTGTCTTATACCTGCCTTGGGTTTAGGAAATTTTCATTTCAGATTAAGAGGCCAATAAATTACCACCAGGAGAAGGTGAATGCTAAGAGGCCCCCAGAGAGAAGGTGTAAAGGAAGGCTCCCAGAAACCAAGCCAGCATGACTTTTCCATGTTTCTGCTACAGAAATCCTGGGTCCACTGTTTTAATTATTTTGTTTTCCCAGTACAATGTTTTATAAAGAAAGCAAGTCCTGCAAAGGTTACTGAGCTCCCATTGACTTCTTGACTACTTTGCTAGAGCACAGACAGTCCATTAAGGAAGGAAGCAGATGAAAACTAGGTGGGGATTCAGTGGAGAACAAAAATCCGTGACCTCCAGGACTCCTTGGTAATTGTAGATAGAATAGATAAGAGGTACAACACTGAACTGACTGTTCTGGGGAGGAAGAATCCTGACCAACCTTTTCATTGATGGATCACATTGAAATTCTGCATTTAATATTTATTCTACTTCGTGTAACCTTGGGCAAGTGGCTGCCTCAGTTCTATTATCTGTAAAATGAAGGAATTGTCCTAGGTGACTTTGGAGGTCCCTTCAATAGCTAAGTTGATTATCTAAAGGCACTAAACGAGTTTCTTTCTCTGAATGTCATTTTCTTCCTCAGGAGCACAGTGGATAAAACACTCACCCTCAGGTTAGGAAGACCTGAGTTCAACTAAGACCTCAGAAATTTACTAGTTGGGTGAAATTGGGTAAGTAATTTAACCTCTTTACCTACCTCAATTTTCTTACCTTTAAAATAAGGAGATGAACACCTACTGCCAGGGCTATTGTGAGGATAAAAATGAAGCATTATCTGTAAAGCATTTAGAGACTCTTAAGGCTTTTAAAAATGATACTTGTGATAATAATAATCATTAAGGAAGTATAATAAGAATTAGGACATTAGATTATACGACCTCTGAGATACATTCCCTCTCCAAATCAAAGATACCACCATCTACCACTCAATCAATGAAGTATTGATAAAGTGTTCTCCCTGCAGCAGGCCCTATGCTGAGGCCTGGGATAGAAAGAAAGTAAAAATCGTTGCTCTTTCCCTCAAGTTGCTGCCAATCTAGTAGGGGAGAGAACATGCCAAAAGTTGTCTGTAGACCATGGCCCGCCTCTGACCAGTTACCCTGGACTCCTCACTTCCTCCAGCAGTCTGCTTTTCCATTTTCAGATGCTTCCCACTTTGGAATGGCTCTCATTATTAGAAAGGTTTTCCTCTTATTAAATTGCTTTCTCATTCTGAAGCTGCTGGTTTTCCTCTTTCACCATCTCTCCAACCTCACTCATTCTCTGCTCTTATCTCCTACTCCAACCCCATCCCCATGCTCTTCATTCTATTCTCTGGAGCCAAACATGAACAACATTCATCTTTTCCACCAAATGCTTGAAGAACAACCCTCATGCACCATCCTCACCCCATCCCTATACTTTCCTTGCTAAAAAGCCCAAGTTCCATTAGCTGATTTTTATACCCACCAATCAATCCTGATTTCCCTCCTCTGGACACCATAGCCCTGAGGACTGGTACTAGCCATCAAAACAAGGGTCTGGTGCTCTTTCTACTGAACTCCCCTACCCCCATAATTTCTGCTCAGATATAGGTCAGCCTAGGTGACCTCTGGACTACCTTCCATTTTTCCTCTATGGTGTCCCAGGATGGAGAAAGATGTTTTATGTATGAACCACACCATTCTTGTGAGTGTGCTGTGCACCCTTTACTAGAATATCCTCTTTTGCAGTTCTAAGGTATTTATCCACCCAGAATCATCTGCCTCTGGAACCTATGTACCATCACGGACTAAGGATCAGAACATGGCTGACTCTTTCAGACGGAAAAGATCCAATACCTCTGAAAGAAGATCAGACATCTTCTATTACAAAGCATTCCAACAATATTAAGATTAGAATCTTATGAAAAACAAACTCATAAATCACAAAGTCAGATAAAAAAGGAGAATCCATGTTGAATAATGGCAGTAAATAGGCATATTTGGTGTGGTATATATTTTAAGATTTGTGGGAAAATGCCCTTGTAAAACTCCAATAAATTACTTTGGTTTAATCACCAGGCTATAAATAAGATTTATCCTGTCACAAGAGAGGCATCCTTTAAAACTGAGTACATTGATTCTTGGGCTGTGACAGTTTCAGATAAAGATGGCATCACTTCTTCTTTGGGTCCTTAATTTATTTGTGAAATTAATAGATCATTATTCCCTTTCCCTGAAGGTTTCTCTGAGTCAGTCCCCTGGGTTCTTCAACTTACCAGTGCAGACATATTTGGTTTTGGTTTTGGTTTTGTTTTTCTAGCTTCATTCCTCTTCTACTATCCATATATCACACAGATGCCAAGTTGATATTTTAAAGTCCGAGACTAACCATGCCATTTCCCTGATCACGAAGCTTGAATGACTCCCTCCTTCCTTTCATCTTCCCTTTCTCTAAATTTCCCCTTTTTGTGTAAGCTCCTGGAGTGTAGGGACAATCTTGATTCCTTGTACATTTCATATAAATCACTTCACAAGTGTTTTTTTTTCCTCCCTCCCTTCCTTCTTTTCTTCCTTCCTTCTTTCCTCTTTCCTTCCTTCCTTCCTCCCTTCCTTCCTTCCTCCCTTCCTCCTTTCTTTTTCTTCCTCCTTTCTTTCCTCCCTCCCTTCATTTCTCCCTTCCTCCTTCACTCCCTCCTTTCCACACTCATTCCTTCCTTCTTTTTTTTTCCTTCCTCCCTTCCTCTCTCCCTCCCTCCTCGTTATCCTTCCTTCGTTCCTGGCAATTTCCTCATTTATTTTTTAGAGGAAGGAAATGAAGCCTTTCTCAACATGGTTACTTATCCAAGATCTATCTTCAAAGTAGGGGTGCTGTGTTTTAAAACAAGGTCTTTAGGTGCAAACCTGGTGTGCTTCCCACCATGTTATGTGGAATGGCTCTTTATTTCTAGGCCTACACACCTTCAAGTCAGCTTTTTACTAAAGAATCCTTGTTCTTTCTAAATGGCCTGTGGGGGAAAAGTTTGCTCTTGGTAATTCATATGAAAGGTTAGAAGACCATTGTGCATAAGGATTCTATGTCTACCTTATTTTCTCATGGTCAGTTCTTTCACTTTCTCTAACTGCTATAAATGGAAATGGAAGCAGAGAACAGTTGGCCACCAGACACTAGAATGTTTCCTTCCTATAGTTGACTGTTACTCTTAATGAAGATTTTTCTCATCACCTTTTGGTCAGTTTGCCAGAGCAAAGCTATGCCATTTAACAACTGAGGAATCTTTTAGACTATGGTTAGAGTTATGAAGGAAGCCACTGAAATGATCCAATTAGGCTGTTCTCTCCTCATATAACCATGGAATCTCAAGGTAGGGGGAAGTAGCTTAGTAGATCATCCTTCCCCACCCACCTGAAGCAGGAATCTCTTCAGCTCTGTCCCTGACAAATGTTCCTTCAACATCTACCTAAACTTTTCCAATAATGATGAGCTTGCTACCAACAGAGGTAGTCCATGTAATTTTTATACAGCTCTAATTGCTGGAAAGTTTCCTTTTATTAGGCCCAAATTTGCCCCTCTCCAAGCTGTAGTGATTCTCTGGACTTTTTCTACCATGCCATAGAAACCTCTTCACCTGG
This sequence comes from Pseudochirops corinnae, assembly GCA_028646515.1. Lineage (NCBI taxonomy): Eukaryota > Metazoa > Chordata > Mammalia > Diprotodontia > Pseudocheiridae > Pseudochirops > Pseudochirops corinnae. Next base: position 373,773,176 of record CM053585.1, read on the forward strand.
AAGCTTCTTCTACCCATGAATTCCCAAGCATTAAAGTTGTCCTCCACCCCTGGGGCCTCACCCTTTGACTGGGTAGCTCCTTCTAGAACCTTTGTTTTAGGGAATACTCCAACTCTCTAGACTTGCTTCCATGGATGTTCTCTATCATGATCTTTGCCTGATGCCTGGTATCATCAAGCCTTCTTTCTCAGCTCCACCCCCAGTTTTTCAGCTTCCTTTCATCTGCTGTTTTTCCCCAGAAGAATACAAGCACGTTGAGGGCAAGGGCTACCTTTCTTCTCTTGTTTCAAAGTTCTTAGCAGAGGCTCTGGAATACAGTCATCTCTTAAATGTTTGGTAACTTGTTGATTTGACTGATTCTATTTCTGATATTTGGGGCCAAGCAAGATAGCTCCATTTGCATGCCCTACATGTTTTTTGAAGAGATTCATCTCATAATACCCAAGTCTTCTCTTCTCCTGGCTAAACATTCATATTTGGTGTTTATATATATATATATATATATATATAAATATATATATTTATTATATATATATATATATATATATAATATATATATATGGAATATTTCCCATCACTCTCCTCACTGTTGCCCCCACCCCCTGCCACATACTAATTAGATAAGTACCAATGGTTTTATTATCTCCCCTTTGTAGGTGAAATAATAAAGGACCATAGATGAAATGAGCTATCTCATGTCACACAAATATTAGGTGCCAGAACCCAGGTTCTTTCTACCAACTCATCCTTCTTCCTTGAGGGCCATGTTTTCAAGATATCACAATCTTGTGGACATCCTCCTCTATATGCCCAATACAGTCCAATGTCTTCTACACTATGTCTTTCTCCATATACCCCTATATCTTTTGTCTTTAAGGAGGCATTTGAAGGTGGCCATCTTGTCATCTCTAAGTTTTCTCTTCCTGAGTCCCTACAAACAATTCCCTTACATCTTTCTCACCCTGGGTATCATCAAGGTCAATGTGCCTGGTCACAAAGGGTCATGGGCAAAAGGATCCTAGCATGCAATAGCTTCTTGCTCAGTAAGGACAGATCACCATACAGCTCTCCTGGATCCATTGCTATTAAAAAAAAAATTAACAATAGGGGCGGCTAGGTGGCCCAGTGAATAGAGCACTGGCCCTGGAGTCAGGAGATCCTGAGTTCAAATTTGGGCTCAGATACTTAACACTTACTAGCTGTGTGACCTTGGGCAAGTCACTTAACTCCAATTGCTCTGCCTTACCCCTGCAAAAAAACAAAACAGAACAAAAATTACAAATTGAACAAGCAGAATGCCTGACTGAAAGTCTGCTTGGATCCAGAACCTTTGTTTTGATGAGAAGAAATTTTTGCGTTTGTCATACACCTTTGGTTTTTCACAACTCTGGGCAAGAATTCATCCCAGGGAAGGAACCAACCTATCCTTAGGCTGGTGGAGTCATCCAGGCTTCTGCTCATCACTTTTCTAGGTAACTAAGGTAACTAAGTGGGATGTGAAGCCTTTGGCTGGAGATTGGAGGGGGGAAAACATTTCCTGTGACTCTGGTTATCTCTGTCTGGCTCCTGTTGCCTCATCAATATCACAGGCTATAACAAGGTATTATTAGATTGGGTATCAGGAGAGTAGCTCAAGGTATATCAACCCGATGAAGGAGGTTAGTAATGGGTGGCACTGAGATTTGGGAGATGGATTTGTGGACTTCTAGTTAAAGCATCTGGATTTGAATCCTGGCTAGGCCACTTAACAGCTGTGTGACTATCAGCAAGTAATTCAAAATAATAATGAGGGAGGGGCTTCTGAACATGGAATGCCAGAGCCACAATAGACCTTGGAGGAGAACATTATATCAGAGTTGGGAGAGACCTTACAATTAGTAACGTCAGTACTAAACGGTACTCGGAGATAAATTGGTCATAAGACCATAGTATCATAGAGTAAAAGCTTTCCCTCTTTTGGCCTTACTTTTCTTAGCTAGAAAAATATGGAGATTGTGATAGGTTACATTGAAATTTGCACCTAATTCTACTGCTATCAATTGATTAAGGTCATTGGACAAAACCAAGCTGATGTGTCTTTAGGCCATTCTCCTTAGTAGACATAAATTCTGGCCAAGAAGTGTGAAAATTTTCTCCATTCACACATTTCTCCGACAGTTTCCCTAAGCCATCTTCCTGAGAATCCAGTCTTTGACTCAGAAAGACAAGCCACCATCTTGACCCCAGATACTCCAACCAGGTCCCTTCTTATGATCTTGTCAATCACCTGGGTTATATAGATGGCTTCAGAGCATGGCATGTTTTGTTTGCTTATTTTGGAAAATAGTATTTTTCCCCAATTACGTGTAAAGAGGTTTCAACATTCACTTTTTATAAGACATAGTTTCAAATTTTTTCTCCCATCCTCCCTCTTACTTCCCTCCCCAAGACAACACATGCACAATCATGTTAAACATATTTCAACAATAGTCATATTGTGAAAGAAGAATCAAAACAACAGGGAAAAGCCACATAAAAAACAAATAAGCAAAAAAGTGAAAATAGTATGCTTCAATGTGCATTCAGACTCCATAGTTCTTTCTCTGAAGGTGAATTGCATTTTCCTTCATGAGTCTTTTAGTGTTGTCTTTTATCATTGTATTGTTGAGAAGAGCTAAGTCTATAATAGTTCATCATCACATGGTGTTGTTATTGCTGAGTCCCACGTTCTGGTTCTGCTCACTTCACTCAGCATCAGCTCATGTAACTCTTTCCAAATTTTTCTGAAATCTGTTTATGCATCATTTCTTATAATACAATAGTATTCTATTCCATTCACATACCACAATTTGTTCAGCCATTCTTGAAGTGATGGGAATCCTCTCAGTTTCCAATTCTTTGCCACCACAAAAAGAACCACAATAAATATTTTTGTATGTGTGAGTTCTTTCCCCTTTTTTGATGATCTCTTCAGGATACAAACCTAGTAGTAGTATTTATGGATCAAAGGGTATGTACAGTTTTATACTCTTTTGGTATATCTCCAAAATGGTTGGATGAGTTCATAACTCCACCAACAATACATTTAGTACCTAAGCACACTCCAATGTCTCCCCCAAAGTTGATATTTTGTATTTCATTTTGGTTTTGTTTGTAAACTTTAAAATTTAGTTGATTATTTTTAAACGTGTTGTTTTAGTGTTTTGAGCCTGGTGATTAAAATATCATATCATTCTTAGTATTTAGTAAATAAGGTGTTCAAAATGAATAATTACCTCAGTGAATAGCTGGTAAAATATGTGGGTTCCACCCATGCTTGGTCTGAGATTGCTTATATTTTAGGTCTAATAATAAAATGGTCCATTTAATTGTTCTAAGTTTTAGGATTTGATATTTAATTCAATACTTAGCACAAGTGAGAACACTTGAGGTTTCATTTCTGTTTGATATGCAGGTTTCTAAAATGACCTTGCATATTTTTCCTAGAAGATGATAGAATAATAATCACTACTTACATTTCTGCATTCTCCAACTTCATTGAACTAGTCAGTAGGTGATATTTCTGTGGCTTAAACCAAGGTTTCTTGAGTACTTGTCCAATGTTCTTCTGACCACAATGCAGTAATTCTTAAAATTGGTCAAAGTGCCGTCTGAGGGTAGAGGAATAGGCTATTTGACCTCTTAATTTCCTTGCACACCAGTGATATCCAAAGTATTCCTTTGTAACAAAAGAATTAAAAAGCACCTTTGTGTTCAGATACACACTTGATTGGGGAAACGCAAAGTACAGAAGTGATAGTCTCCAGTTTAGCCACAAATAGGTATAAACAAAGATGGAGAGTCAGTAATTTTCCTGTTACTGTCAACAATCTCCCTCATTTGTGGACTGGGAAGACTCATGTGCGGAGAGAGAAAGGCTGTCCAACAACCAGTGCCAATCTATTAGGGGGCTCCTGCTGAAAGGCTCCCTGTTATTTCTCTTGGGTGGGTGCTCAGTGGAGTGAAGAGTAATTCATTAGGAAGTGAAATGAGGCCATTTCAAAGCTAGGGGAGAGAAACTTTTCCATGAAAAGCCATAACAACGGTGATGGCTTCTTTGCATTTTGGTGTGGAACTAATATAGTTTCCTACAAGCCTGGCTTTGGTCATCAATGTAGTAGGTGGCAGCCTATATGATTTCAGACCAGTCAGATGTTTTTCCTACTTGCTTCATTAGTGCCTGAAATTATCTTTCTAAAGGGCAAAACCTTTCATTCTGCAAAAGACAGTGCAGTACTTTGTAAAATGACGACCCTGGAATTGGGAGACCAAGGTTCAAATCCCATCCATAGGATTTATGAGCTTTGTAACCTTAGAAAAATTATTTCCCTTCATGGGCCTTACCCTACATTTTTATGTTGACAGGATTAATAAATTTCACCACCTGCCTCACAGAATTAGTGTGGGAAAAGATTTTGTCAACTTTCAAAGCTACAGGAAAAGTAAAATGATGATGATGGTGATGATACTGATGGTGCTAGTGGTGGTGGTGGTGGTACTGGTGGTGGTGGTGGTGGTGATGATGCAACAAGAAGAGATTTTCATCAACAACTCACAAATCTGTAGCAATTAAAGGTTTACTAGATGTTCTCTGCTTAATAGCCTTGTGAAGATCTAGGAAACCTACTGTTGGGAAAGATGCTTATTTACTTTCATTTGATTAGATCAAACATAGAATAGGGAGTCAGGGGATATGGTTCCTATTTCTGGCTCCACCACTGAGAGGAAAGATTGAATAATTGATAGAATGCTGGAGTTCAAGGAAAGGCAGCCTGTGTTCAAATCCTGCTCCTGACATTAGCCGTGTGACCATAGGCAAATCACATAATCACTCTGAGTCATCTCTAGGGCATCTTAGTGAGAGGGATAGGGACAATCATAGCTGTAGTACCCCAACCTCATGATGCTGTTGAGAGGCCCCAGTAATATCCTTTATGTAAAGCATTTTGCACATCTTAAGTAAATGAATGGCAGGGAAAACACTCATGTTTCAAGAACTGTGCTAAGTACTGGGGATACCAAGACGAAATTCAAGAGAGTTTTCAATGAACTTATATTTAAATTGGGGAAAGAACAAATGTAGCAGAGTCATGTTTCAGTTTGGAAAGTTACAGGATGTGGAGTGGAGCTATAGAGAATAGCAGTGGCATACTCCATCCAGGCACGATGGCAGTCAATCTGATTGTGGTTCTCTAACTGAAAAGTGTGTGTGGATGTTTGTGTGTGTGTGTGTGTGTGTGTGTGTTTATATGTGTGTGTGTAAGCCTATGAGTATATGCATGTATGTGTGCTTGTGACAATATGTGCATATACCTGTGAGAGTGTAGTGGGAGTGTGTGTGTGTGTGTGCATGTGTGTGTGTGTACTACTCATGTGACCTTCCAAGAGTCTCTAGCATCTCTACACCATCTCCAGAGTTCCTTCCCACCCTAAATCTTATCATCTGTGTTATAATTCGATTCTTTGTCAAATCCTTTTCATTGAATTCTCAGTATTTTGTCTATCAATCAATAATGCAATGAGAATTTGTTAAGCAGCTACTGCTAAGAGGCAGGCATGACAGTAGATAAAAAGGTAAAAATGGAGGCTTAAAGGAGATGATGGTTTTATTTTTCTCTATTCCTCCTATCCTCCTTCCAGTTCAGAAGTATCTAGTGGGTGCTCAGGTGGATACAGAGTTAAGGAAGGAGGAGTTGTTACCCTCCCAGATGCCAGTCTGCTGCCCACTTACCAGCCTCATCACCCTATTACTCACAAAAACAAGATATTGGTATGACTTCCCCAAGTGAATCCATGCTGGTTTCTAGTAATCACTGTTACTACTAGAATAATAGCCACTAGACTTGAAGTAAAGTATGTGTAATCCCTTTGTAAGCTGTCAGGTGTACATCATACTCTAGAGGAACATCTGTAGAGGCAAAGCACATTTCAGAGACTGTTATTGACAATGTAGTAATAGCAATCAATTAGCCCCCTCTTAGTTTAGAAGGAATTCAAGTATTCAGATCTTTCCTTTCTGACTGGCCTTCAAGCTTTAGGTCATTACCTGCAAAAAGCACAGCTAAGAATATTAAAGTTCTAAAAGAAAAAAAAAAGGTATCTAGACATTAAAATGAGGTTTGTACAGGTCAGTTTTTAATGATTTTGAAGGTAAAATTCATGCTGTAATTTGTCTGAGAAGAAAATAAAGTATTTCTACATGAGGACATGTGCATGGAACAGTTGTAGATCTTCATGTCCATCCTGGCTGCTGGGGTTTGTCCCTAATTACACAGACCTGGCAGATCAGGGATTTCTCTGTTGCTGCACAAATCCCTTAGGCTGTACTCCTTTAGATGCTCCAGGATGGCAAGGCTGGGTGTTAACTGGTAGGTGAGGGAGAAGGGGAGAGTGGGTAGCAAAGGGAAAGAGTTAAAGATTTTCAGCTCAGCTGCATGTATGTAAACAGTTGGGGAAGGCATAGGGTTAGAGCCAGTCCTTCTAGTAGATAAGCCGGTGATGGGATATACACCCAAAGGGGGGTGGTATCCGTTCAAATGCTCACAGCAGGCATCTGGGCAAATGTCTTGGGAATCTCCTCTCTTGTCACACCTTTCAGAGCAGAGTTGGTCAACATGAGAACTCTGTGTATCTTCCAGGAAAAGGACAGGGAAAAACACATTCAGGTTTTTCAGATTGAAAATGGGCATTTTCTTATTCATATGTAGTCTAATTATTCTATTTTGAAGCTTTTAATTTTTTCCAAAAAATTTTCTAGAATTCCATTAAATGTTACTCAAATAATGATCATTTTCCTACATTTGCAGCTTAATAATAAATTAATATTTAGGCAGAAAAAAGGACCCAGAGACTCGAACTTGATGTAACATGGGACCTGCCTGAGTTCTAATCCCATCTCTGCTAAGGACTACTTTATAAGCAAAGCCAAGTCTCTGTTCCTCTCTCAGCATCAATTTCCTTGCTTGTAAAATGAAGTAGTTGGGCTTGGGGATTTCTAAAGTCTCTCTCAACTCTATTATTACAATGACTCATACTAGATTCTTTAGTACCCTCTGAATCATCAAAGGCTAAATTGTGTTTCATAGTATTTAATTGATCAGTTAATCACTTTTTTTGCAAGCCTACAATAAACTCAACCCTTTACTAGACTCTGGGGTGATGGTGGGGGAGGGCAGTCCACAGTTTTACCAAAAATGGCCACTTACATTATAGAGATTACCAGCTAGAAGGGGAGATAAAAATAAACCTTACCCATAATGGGTGCTTACTTCTACAGATATTCATTGATTATTTTTGATACTGATGAATAGAAAACAATGCAAGAATACAGGTAAGGTCAATTCTGGTGATTCAAACTCAAAGTTTTCAAGGATCATGGAGAAGGGGTGATCAATAATGCTTCATGGAGAAGGAGGGACCTGATGTAAGCCTTCAAAGATTAGTAGAAATTGGTTGAAGGGAGAATGGAGGACACCTGAATGGGGTGGATAGCTTAAGTAAAGTCAGAGAAGGAAGGATCTTGACCCACTTGGGGGATGTGATGGGAATGGGAATCTGAAGATCTTCCCTGCCCCTTAATAGACGTAGAAGGGAGTTTGAAGACCTCCCCTGCTTTGAAAGTGAACTCTGCCCCCTAAGAGGCTAAATGTAATTACATGGAGCCTGTGATGGAGGAAATTTGCTAAAGGGTGGAAAAGAGCCCACAGGAAGCTTCCCTGCTGTGAAGATAAACTCTGACTTCTTATAGGCTGAGTGTGGTCATATGGAGCCTGTGGTGGGAGGAGTTTGCCAAAGGGAAGCAGAGACCATAGGAAGCTGGTCAGAGCTAGCCAGATGGTAAGAGACAAAGGAGCTCAGACAAGGAGATAGAGACATTTGTGAATAAACATGGATCATATATTGGTTTGTGGGAAAGGTAAAGGATGGTGTGACTCTCAGCATTATTATGGCTTCTGAATATCTTTGAGACTATGATGGAATCAGCTTACTGGTTTGAGGATTGGGTTTTCTGGTGTCTAAATAAATGCTTCAGTTCTATACTCTATCTGGAGAGTTTGGTATGTTTTGTGATCACATGTCTTGTGATACTTATAGTCGCTGTCTTTATCGTGATCATGGGCACTATAAATATTGCATTGGCACTATGGGGGACTGGAAGGATTCTAACCTGTCTAGAAGGAAAGAGGGACATTAGGTTGCTCTAATGATTACCATTGTTTCAATGAAGGTTGTGATGATATTAAATATATTTAATTTGATGACTGGTGTAGCTAGTAGTAGCTAGAAGTAGGAGATGTATTTTGCTGAGATAACCCAAGGTTGTCCCAGGACGAGCTTCCAGAACAAGAAGAGAAACTTGCCCCTTCCTCCCAGTCATCAAAAGCTTTATAAAGGGAGGAGTTTCTCCTATCACATCTGGCTATAAACACCTAATGAGATGGACCTTATCAACCCCATAACCAGTAACCTAATTAAGATATTGATCAGGGTTGTGGCCCTGGGAGCTTTATGTACAGACCATATAATTCTTGGAGAACTTGGAAAAGAGTGAGAAGTTGGGGCTTGTAAGGAGCTTGAGGACTGCCAACATCATAGAGTGAGTCAGCTGAACCATGAGGCAGCCAAAAGGGCAGCTAGTAATTCTAATGAAGGCTCAGCCTTTCTTAATCTGTGAGTGGCTAGATAAGCATCAGGTGATTCCAGGGAGAACTCTGATCCCTGCTCCCTAAACTTACCCTTATGCTATGGCTACAGAACTTACTGTGAACAAAAATAATAAATGGATGGATGAATGGATAGATGGTGGGAGAGCAATGAGCCTCCTCATGGCAGAGCAGCACAGCCCTAGGGAGCTGGATAGTTTTCCTGTATCTTTTGAGAAGCAGAGACAAAGAAGCAGAGATCATGGATCCTTACCTTGGAATACCTCATGCCTCAAGTTATATGCTCTAAACTTTCTGATGTACAAGGAACATAAAAAGACTAGATGATATTGGCTCTGCATCATAAGGTAAGTGATAAGTGAGGCTTAATGAAGTGTTCTGCATCCTTTTTCACTATTTTTTTGGGGGGAAGTCATATAATCCTAGAAGGCAATGGGAGGAGGAGTCTGTTATTAGGATTGCTGGAATATTGTTGTGACACATAGCTTGATGAAATGTATCATGTTCTATTTACTCTCTTTGGAAAACAGTCATTAATGTTCAGCATTTATGAAAACTCACAGTTATCCAGATTATGGTAAAGAATGGAGATGGCATTACACTTTTCACATTCCAAGTCCTAGGTCAGTCATTTAGACAAGGATGCCTAAATTTTAAGAGTCAAGTTAACTCTTACATTGAGGAAATCCAACCCAATTAATAATAGGTGCCTACTTAATCTTTTCACCAAGGCCATTGATACTTCCTTTTCCAATATCTTTTGAACTGCCTGAATTTGGCATCAGGATAGGGTGAGGAATCATTATTATAATTTTCTAATTCACTAGAAAGCAATTAGGTATTATATAGAATTACCGTATTTAAAAACTCAGCAATAAAAGTCACCAATCACTGTTAGCAACTGGTGGGGAGCTCTGATGTCTGCCCGCCCTCTCCCCAATTCTGCCTTCCTCCCCGCACCCACGGTAGTTATTTCCTCTGAAGAGTAAGATATAAGGTAAGGAGTTTCATTACTTGTTTCCATATCTTGAGTGTCCAGAATGGTGCTTGGTTCAAAGTAGGTGCTTAACTGGAAGGAAGATACCCTTGAGATTATCTAGTTCAATCACCTAATTTTACAGAAGGGGAACTCCAGGACAAAGATAGGAAATGACTTTCCCTAAGTGTGTGTCCCACTCTCTCTGTCCCTGTCTATATCCCCTTTCTCCCTCCCTCTTTCTGTATTTGTCTGTTTATTAATCTCTCTCTCCCACCCACTCCCTCTCCTCCCTCAAGTTTCCCCCAAGCAACCAAATCTACTGCCTACTAGTAGAGGGTAGAAAAAGTCATTATTTCACCAAACTCTGAGTCATTGTAACAACTGATTTTGCTTCCAGAAAGTGGATAATGAAAAATACCTTCATCCTCTCAGTATAGAGGCAGGGAACTATAGGGGCAGAATGTTGCAGACACACACATTTTCATAGGAGGTCATTGGATTTTTTTCATTATTAAAAATAACATTTCAATTCTGACAGCAGCATGATGAGAGAGGGAGTCTAGTCTGAAATGATGGTGATATAATAAGTGATTGGGGGGGAGTAAAGGTTATGCTTTGGAAAAAAGACATTTAAGGAAAAAATGCAAATTTTTGGTGAATTTGATACCTCTCCTCTGTACCTGAAAGGGAAAAAGAGAGATGCTGAACATACTTATTTATCTATTTCATATTATTGAAAAGTACTGGAGAAAGAGAGATACATGCATGTAATATCAATGCAAGATGAAAATATTACTTATGGTCATCATATTATTATGATAATTCTTGAGCAGAAATTAAGAGTTCTCAGTAACAGATGGCTCTTCTTGGAGAAGAGGTAGAGCCTGGGAGAAAGCCTCTCCAATTGAGAATGTACTCTTGAGAGCATATTCAAGTTTGCTTAGCAAAAGGATTTGTCATTTTTTTTTTTTCATTTTGCTGGTATATTTGTTTATGAACATGCTTTTAGATCATTTCATGCCTTGTTGGTGTTACGGGAATCTGAAGATCTTCCCTGCCCCTAGGCCCTTTGCTAAAGTGGCTACGTGACTCTGAGGACCCTTGGATATTTGAAAGTATACTCTGTTGCCTAATAGGCTGAATGTGGTCACGTGGAGCCTGTGGCGCCA
>CM053585.1:373784504-373808445 GCA_028646515.1 Pseudochirops corinnae
GATCAGTTGAATAGGAAGGGACAAAACTCTAAAAGGTGAAATTCTGAGGTGGGAGAGGATTAGAATGAGATGAGACAGGGAGAGACAGAATGGGGCTAATCATCTCATAGAAGAGGCAAAGGATAATTGTTACAATGGAGGGGAAGAACAGGAAGGCAAAAGGGAAAGGGTCAACCTTACTCTCATCGAACTCATCTTAAGGAAGGAATGACATAAACTCTAAACTGGGTATCTTGCCACACAGAACAGTAGGGGGGGATGGTGATGAGAAGTGGGATGATGGAGGGAAGGGCAGGGTTGGGCGGAGGGTTGATGGAAGTACACACTTCTGTAAAGGGACAGGGACACTGACAGGGTAGAGAATAGAATGGGGGGGGCAGGATAGGAAGGAGGGACATATAATCAATCTCTTACAATATGCCCACTGTGGAAAGATTCTGCATAATTACACATGTACAGCCTGTATTTAATTGCTTGTCCTTCCAGTGAGGTGGGTGATGAGGGAGGAAGGGAAAGAATTTAGAATTTAAAGTTCTATAGTCAAATGTTAAAAATATATATGTATATACATATATATGTAATTATTATTATTATTATTAACTACATCCAACTGGAAATTAAGATACACAGGCACTATGGTAGGGAGATCCATCCTGCCCTACTGGAAAGTCAGAGGGGCGAGTGGGAGGACATAGGAGAGAAAAGATTGGAGGAGGGATTATACACTGGGATGGCTATTTTGAGGTGTTGGGTAGGGGAAAGATGGGGAGAAAATTTGTAACTCAAAATCTCATGTAAATGAATGATGTAAACAAGAAAATAAATTAATTAATAAAAAAAAAAAGAATCGGTTATTCCCAAGGGCTTTTCTAACCCTGAGTTTCTAGGACTCTGTAAACACTAGGGTGCGAGCTCCCTGAGGGCAGGTTCCCTGGCTTATTTCTCTTGTCCCCTACACACACTCTGGTGCAAGACCTTGCAAAATACTAGGTGCTTAAATAAATGTTTGTGGAATTAATGAATACAAACATTCTTAAACTCCCCAGTACAGGACTGTTACCAGCTTCTTTTATTACTCTAAATATTTCATCTTGAAATAACTCTGTCTTTAATTATGCCAGATTAATGTTGCCCACTTCTTTGTAGATTGATAGGGTCATTACAGATGCTACAGCCGCAGAACCCTGAGTCAAAACCAGCATTGACATTCTGTGCACAGAGATGGATGGACAAATAGCTAAGGATTCCTTTAGACTCTCAAGTTTAGATTTGGAAAACTAACCAGTAATGTTCTTGACTCCAAAGTTTCAGCCTCTCAGAACTGCCAGATTATCTGCTGGGGTGGCAAAGAAGCATCAAGAAGATGGTCCTGAGTTGAAAAGATAAGTGCCAGTCTTATGACTTATGCCAGTCAAACTCTGACTTTGGGAAGGCATGTGACCTCCCCAGGCCTCTTTTCTCTCATTTGTAGTGAAGATGCCTGTGTGATTTCTCTCCCCAAGGAGGAATAAAATGTTTCTTGGCCTCTGCCCATCACTGGTGGCATTGTCTAATTGCATTTATGAAGCTCATAGCCTAGGATGGTGTAAAGGAGGGATTATGGAACATGAAGTCCGGAGACGTGGCTTAGATCATGGATCTATCCCTTACCAGCTGTGTGACCTTGGAATGGTCATTTCAGTTTTCTAAGGTTGTTTCTTCTTCCACAAAATGAAGATAAATCCTATCTGAACTCTATATCTGCTGGAGTTGTTATTTATGAGAAGACTTTGTAAACTATAGAGCTTGTGTGGAAACAGAAGGTGTAATAACAATAAACATTGGAATTTAAATTTAATCTAAGAATTTTATGTGAGGGAGTTAGAAGCTAAAGGGTTTGGAAATGCTTTACCTGGAGGCATAGGAAGGTGATACAATGCCCAGAAGAGAGAATACTCTGGTTCTTTTTGGCCCTAGAGGCCAGAACCCAGCACCAAGAAGCAAGCTTCAGACAAGTAAATTTAGATTATTTGAAGAACTTTCTAACATTAAAAACTTTCACCAAGTGGGACCAGCTGCCTTTAGAAGTATTTGCTCTTGCTCTCTGGAATCCTCAGGTAGAGAACATATGATCATTTGACAGGGATGTTGTTGAAGGATTTTTCTCCCACAAGGAGATCAGACTGGGTGGATCTCCTGATTGCTGTGCTTGCCTCCAGGCTCTCCTCCTTCCAGTACATCTTTTACAATACAACAAGGTGGTAGTCATAAAGAACAAGATGGAAGATGTTACACTACTGCTCAAGAACCTCCATTGATTCCCCATTACTTCTAAGATGAAAATATAAAATCAAAACGAATCCAACAAACAAATGGCACCTGGGTGACAGGTCTATCCTTTTATAGTCACAATCAAACTGACCTTTCCAACCTTGTTATCCATGACTCCTGCTACCCTTCATGCTCCAGGGAAACTGGTCTCTTCAATGCCCCACTAGAAGACATTCCTTCTTCTCTTCTCTGTGCCCAACACACTCTCCTTCACCTCCACTTCTTGGAACATGGCTCCCTTCAAGGCTAATTTTCCCCCCAACTCCTAAAAAGTTAAGCTTTTACCTGACTCCCCCTTGGTGAATTCATCCAATGGTCTTAAGAGTAAGGACCATGGTGAGGAGCATGTGACTTGCCTTGACCAGTGGCCATGGACAGGGCTTTGGGAGTCCTCGACATCTTTCACATGATCTTGATCTTGAATTACATGGGGTTTGTGGTGCACTAGAAGGCTTTTTCACTTGTTTGTATTAGTTCTCACATTGGTTTCTGGAAAAAGGAGCAGCATAGAAATTCTGGAACTTCTTCATGGGTTATGGTGTACAGACTATGCCTTTTCCAGCAGAGAAATAAAGTGTTTCTCTTTGCTGTTTTACTTTGTTTCTTTCTCCTTCTTGGTAGTCTTGAAGTGTGCTCAGTCAATTTAGACAGTAAACTCAAGAAGAGGTGGTCATCCTTTCAGAAAAAAATATGCCCTACCCTCTTTGTCAATTATCATTAAAGATGTGATTGCCATTGTTGATAGATCTGCATGTTATATTGAGGTAGGAATTTCCCCTGGTATTTGATGTGATTACCAGGTCTCAATTTTGACTGACCTTATGTATGCTTATCATTTTCCTTACACTCCATTTGCTGGTAGTTTCCATTAAAGATCCCACTATAGAGTTTATTGGCAAATGATTGACTCACCTGAAGAGCCCTGGCCTCAGTAAGTGGGCCAGATAATAGGTTACCACAGGGGAGAGGAGCTGCTATTCTGGTAGGCAGAAGAGTAATCAGCAGTAAAGATGAGTCTAGAAGGGTGGGCCAGCAGTATTGGCACATTCAGTACTTCCTAGAGAGAAAAAGGATCAGGTGGTTATGAGTACCACCTGATGTGCCAACAGCTGATCATACCTGGGACCAAAAAGCTTTCCCTCCTTTTCTTTTCTACTCTCCTCTCTACTTCTTTTGGCCAGCAATGGGAAATAGGACTGATCATTCAGATTCACCCCACCAGGCCCAGAAGAGCTGTCCATTATCATTCCCCTTTCAGAAGTCATTGCATGTCTTATGTTGTTGTTTTTAGAATTATTAGTAAGAGTTCCAATTTCATCATATTAAAGTAATTTTTATACATTTGCAAGTTTTGCTAAGCTATTGCTTGCTAGTAAGTGTCTGAACATTGCCAAGTAGTGTGGTTGACACAACATTGCACTTGAAATCAGGAAGACTTAACTTCATGAATTAAAATCTGGGCCTCAGACAGTTAGTAGCTGTATGACCCTAGTCAAGTCACTTAATCCTGTTTTCCTTACTTTCTTATCTGTAAAAAGAGCTAGAGAAGGTAATGGGGAAAAAAAAAACAAACTCCAGCATCTCTGCCAAGAAAATCCCAAATGGGGTCATGGAGTGTCCGACATAACTGAAATGACTGAACAGCCACAACAAGCTATTTCCCAACAGCTGCATTAAATCTTTGTTTATTTGGCAGGGGCTAGCCTGCGAGCTGTGAACTTGTCCACTGGCACACCAGCTTCCTTGGTGGGAAGATTGTCTTGGTGAATAGCCTTGGTGTGGTTTAGTCCTGGTAGAAGGATATAGAGAGATTTAATAATCTCTGTAGCACCTTCTCATTGAGAGAGTGTGAACCAGATCTTCCCCAAAGCCTATGTCCCCTAGCATGCCTACACAAGGTCCCTGGGGAATGACCGAAGACCCCTCCTTATGAGAAGAGCTTTTACCAAATAACCGATAAGAGTATCATTAGATGCCCTGATTGCAGTGGTGAAATATAGCCTGGGAACCTTCAAGGAGACAGAGCAAGATGCAATGGGGAGCTACATCTGGGAGGGGGGGAGATTTTTTTTTTTGCCCTTTATTGAGCCCTGTGCCCACAGCTTCTCTTGTCAATGAAAAAATGAATGCCATTGCCAACCTGATGGCAGTTATTCAGGTCTTTGGCTCCTACTGGTGAATAGAAATAACAAATGAAAGAAAAGGGATCAAGCTGGCCTAGAGGTTGGGGCTCCGGAAGACTGAGGAAGGTGAATTGGACAGCTGCCAAAACTGGCTCAGTCTGCAGCCAAAGCCACCTCATTTTCACGAAGTCGTCCCACAAGCCCACAGAGCTTGATTTTATTAGTCTTGGGTAATTTTTACACTTCATGGTAGCCTCACAGTTTGCTGCCAGAATGTGCTGACTCCACGAGCTATTCACATGATTAAAAAAAAAAAATGGAAAAATTGCAAGAAGCAGTGAAATGAAGGGGAAAAAAAGCCTCTCTCAGTCAGGCTATCAGCATTGGGAGGGATAATGGGCTAGGGTCAAGTCTGCTCGCATACAATGTGCTTTTGTATCACTCTGAGGTGCAACTGGGCTGCCTCATGAGACCAGCCTGGCCATGAAGAAGAGAAAATGCCTGGCATTGTCTGATCTCTTTGCTTCTGTTCCTATTGTCAGGAAGGCCAACCCCTCACACACACCCCATCCACCCCTAGCTGTTAATATTCTTCCTATCCTTCAAAGCTCAAATTCTATCTTTAATCTGAAGGGCCCAACAAATACTTATTAATCACCTACTATACGTCAGCCTCTAAGGAAACAAAGACACAATTGTATCAACAGAAACAGTCCCTGATTAAATTCACTGAGGGTGATAAATCATGTAAACATATGTACATGCATCATAACTGGGACAGAAAAAGAACCCTAATAACTTCTAGGGAAAAACAAGGATTTTTTGTAGGAGATACACTCTGAACTTGAATGAGCCCAGGGATTCTACTGGGCAGGGAGAAAATTACAGGAAGGGGGTAAAGTCTGTTCCAAGTCATGGGAGTGGGAGGTCAATCACCATATTAAAAAAAAAAAAAAAAGTAGACTAGGTTGTATGAAGCATTGAGTGTATGAAGAGGTATAATAAAGTAGATGAGCTGTATTGTGAAAGGCATTAAATGCCAGCCAAACGAGGCAGCCAACAAAGGCATGGGACATGTGTAAAGGGTCTACTCCATGCTTGTTAGTAAAAAGAAACTTCAGGAATGTTGGGACTCATACTCTGAGTGGGGGCATCCTAAATGGAGTGATGGTGGAATGGGCATTATTACCATAGGATGGTATCCAGGAATGGAGGGAGGAGAGTATCACTTTGATCTTTCCCACAGATTCCTGGAATGGTGTGGCAGTGCCAGACTATGTGGCTGTTGGCAAACAAGTAGGACTGAGGTAGTCTTTGAGTTTCAGTCAAATTCCTTGAATCTGAACCAAGACAATCCATAGCCTCCAAGATACACAGAGATAAGTGGGATCTTGGTGTGTCTAGTAGAAAGTGGAATGGAATAGAAATCCACTAAGTAACATCTCCAATAAACCTCTCTTCATCTATCTTTAGTATGGGAGAAACCCACTCTCTCCTGAGGCAGCTCATTCCCTTTTGTCTATCTCTGTAAGAGGCTATTTCCCTACATTTGTTATGGATCTGCCTGGAGGCATCTCTTCCTTCTCCCAGTTTCTAGCTCAGCCCTGTGGGTCAACAAGAAGAAATCTAATCCCTCTTCTAAACAGCAGCTTTTCAAATGCTGTTAAGGAGTGGTTTCATCCTTCTACAGATTCTCCAGGCTCCGCCCCTGGTCACAACCAGCTTCTTCTACCTTTTCTCTTCTTCTGGATATGCTCCAGTTTGTCCATTTCCCTCATGAAATGTGTTGCACTTAAGGAAATGACAAGATAGGCAATGAAGTCATTTTACACATCGTGGAGGCTGGGATTTGGGTCATGTCCCAGCTTAAATAAACCATAATCATCATCATCTCTCATGTTATGTAACGGCTTTGAGGCTTGTAAACAACTGACATCCCAGCCCCTGACACTAGGAAATGTCAGAGACAGGATTTTAACTCGGATCTTCTTGACTCCAAATCCTTTTTTCTATCCACTGAAGCTTCCTCCTGCCTTGATGTGTGAGAGGTACCAGGGTGTCTGACCATGAAATCTTGCTGAAGAAGTGTCAATGGCTCCCTATAGTTTCTGAGAGAAAGTAGCAGCTCTCTGTTTGGCAGATAAATCCCACCGGCTCCAGCTTATCTTCTGCAAAGTGGGGCTTGATGTCTGCAGAAGTAGGAAGGGGAGGTAATATTCATAATCAAAATTCTCTCTCTCCCTCTCTCCCCTTCTCTCCCCTCCTGTTCCCTTCTTTCTCTTTCCTTCTGTCTCTCTGAAATTCAATCTTGCTAATACCGAAAGAAAACAATAATAGGTCATGATAGAACAAATGTGCAAACTTGCTCTTTAAGAATTTCACTTTGGAAGTTCGGCTTGATTTCATATGCGTAATTAATATCCTGCTTACTTGTTCAGTGGGAGGGAGAGAATTTGGAACTCAAAATTTAAAAAGACTATTAAAATATGAATATTTTTAAAGTTATTAAAAAAAAAAAAAGATCACTTTGGTACCAGTCTGGAGGTTGGGTTGGCAAAAGGGAAGACTTGAGGAATTGAGGCCAATGAGGAGACCGTTGTAGTTGTCTACCCACGAATACAGAAGAGCCTGAGCTAAGATGGTAGCAATGTGAGTGAAGGGAAGGGGACTGATGCACGAGATGATATGGAGGTAGAAAGGATGAGTCTGGGTAACTGGGTGGGAGTGTGGGGGTGAGGGACAAGGAGTCCAGGATATCACGTTGTAGAGCTGGGTGGCCTTGAGAGAAATTGGCCATTCTGGACCAAGTCTCCCCTCCTCATTCTCAGGGAGTCTCTGTTGCTAAGCCTCCTTTTTGCTTCTCCCCCTGGAGAGGGGTGATTTGCACAGGGCTTTATTTTCAGTTCAAAATCAAACACTGTTTACAGGAAAGAAAAAAAAATGTTAGTCCCCAGGGTCAGCTTGGAGTGTCCTTCAAATACCCATCACTCCCTGCTAACTCCATTCCATTTTCTCAGGAGTGATTATGTCCATAGAGCTGCAGATACCCCTCACTCACCACTGAACGAATATTTAACATCTTCTCTAGCATGAAAGTCAGAGGGTTAGAATCGATTCCTGCTCAGTATACATTTACTGGAGCAGTCACATCCCATAGCCCTGAAATGTGACTGTTCTTTCTTAGAACAGAGAAAGGTGGGCAAAGGCCAGCTTCTGTTGGAGAAGGTAACCCTGAAAATGGATGTCTCTCTGACTCTGTCTCTGTCTTTGTCTGTCTCTGTCTGTCTCTATCTCTCTGTCTCTATCTCTCTGTCTCTTTGTCTCTGTCTCTCTGTCTCTGTCTCTGTCTCTCTCTGTCTCTTTCTCTCTCTCTGTCTCTGTCTCTCTCTCCTTTTTTTTATCAGCTGGAGACCCTCCAGAACCCACCTGGGTAATTCGTTGCCAAGCAGAGAGATATGAATGAAATGAGCAGGATCTGAAAAGACTGTCTGACTGTCTACTCTTCCATTCATTGCGCAATATCCCATTGAGGGAGTGAGGACAGGAGCTAGTGCAGCCTGGAAAAATTCCGTGATGTTCATGGACACTGCTTCCTGACACATTCAGACTCACTAGAGTCTTATTGACCTTGGAGCTTGTCCAGGTTTGCTTTTTCCAAAAGAAGCATCTGTTTTAAACATAAATGATTATCCTGAAGGGTTAAAGGCAGAAAGTGTCAAATTTCCTTGTAAACTTTTTTTTATTACCTTAATTCAATTGTTGTTCCCAAGGAGAATATGAAAGAACAAAGATGTGCTTACTTAGTCATTTCCATATAAGTTGTTGAAGTTACCCTCCCTTGTTCTCTCTAAAACCTGGGAAGTTTTTCTGCATCCCAAGGATACACTGAGGCTTCACTTTTTAAAAACAGCAAAATACAAATATCACACCACCAGTCAACTCCAAAGCAGGCTCTACTCAGTTCTAGAACCTCCCTGGAAAAGGATGCTCTCCTGCTATGAGTAAGTCCCTGGACAATTAATATCCCTCTCTTAGGGCTGGGTCTCAGGAGGTGTGAGGGTCCTGTGATCCATCTAGACCCAGGTCTAGAAATAACGTTACCCAGGAAAAGCCAAGGCAGGTAGAGCAGGCCTTGTTTCTGGCCTTAGTCTGTCATCTTTATCACCCAACCCTCTCAGGCACAAATTTCATTCTGAGTCATCATCTGAGCATGAGGACTGCATGATATAAGCAATATAGCTGATTATCTCAAATGGGTGTGTGGGGTGGGGGTGGGAAGGGGTACATAGTAGAGACAGTCTGGCATCTTCCTTGTGATCTTAAGGAATTAAAATAATTATTTCTAGCATATCCTCCTTATTAGACATTGTAAAATAATGTGGTCCTGCATTGGTCCCTTAGAAAAGGGGTGGGGGCAGCTAGGCACAAAGGATGGAGCACTGGCCCTGGAGTCAAGAGGATCTGAGTTCAAATCCGCTCTCAGACTTTTGACACTTACTAGCTGTATGACCCTGAACAAGTCACTTAATCCCAATTGCCTCACAAACGCGCATGCCCACACCCACCCACCCGCGCGCACACACACACACACACACACACACACACACACACCCCAAACAAACAAAAATGGGAGGGGGGTGTTGATGTCTTCCTTTTGCCCACACTCTAATTGACACTTTGATCATCACCACCTAGAGTATTTTAGTAGCCCCATAACCAATTTTGCTTCCACCATGATCTGTCTTTCAGAGTCTTACAAATTCATTTCCTTTGTAATTTTCTGTACTTTTTTTTTACATTTACAAGCATTTCTTCAATAAAGGATCTCTCTGTAGGCTTATTGAGGTGAGTAAATATGAATTTTCTTCATAAAGTCTTCCCCTACCTGTTGATTCTTTGGTGAAGGCAAAGTAAGACATCTCTTATTTCAGTTCTTAGTGTTTAATTACTAAATGGGTATTGCCTCAGACAAACTGAGACCTGGCAAAGACCTTAGCTGAAAAAGGCTAAACCATTGCCCTCAGATTTCTTGATCTATGTCTTGCCACCGAACTCCAATGACTCTGGAGGAGAGAGTGAGGGTGATGACTTTGCACAGCCCTGCCTCATCTAAATCCAATTTACCTCATAGTTAAGACGTCTCCCTCCTGATGTCATTAGTCATCTGGGGGAACTAAGGACAAACAACAAGTACCATGTTGTAGAAGAATAATCTAGTGGTTTACTAAGAACCAAGCATCTTAAAAAAAATAAAAGGTTTTGTAGACATGATTACTCCATCTTAAAGACTCATTCAGCTGCAAATCTAGTGTTGAAAGGGACCATGAGTCTATCTAGTCCAAGCCTTTCATTTTACAAATAAGGAAACTGAGACTTTCAGAGGAAGAAGATATGGATTGGCTCATGATGCAATAAGCAAGCATGTGATTGCCTAGAGAAAGATCTATATCCAAACATATTGGCCATTCAGGTCCTCATACCTATGGGACTTACACAAAATCGCATGGATAATAATGAGATTGTTTTTAATACTGAGATTTCACATTTCTCCTTATTAAAATTTATTTGTCAAAGAGAATAAAATTATTAGTCTATAAAGAGCAATTGAATTTAGAAATATACCCTGCTATAGATGGGAAAGTCCTGTCCCTCTGCACTGGGAATGTTGAATCTGTTTAGTGAATTCTACATAATTTCTGTCTAACAAGACCTTTCAAGATGCCTATTGAAAAAGAAAAAAAAAATCTCTCTTTCCCTCTTGGTTTCATCCTTCAAAGCCCTGTTTAGATGCTATTTCCAATTCCACACTAATTTTGTTTCACTTCTGGACTCGTCCCACCACACCTTCTACCCCTGCCGTTTTTCTATGACACTTGCAAATAGATTCTTCAGTGGAAAAATAAAATAAAATAAAATGCTGGGCTTTGTATTCTGCTGGCTTTTCTCCCCATGACGTGCTGCCTAGAGGAACAGTAAGTTGTAACCCTATAGTTGTAATGAGAATGAGAATAAATTCAATTTGTATCACCTCATATTAATGTCACAGCCATAGGCACAGGGATGGAATTGTGAGATGTTATTTTCTCCTTTCAGGCCATGTTTTTGTTTTTTTTCCCCTCAAATTCTAGGCCATTAGAATTTTAATCCTTCATTTTGGAGGGGGGGGAGGGAAGGGTGGGGAGGAAGAGGAGGAGGAAAGAAAAACATTTTAATAAGGAACACAAACTCATTTAGCCTTGCTGCTGGGATAGATATGCATTCTTGATGACTCATAGACAAGTTTAGATTACAGTGTGACAGGGTGTTGCCATAAGAGCTAAATCTCAAAGGACATCTCAGTGTCAGCTTTCATCAAATCTTCCCATGGGGCTTGTCTGAGCAAAGTATGGGACTGGAAAAGAACCTTGGGCGTCACATACGGGGAAATATGGACAACTTTCCTCCAAGCAAAACAAGCAAGCATCTCAGGAAACAATGCCCCAGTGCTTGGTAGATTTTCAGGGTTTTCTAGTACTTTTATGCTTTTCCTAACCCTATAAGTCACTGAAGAAATGTGTCTGCTAGCTCATGCCAAATTCTTACTAGTGAGTAAAACTATATTAACAAAAGATTTTACTTACTAAAAACTATAAACTTTGGCAGGGGGAGCCCACCAATTTCTTTTTATCTTGATTCTTTTGCTCTAAGCCCATTTCCTTCCAACCTCCAACCTTTCCTCCTTCATATATGCAATGCATGGATTTATTGAATACCTACTCTGTGCCAGACACTGTACTAGGTGCTGGGGATGTAAAGGTAAAATTAAAGGAAAGTAAAAGATGCTGCTCTTGAGAAGCTTGCATTGCACAAAAGAGTTTAGGTGACGTAACAGGGGCAGGGTAGAGAAAATGAGCACATAAAAGCAGCAAATGGAAAACAATGTCCCATAGCTCCAAAGAATCATAGAACCAGAAAGGATGAAGGCTTCCATGTAGGCAGGCGCCTTCCTCGTCCTATATCTAGAGACATCAGTTTCACCCAGTAAGTAGTGGAGCTGGACCTTTAACTTGGATGCTTTCACTCCAAATTCTATTATTACTTTCATTGTGTATGTGAGTAAGTCTATGTGGGACCCAGAATGTGTGCACATGTGTGAAGTGGAGGGCTGGGAAACCTTGAGAGATCAGGAAAGGTCATCTCTAGGAGCTAAGCCTAGAAGTAACCATAGGAATTCTCCTAAATAAAGTATTAATAAGAGCTCTGGATTGAAAATCAGTACTAGTACTGGCTGTGATGACCTTCAGCAAATTGCCTTCTCTCTCTGGGCTTCAAATTCTCCATCTGAAAGGGCCTAGAAGGCCTTGACGCATCCTTTGTGTTTTAAATGTCTATGATTCACATCTCTTACATATTGGGATTTTTGTTTTCTGTCACAGAGAAACATTCAGCCTAGGAGGATGGCTTACCCAAGATCAGAGAGCCAAGACTGTAACCCAGGTTGATTGGCTTCTGGCCAGGAACTTGGAGGTAAGACAGTTTTTAGGAGACCTCTTCTAATTGCCTTTAAGCCATTGTCTCTTACAGTGACTTTAGGATGTCTTTGTCAGTTAATTTGAAATGGATTTGAGTCCCTTTTTTTTTTTTTTTTTTTTTGGCAATATAAGTAATGGGCATTCTGCAAGTGGTGAGCTAGAGGCAGGTCTCAGAAATGAGCAGAATTAATATGTGTACATAAAATGCTCATGGGAGATGGAAATGGATGGTCCAGTTAATGACATCATTAATATTATGGGAGACAACCCCGTCCAAGGAGTTGCTACCTGGGTACCTACCATTGTTCATGCAATACCCTGATATTTCTTAGACCAGTTTGATTCATCGCTAACTAGTTCTTTCTCCTGGTCATTTCTTTTTTTTTGCCTTGATGGCTTGTATGTTCAGGGAATTCCCTTCCCTCTTTTTTCCTCTGAAGCCTCAGTAAAAGCAAGCTTTGGCAAGCTTCCTATGTCAATGTCTTTCTGAGGAGGCCCTGTCCCTAAAAGGGATGTTCTTAGAAAATTGATGTATCCAGTTCTCAACAATTAATACGGAAGTGAGGAAAGCTCACCCCCTTAACAAATTGAGTGAGTGCTCCTTCTTGTCCATGGGAAGGGACCTAAATAGCCCATGTGTTTGGAGTTAGACCTTCCTCTAGTCAGTCACATGCTTGCTTTCTGCATCATGGGCCAATCAGCATCTTCTTCTTTTTCATCTCTTTTCATTAACCAACTGTGTGTTAATGCATCAGTCACTTCTACTCTCTGAGTCTCAGGGTTCCAGTAATACATTAATGCTTTTCAGTTAGGGTGCAGCAACCTGGTTGGGAAATTCCTCCAATAACAGAAATCTACAAATTCTGTAGATTTTCTTGAGGGCCATGGAAGTTAAGAGACTAGCTCAAAGTCACATTGCTAATAGGTTTTGCAGGTGGGTTTTGACACCTGGCTTCCCAGCAGTCAATACACTATGTCAGAATGTCATAATTTGATCCTTGACTAAAGGCATTTAATCTTTTTGAGCCTCAGTTTACTCATCTTAAAATGGGAATAATAATAACACCTCCACATAGGGTTGTTGGAAAGATCGAAAGAGATATAAAAATAAAGTACTTTGTCAACATGAAAATGCTAGGTAAATGGCAACTGTGATGATGGTGATGATAAAAACACAAACAACACATTACTTTTTGCTAAACATCAAGTACTATACAAAGGTTGTCTCATCTGATCCTAACAATGACCATATAAGGGAGGTGATATAGAAGGCAATGTAGTGGAATGGAGATGGCAAAGGCTATCCGTCAGTGGACTTGGGTTTGAATTAAAGGTTGGATGTTTTGACCTGGGAAAAGTCACTTCTCCTCCTTGGGCCTCAGTTTACTCAACTGTAAAATGAGGAGCTTGGATTCAATGGTCTCTTAGGTCTTTCCAGCTCTAGACCTATGACCCCCACCCCTAAATAAGTACTGGTCACATGTTGTAGATGAGGAAACTGAGCTTGTGTCAATGGGAAAAGATCTTCCCATGTCAGAGAGAAAATGGAATTGGAATCATTGCATTTAGAACTGGAAAAAATCTTGGCAGGAATTGAGTCAAATTCTCTCATTTTGCAGAGGAGAAAACTAGAATCACAGAAAGGGAAGAGGTTATCCACAGGCCCATTTCTCCTCAGTGGCAGAGCCAGGGCTCGGCCCCATGGCTCCTTACTCCTAGTTCACTACTCTTTCCACTGGTCCTGCTGCCTCAGATAAGAACTTCCCCCTGGCCTTTCTTGATCTATAACACCAAGGGTTTCACTGGTTTGATGACATTATAGAGTAGATCCCTCATCTCGGTACCTTTGGTCTGTTCCTTCCTTTTTTCCCTCTCCACTCAGTTATGAAGGGCATCTTGCTAAGATCGGGCAAAAAGTGACCTTTAGGCCACCAAGGCTGACCTATTCCTTTTACAGATTAGGAAATTAAGGCTTAGAAGTAAAGTGATTTCCTTAGGGTCCCACAGTTGAGAAGTATCCAAGATAGCATTGGCGGATTTCCTGACAAATTATGCTCAGTGCCCTATCTACTATACCATGTCCTGTTGCTTCTCCCTGTGGCCAGGGTCTTCTTAGTTTCCTCCTTTAGAAGATGAGAGCTGGTTGTTTTGGACAGTCTCTTTCCACTCTGACATGTTATGATTTTCTGGCACTTTTTTCTATAGGAGCTGCACTGGTTTCTATTATTTACCCAAGGCGATCTAAACCCTTGACCTTGACTTTCAAGGTTCACCATGTTCTTTGACAATTTTGTCCCCTGCCTTTGTACTTCCCATGCTTGACACTTTGACCAGACTGGACTACCAGTTTTTCTGCCATCTTCCTATCTGGAACATTTGAATATGCCAATTTTCATGCATGGAAAGGCTATACATTCATCTTCCCTTCCTTCAAGACTTAGCACCTTGCTGTTCCAATTGTGAAGTCCTCCTTGACCAAAGAGTTTAATGCAAGTCTCATCTGCCTCAAATTCTCCCTGGACCTTTTTTTTGATGGACCCCTCCTTTTTGTGTTCTTCTCCCATGTTCATAGCATAGATATTTGTCTATGTTGTTTCACTTTATGAGATTGTACATTCCTTGACAGCAGGGCCTCTGCCATTCTTATTGCCATATTGTCAATATGGAGCACAGCTCCTCGCACACAGTAGGAATTTCATACCAGTTTGCTGAATTGCACCCACAATTTAAAGAAAAAAATATTTTTAATCATAAAGGTTTTCTGAAGACACATCCAGATAAAGCCTAATTCCCCACCCCCAATTCCCTTGTCACAAACACCTTCCCAGGATAATACATTTGCTTGTGTTTGAATAGCATTTTTCAGTGGGCATCAATGGTAATGAATTCTTTGCAATCCTTGCCATCTACCGTGTTTCTACAAGGACATTCACACCACTTTACAAGCACTCCCTGCTGCTTTATTGCTGTAGCCTGCCTACCTTTAAAATGCAAGCATCAGCGTGAGTGAGCGCCATGGGAGCCCATATAAACAGGCACAGAACAGCAGGCTTTATGTATTTCAAATTGTACCATTTGTTGACAGAATAACCATAGGAGAAAAAAAAAATAACCCCAAACTTAGCACATAACCAGACCCAACAGAGCATCATATAGCCATATACCATTTTCAGGCGGTTGAATAACTCTCTCCCTTGCTTTTCTGAAGCTGAACCCCCTAGATTCAAAGACTAGATCTGGGCTTTTGGTCCACTGTGCATCTAGCAGGAAATGATTAACACTGTAGGTAAACAGATTCCAGAATTTGGTTAACAACTATACCAGTGGATGCTGATTGGGCTTCTTTACTTCCAGGAATTAGTCCTTGGAGGAGACTGAGATTGAATTTCTTTAAGGACATAAGAGAAATCAAAATTGATTTCAGTGTTGTGGTTTGGAAACCAAGCTTGTTCTAGACCTAGATGCGACCAGCTCACTGTGCTGTCAACTTGGACAGCGCCATTCCCATTTCTATGTCCTGGCTTTCTCATCTGTAAGAAGAGATGGTTGAATAGCAGGATCTCTCAGATCTTTTACAACACATCCAGCTTGGCAATGAGTCCCAAATAAACTGTGTGTATACTGCCATAGAGAAGTGGGCCAAGGGTAGTTAGATTGGAATTTAGATATTTCAGAAGTGGTTAAATACATAGCATTAGGGAAAAAAGAACCACACACAGGAAACAGGACATGTCAAAGAAATTTGAAATATTTATTCTCTACCTCTGAGGGAGAGGCAAAGAGTGGCAAAAAGCTAAAAGGAATACTAAATGTTCTCTAGCTCAACATTCTAATTTCCTAGATTAAAAAACTTTGGCCTAAGAGGTCAAAGAGTTTTACCCAAAGTCACCCCACTAGTAAGTGGTCAACCTAGACAGAATAGACCCTTGGAGAGCAATGGATTAGAATTAAGATGCTTGGAATATGAATATTGACTCTAACACTGTGGGAACTTGGAAAAGTCCTTTCTCCCTTTCTGGGTCTCAGTCCCCCCCCCCCACCCCGTAAAAGAAAGGCATCAGTCATTGCAAAAACCCCAGTTTCCTCACATGAGCCTCATGAGGCTTGAGGCTCTTCAGCCTCCTGGTCACCCTCCTCTGCACACTCTCCAGCTTACCAAAGTCTATTAAACCCTGAACTGAATATGATGGATGGCAGAGATGTGATCAGGGACACAGGAACTTGCTACTATCACTTCCCTATTCCTGGGCACTTTCAATCATTCAATCATTGAACATTTATGAAACTCCCCTGTGCCAGGAACTAGGAATTACAAAGCCCCAAATGAAACCATCCCTGCCCTCACAGAACTTACATTCTATCAGGGGAGAGAACTTTTAGACAATAAAGACAAACAGATACACAACATCAGTCCAATGTAACGTTTTTGCGGGGACACACAACTATCTAGAGAATTAAGGTGAAAGTCATCTTTTGGACTTGTCATTTTAAGGGTTGTCCCTTAATGCAGCCAAAGATCGTACCAGCCTTTGGAATGACCATAGTGGGCTATTGATTGTATCGAATTTGCAGTATAATAAGGCATCTCAGCATACATTTTACCTGCCATGTAATCATAGCTCCCCTTTTGGGGCCTTGGGAAGTTGAATTCTGCTTAATTTATTTCTAGGCTATTTACCGATGATCATTCCCCTTGATTGATCATACCCTAAGCAGCTTTGTGCCTTTTCTTCACCACCATCACTGCCATCTCCATCACCATCATTGATACCACATTCATCATCAGCTTTCTTAACCTGACACAGTCATCCTGGTTCTGTAGTGTGTGCCTTTGCCACACTTGGTGCATGCATTCAAAGTCCACCATTCTCTGTTCTCACTTTATTTTTTCCAGGCTAACTGAACATTCCTATGGTTCTTTCATGTGATGTTCCAGTCAAACTGCCCACCTGGCTGTTGCCTGAACTTGGCATTCTATTTCCCATCTTGGTTTCTTTGCACAAAGTCTTTCTCTCCCATTTCAAATTTAACTCCAGTGCCTGGTACAGTACTTTCCACAGTGATGAAAAAAAGTGCTTCTAGGACTGGAAGGTGTGGTCTTCAGCCTCATCACTATTGTGATAATCCTTTTCTAAACACATTACAGCTTCCTAAAATGTAGGACCCAGGGGTAATCCTGACCTTTCAGATGTTTTGTGGTCAGGCTAGAGGGCAGAGAGTGTCTCTATCTCTCTCTCTCCCCTCTTGGACATTAAGCTTCTCTTAATTCAGCCTCAGATCCTTAAGCCTTTCTGTGAGCTATGCCACACATGGCTCTGGGCAGGTACTCAGCAAATGTTTGCTGAGCAAAGGAAGGTTGCATGCATATATTTCTAATTCTGAGCTTGTCCTTTCCTTTTGCTCTTAATTATACAACATTATAACAAGACAAAGAATCTGAATCCCACAGGACCTTGGGTCTAGAAGGAATCCAAGAGGTCATCACATCCAGAGTGCCCTGATTGCTTGCTCAATCAGGAATCCCTTTTTGATGATCACTTTGCCCCTTGGGGAGTTCTTCTAGAGATGACATGGAACCTATAGATCCTACCACTCTCTGAAAATAGAGCAGACTTGCTCAGAGGACAATGGGTTCCCAGTAGAAGATGGCTAATTCCTTGTCAGAGCTGTCATGGCCATGTGAACTCCTGACTAAGTACAAGCCAGGCTGTCCTTAACTGGGACTGATGGCCCTGAGGATCCTTTCAGCTCAGAGACTCTGGGATGCCTTCAGAAGGTCAATCTCCAAACATACTGGGTGCAGAGCAGAGAATCCTATGTGTGTACTGAGCAGATATTTCCTCCTCCACACCAAAGAAAGACATTCTTCAATACACTTCTGGGCCCCACTGTTTGTGCATGGTCTATGCCAGAGTGGTTTAGCACCCACTAACAAATGTTCTCTCCTCCTAGACACTCTGCCTCCTCCCTCAGTGGCTGCCCCACTAACTACGTTCATTCCTCCTTTTCTGTGGCTCACACATTCTAGGGTTCTTGTGAATTCTGCCAGGGCTCCCATTTCAACAAATAACCATTAACCAAGGGGATTTGATACATTTACATTCATGTAAATGCACATGAACAGATAGATACATATACATGGGCACACATATATACATACTTATTCAGAACTACTATATCATCACTTTAAGGAATTCCCAGCAAGGAAATGATTTCTGCCAGTGTAGCTTAGCCCTTTCTTGACAACTTGGAGTCTTGTCACTGAGAAGTTGCACCATTTATCCAGGGACGGGGTTCGGACCAGATCTTCCTGCCTCAGGGACTGGCTCTTTATCTACCATGCCAAACTACTTCGGAATGGCTTCTTATGACAAATTCCCTTTCCTATTGTGACTCAAGGCCTGTTGTAGGAATTACGCTATGGCAGGACCCTAGAAATGGTGGGAATCACATGGGGCTGAAATGTCTTATTTGTATCCTGTGGGGCTCCAGAACCTGCCTGGGCATCAAGCTTCTGGTTCATTCTGTCTTGTCCATGACGGTGATGGGAATTTCAGCAGATGCTGCTGTTGATTTAACAATAACAGCGGCAACAATAACAGCGTTTATATTTGCACTTCCAGGCTTGCAAAGCACTTTAAATGTTAACTAATATGATTCTTCCAAGAGCCCTGTGAGATAGGTGCTATCATTTTACATATCTTATAGGTAAGGAAACTGAGAAACAGAGAAATTCAGTGACTTGTCCAAGGTCACCCAGATCAGGTAGGATTCAAACTCGGGTCTCCCTGTGCTAAGCTACTGTGTCACCTGGTCCCCTCACAGCAAAGAAAACACACAAGACACTGAAGGCATGTGAGATTAGGTCAAGTCTTCCTTTAAGGGGGTATGGGAAAGGAACTTTAAAGTATTGAATCCCAGAGCATATGAGTATTTATCCTCTGATGACCGGGGATGCCTGCACATAGATCAGAAGCAGCTACTGGGGAATGTTGCTAACGTCAAAACTAGGATTCAAATATACATTCTGAGGTTTCTGCCTTTGAGTCCTGGGGCAAGTCAAGTCACCTCCATGAGATGACTCAGTTTCCTCATCTGTAAAATGAGTGTTGGACTCTGTAACTTCCAAGTGCCCAAGGCCAAGTCTCTGCTTGGACAGAAAAGTTTCTTCTTTGTGGTAGGGACTAGCTTTCTGGCTGGGTTCTCTGCCTCTTATCAGAGACTCCGTCCAGCTTGAAATTCATTGCTTTTAAATCTGCGTAAAAAGCCATGGTGTCAGAGGACCTCTGGCTCATTTTGTTTCCTCCCAGATTACTGATAACCATCTTTGTAAGACCAGGCTGAAGGACAATTTACTGGACAAATTGCATCCCTCTAAATGGGTGACCTAAATATTTAATGTGAGAAGAAACCTCCTGAGATCCAGGAGGGAACTTTCTTAGGGCTGAGAAATCATCCTCTGGGCACATTTTAGGGATTTTTGCAAAGAATAAAGCTGCAATCTGTTGGATGTTTAAATAGAGTTTGCTTTTAAGGAACACAGAGCACAGAGAAGTTGCTGTGTAAATCTGCTAAATGCTACTCAAATAAGCTGCAGTGTGATTTGTTGTCCAATACTGGTTGAGGAGAAAGGCATTCTGGGTATCTCATACATGAAGCCCTCTTGGAGAAGCATGGGAGATTTTGCATCCTTTTCTGGGCATGTTTTCCCAGGGTGTTTCATACTGTTGTTCAGGTGTCAACATTGGCTATTTAGAGATGTGGCCCCCAAACACTGTGGGGCAAAGCTTTGTGGGAAAACAACCTTCTCTGAGGGAGACAGTGTTGCACAGGGCTGGCCTGGGTCTTAAGAGATCTCGGTCCAGGGGTGGCTCTTACATCATTTCCCACAGGAACCTCTGGCCTGTTTCCTCCTTTGTGAAAAAATGATGCATTGTTTTAGTCTCTGAGATTCCTTCTAGTTCTGATCTGTCTCAGAAGATGTTCTGAGTTTCCACTCTCCTCTGACATCACACATTCGTGGACCCCTCCTGGCTCTGGCTCTATGTTCTAGGACTATTTCCAGCTCTAACCTTCTGTGATATAGCCAAAATCATTAGTTACAAATGACTACAGAGTGAACAAGAGGGAGAAGAGATCCATGTGTCCAGGATACCAAATGGAGAGAAAAATAACAGCAAAGTAAGAGGACTTGGCCAGCTCGTCCTTGTTGGCTTGGTCAGGGTGTGCTCCCTAGGGCCTTTGTGGTCAGAGGGGAACCTTGAACTCCACCTAGGCTCTCCAGATGGCCAATAATTTACCCGCATCTCAGTTCCCAACAGTAGAAAGGAGAGGAAGGGGGTCCAAAGCCTACAGAGACTATAGAAGTCATCTGCTTGAACTCCCTCACTTTACAGATGAGGAAACTGAGGCACAGTGTTAATCATAATGGATCACATTTATACAGGACTTTACTACTATTTGATATCACAACTTCATTTGGTAGGGACGATTACTAACCCCATTTTACAGATGAAGAAACTGGGGAAGGGGTTAAAGTGACATACCCAGAGTCAAATAGCAATTAAGTGTCTGGGCCAGGACTTGAAACTGGCTATTCTTGACTACAGACCCAGTGCTGTGACCACTCACTCCACACCCCTGAGCTGCCTCACCTAGTACCTCCAGGTGGGTAAAGTGACCTGCCTAGGTTAGTAAGTCAGATAGTAAATATCAGACAAGGGATTTGAACTTGAGTCTTCTGACTCTTGAACCAGTGTTCTTTCCACTGGACTAGCCCTAAGCTTCTGGGGAGACAGTTTGTGGCAAGCTGCTATTTGTATCTCCTTAGCGCAGTGAGTGTCGGGTTAAAGCTTAAGACCTTGGATTTGTTGGGGAAGGGAGTCAGCCATGTACCTAGAACATCTGTCTCTCCAATGGTGATCTTTATCCATTAGATTAGAATGTGTCATTTCACACCTCCTCTCCCAATCTCTCTCTCACACACACACACAGACACACAACATTCTCATTTTCTCTCTCTCTCTCTCTCTCTCTCTCCAACCCCTCTGTCTCTCACTGTCTCTCTCTTACACACTTTCTCACACACTTTCTCACTCATCACACTCTCACTTTCTCGTGCAAACTCACACATTTAGTTTTTTCACCTCAGTGCACAGGTGACAATGCCAGCTAGGGAAAGCCATGACATAGTCATAGCAGGCCAGCTCATCTCAGACAGCCTAGTGGTCCTTCCTCCAGCGCTACCCTTTTATGTTTTGTTCTGACTCTCTTTTAAATGTCACGATCAATGTATGCTCGATCATTTCCCAGGTGAGATTTTTCTGTTAACGTGCTCCTGGGAATTCCAATTTCATTTAGGCTACTGTTGGACATAACTATTAAGTCTGACTCATATTAAAAAGCTCCCCACCCCCCTTTCAAGTACCTTAAAACCAAACCCACTCACTCATCTCTTCCCCAGCTCCCACCATTCAGTGACTCATGCAGGAGTTTTGTATAGTAGTTTATTTCTAAAAATTCAAATGCCCTGAACTCTGGTGTGCTTTGTCTGCACGATGTCCCAGGTACTGAGGGAATCTGGCAGATGTGTGAGTCCTATTGCCATCGGGTCTCGGGGCAATAGAAGGCTCTCACTCGTTTGCTGAGTGCAGGGAAGGCCTCTCTGCTGTAGACTCAGTAACAGAGGCACATAGCCTCTGGTTCTCTAGAATAATGATTGCTGCCATTCATATCCTGTTTCACAGTTTGCAAATGGCTTTTCAACCATCATGTCATTTTTTTTTTAATTAACAAAAATCTATTTTCTATTCTCCCCCCCCCCACATTCCCCACTGAAGAAAGAAAAACCTTTATAACAAACATACATGACCAAGTGAAACAAATCCCCCACTTTGGAGAGGTCTTAAAGAACAGGTCTAATTCTGTGTTTGGAGTAATCCACCTTTCTGCCAAGATGGGGGTGAGTTTTCCCCTCTGGAGTCATCTTCAGTCCCTTGATTGGGACTCTAAAATCTTTCAAAGTTGTATAAACATCATCTCATTTGGGACCCATGGCAATCTTGAATATTCTTGTTCCCATTGTACAGATGAGAAAACAGACCAAGTGACTTGCCTATGGTGCTTGTAGGTATCAGAGGTGGAATTTGAACAATTGTCTTGCTATCTACAAATTAAGCCCATGATCCACTAGGATATCCTGACTCCCACATCTTAGAAGAGCAATTCCAGGTAGAACAGTTCTTACCTTAGCTCAAAAAGTAAAACAAAAGCTGAGTTGACTTTTGTGGGGAGGGAGGAAAGAATAGCCAGTTTGTAAATGGTAACCATATGTGTAGTTGATTACAAACCCTTCAGGGTCCCCTGTGACATTCAAGGAGCAAGGTCTCAACCCATGGAAAAAATTCTTGGG
Source organism: Pseudochirops corinnae (assembly GCA_028646515.1). Lineage (NCBI taxonomy): Eukaryota > Metazoa > Chordata > Mammalia > Diprotodontia > Pseudocheiridae > Pseudochirops > Pseudochirops corinnae. The sequence goes on from CM053585.1 coordinate 373,806,860, forward strand.
GGAAAACTTAGCATAAACCAGGGACGGATACCCACAGAATGAAAAGGCAGCAGGGTTTGCCCACACCTATGCTCTTCTGGAGACATGTAAATAGCAAAGTCAGACTATCCCTTTGTTGTGAAGGAAATATTTTAGTCAGCCTCCTGGACAAAAGAACACTGACCAACAGTACTCCCTCTGAATAGGGAAGGAATGAGAAGCACAGAATCAGGCTGAGGCAGAGCATTACCACAGTCCGATGTAGATAGAATGTTTTTCCAAGCTTCATGTGAGATGAGGGTTAGGATCTGGCTAACACACTGAATGAATTAAAAAAGCATTTATGGAGTACTCTACTGAGAGCTAGTGGTACCAAAGCCTGCCTTAAAGCAGCTTCTAGTCTAATAAGAAGAGACAAGACCCATAGAATCATGGAGGCCGGAGAGAAGTCTTTTGTGGCAGAGATGGTTGCCATCATGAATTGGGTAAGGCACAAACAGTTGCCATTGTCAAGCAGCCCCTCCAAAATCATACTTTCCTAAGGACCTGGGATGTTAACAACCTTCCTAAGTAAGTTGAAACATTGTCAGAGGCAGAGATTCCTTCTTTCATCCTTCTTCTAACCCCATGGACCTCTGCCTACGAGGACATAGCTCTTGGAGTACAATTGCTCTTCTTGGTTAGGACTGATGGTTCTCCCTGTAACGAGGAAGGGATGCACTATTGGACTTTAGCAGCTACTCACCCCTTTACTGAGGTGATCTTGTAGAGGGGGGATCTTGGCAATCTTCTCACTGGACTAAGCTTCATGGCTAGCCTGCGAACTGACCTCAAGGGACAGAGGGACATTTAAAAAAAATATTTCTTTAATTCCTATGTGGTGGTTATTGGTTTAACTTAGTAGACAGATGTCCAGAAAGAACTCCCTCTTTTCACCATTCCTCCCACCAAAAAACACTCACATTTTCCTTCAACTTCAACATTTGCAAAACAACTTTCTTACAACAAACTTGTGATGTAGATAATTCCAATGTTCTTTTCTTACTCGATGGATGAGGGGGACTAAGGATCTGAGAGATTCAGTCTCTTGCCCAGTAATACACCTACTAGATGGACTCTAGAGTAAATTAGGCCTGAAATAAAATCCTGCCTCCAGTGCTTACCATTGGCCTGTCTGTGGGAAAGTCCCTTAAATGTCAGGGCCTCAGTTTTTTTGTTTGTTTTTTCCTAATCTGTAAAATGTGGAGGGTGGATCAGGGGTTCCTAAATTACCTCCCAGGGCTAGTCAGTCAGTCAATAATCATTTCCTAAGCAATTATTATGTAAATTCAGCTCTAGACCAAGTGCTGGAGAAACAAATATAAGCAGAAAAATGATCCCTGTCCTCCAGGAGCTTCCTTTCTAATGGGAGAGGACAAAGTATAAAGGAGAGCTGAAAAAGGGGAGGGGAGGTCTCTGGTGAGAGATGTGTTGGAAAAACTGATGCTAAATGAGAAGAGCAGAACCAGGAGAAATTTGTACACAATCACAGACACATCGTATGTGTGACGACCAACTTTGATAAACTGGACTCTTCTCAGCAACGCACAGCCATAAGACAACTCTAC
>CM053585.1:373818683-373836475 GCA_028646515.1 Pseudochirops corinnae
ACATAGGAGAGAATAGACTGGGGGAGGGGGGACACACTGGGATGGCTCTTTTGGGGTGGGGGGGGAAAGAGGGGAAGAAAATATGTAACTCAAAATCTTGTGGAAATGAATGATGCAAACTATAATAAAATTAAAAAAAAAATAAAATAGGAAATGAGGGCTAGGACACCAGGAGGGTCACAAACTCACTTTAGTAGATGGGTCTAGATGTTCCTGTTTGTCCTTCCTTCTCAAAGAGGACCAATGGCCTCATGGGGTAACACCCAGATTTCAGTGTGACCTCTGTGAGACAGAGCTGTGCAAAGTGGCCAGCCTCACTCTCTCTTCCAAAGTCATTGAAGTCCGGTGGCATGACAAAAGTCAGATGCTTGGAGATGAAAAGAGGATATTTTATCCTGGGCTACTGTAGGCCACCAGGACAGAAGAAGGGAGTAGATGATGAGCATGGGAAACAGGTCCAAAATCTGACAGGTGAGCACCAAATAGTGAGGTGCTCTATTACACACATATTCAGATAGTTGCCTGAGTGTTCTATCTACCAAAAAGAAAGAAAATAATAAACTCTACACTGGAACAAACAATTGTTCTCTTTCACAGAATGGAGGGATTCCTGAGGATGTTTACTGTCTGGATGCATTTCTGAACCACAATTTTGTTCTGTCTGATTTTGACGTTCTGCGATTTCTTTGGCACAATGAACTCTCAATGAGGAAGTTCCCTCTGCCAAAGCATTCCTGCAGATGCTCTGCAGTTTATGCTTAGAAAATTGTGTGAGGGCACTGAGAGGTAAAGCAACTCTCTCAAGGTGATACCACTAGTGTATTTCAGAGGCCAGTCTTGAACCTATGTCTTTCTGATTCTGAGGATAGCTTTCTTTTCCTTCTTTGGGCTTCTCAGGGCTTTGTCACTAAAGCAGGAATGATGGGGGAACTGGGAGAAAGTGACCATTCCATCACTGAATTTGTGATCAAAGAACAAAAAGGTTAGCATGGAACTACAATTCTCAGAAAGTAGATTTCAAAAGTTCCATAGAAAAAAGAGGTAAGGTTCCATTGACAAAAGATCTGAGGGTTGAATTGGATGTCCTTGGAGATTTCTTCCATCTCTGCAAATTTAAAGTTCAAATGAAGGCTGAAATAGTCAGAGATGTTCTCCTGGAAGTGGTTTCTGAAGGATGATGGAGAAGATGGGGGAAGGTCCAGTTGCTGACATGGGAATAGCTTTGTGTGTTTTAGGGGGTCAGTGAGGAGACCGGCCTGGCTAGAGAGGAGGAAGAATTGTGTTATGGTAGGGTCGGGAGGTGGGGGGAGGCAGGCATGATGAGAATTGTTCCTAAGCTGAATCCTATGGCTATCCCAAGCTGTCTAATCCAGCCCAGTCCATGTTCTTAGACAATAGCATGTGCCTTTCTGCTTCTCACTTTTGGACCCTTCTCCATTCACCTAGTTTCCACCTTTGTTCAGAATTCCATCACCTCTGGCCGGAATTATGACAATACCCTTCTCCTGGGTCTCCCTGCCTCCCATCTCTTTACTCTCCAATCCATCTTCCACAGAATTGTCAGAGCTTTTCCTCAGGTGCAGTTCAGCCCATGACTGGATAATCATGAGTGATTCCCTATTTCATCTAGGATCAAATATAATTTCCTGTTTGGCACTTATAATCCTTTTCAGCCTGGCTGTATTTCTCCCTTCCATATATTCTACTCTCCTGCTCTGAGGACTTAATGCTACCCCACTCAAGATGTGCCATTTCCCTCCTCTGTGCCTTTGCCTTGGTCCCCTATTCTTACAAAAATCCCTCTCCTCTCTTCTGCCTCGTTATCCCTACTGCCCTCTAGGCCTTGGCTCCTGAGTCACTTCTATAGGAAGGTTTTCCCAGGTAGGGCTTTTGTGCTAAGGTACCCTTCCATCTCCTCTGCGTGCATCTTGTTTATGCACATCGTGCCTCTCCCTTAGAACATAAGTTTTTTGAGGGCTGGGACTGACTAATTTGTATCTGTTTATTTTTAGCCCTTCGCACATTGCTAATACAAAGTAATTCAATAAATGCTTTTTCATTGATCAGGGTGAAGTTGTGTGTGCGTGTGTGTGTGTGTGTGTTGATTATTGATTAATATATATATATATATATATATTTATATCTATATATATACTATGAACATTACTATTAATATATATAATATATATTACATATTAGTATATAATATAAAATATACATAGTATATATATATATACACACACACACTATGAACATGGTGTATGGTGCTAAATCCATATTAACACCCCTCCCCCCAACCCCCATCCACTCCCAGTCTTCTAATGAACTTAGCGACAAGGCCCTGAATGTCAGTGCACACAATCCTGATGTGTGGGGCCCTGCCAAAAGCAGGGTAGGCATGCACCAGGAATAAGGGAAGCTCATGGATAGGACACTGGGTAATCCAAGGTTTCCCATATGGAAAGTCTTGCTGGTAGCCAGAGCCTATCCCCAGGCTAAGAAGATTCCAAGAAACAAGGAGGCAACAATTTGAACTCAATACTGAGTGTGACATATTCTCTTTGTTCAAATTCAGATCTAGTTGGATTCTCCATGACCTTGAACTGAAGTCTTGCCTTTGGTCTCAGGAGGTGGCTTTTTGTTGCATGTCGCCTCAAGTCTGAATATAACAGGTAGACGGCACCTACTTGTAAAATAATCACACTCAAGTCCATCTCTTGGGCATCTGGGTAGTGTAGTGGAATGGAGCACTGGGCCTGGAGTCAGGAAGATCTGAGTTCAAATCCAGCTTCAGTTACTTGCTAGATGTGTGACCCTGGACAAGTCACTTCACCCTGCTTGCCTCGATTTCCTCATCTGTAAAAAACGAGTTGGAAAAGAAAATGGTAAACTATTCCATTATCTTTGTCACAAAGGGTCAGGTATGACTGAAAAATGCCTAAGCAATAAGTCTATCTCTTGACATTGGTACCGTTAAAGGAATTTCAGCTAGAAGCAGGTAGGTGTCACAGTGGATAGAGCATTGAGCTTAGAATCAGAAAGACTTATCTTCAGGAGTTCCTTGCATACTAGTTGTGTGACCTTGGGCAGGTCACTTAACCCCATTTTTCTCTTAGTACCTCATCTGTAAAATAAGCTGCAGAAGGAAATGACAAACCTCTTTGCCAAGAAAACCCCTCAATGTGATCACCAAGAGTCAGACATGACTGATGCACAAACCCTTGGAAGAGTTCTCAGGGATCACTGAGTCCAGCCCCCTCATTTTAGAAAGGTGATAACTGAAGGGGAAAGGGGACTTGCTCAGTCACCACATCATGAATAGTACATCTCAGATTTCAACCCTGGTCTTTTGACTCCAGATTCAGTATTCTTTCCCTTGGGGATTCCTTGGGGTCTTACAGCAATAGGATGCTCTCTGGGGCTCCCTCAGAGTGAGTTGAGAAAGTCTCAGAGCCCTCTGGGATGCAGGGAGGAAAGACTGAGATGGAGAGTATGGAGAGACAAAGAAAGTTGGGAGGGAGCCTGGAGGACTTCACAGGAAATGTGATTAGCCTGGGAATGTAAATAAGAGAGTTCCTGAATCAGGGTTATTTGGGGATTGACTAGAACCATAGGTGGCCTATGATAATTAGTCTTTAATATGTCGCCGTGTAGTAATTAGAGGAGGGTGCAAGTCTGTGTGAAGGGGTAAGACATGATGGTCTGTGTTGCATTGACCATCCCACTGGGAGAGATCATGAGCAGATCAAGGAAATGAATAATAACATGCCGCATCCCAGACTACCAGCAATTCCCATTGCCTAGTGCTGACAGCCTGGCCCCTGGTGAGCACAGCTTTTCTGACCATAAAAAATGGGGACTACCAGCTCCCTCAATGCCAAACCCATGAGTCACCCCCTTATCAGGTGCCCACTCAACTTCATTCCTTCCCTGTGACTTATCTCACATCCTTCCCTCTTATCTCTTGATGAAGCCCTCATCCCTTCTTACCAGGGCTGTTTCAGCAACCACCTAATATGTTTCCATTGCTCTAGTTTCTACCTTCTCTAATGTGTCTTCCATGCATTCATTTCATGTACAAAAAGTAATTTCCCTAAAAAAAATAAGCCTGCAGATGCTGTTATTATTGTTCAGTCGTGCCAATTTATTTTACACATGAGAAAATCGAGGCAAACATGGTTAAATGACTTGCCCAGGGTCATACAACTAATAAGTGTATGAGACTGAATCTGAACTCATGAAGATGAATCTTCCTAATTGCAAGTCTGGTGCTCTATCCACTGGGCCATTGAGCTGCCCCTAGTGTACAGATGGCACTCCTCTAACCCAAAATATTCAATGGCTCTGCAATGCCCAATGAAGGTTAGTGTGGTATAAGGAAAAGTTCTCTTGGTTACAGGGCAGAAAACTTCTGACATTTATGGACTCTGAGATCCTGGGCCAATTTCCCTGAGTTTCAGTTTCCTCATCTGTAAATTACCGACAATTTGGCCTGCATTTTGTTGGGAGAAAAGTGATTTCTAGATATTGAAGTGGTATATAATTGAAATACATTGTACTGTCTCATCTCTCAAACCCATTCTCATGCATCATCTATTATCCATCTTGCATATCATGCAAGGTACAAGGAGCATTGTACATTGTAATCAGATCATCTACCAGACCATTCCAAATGTCTTCAATCATCCCATGTTCTTGGAGGTCCCCAATCAAAAGCTGGATGAACACTTGTTGGGTAGAGAAAGATGCTGTCACGTAGGGGGTTGGGTGGTGGTGGTGGCTGTTGAGCATCCTCAGGTTCTGCTACAATTCCGTGACTTTGGGGTCCAGACCTGTGATTCCATTAGCAGTAAGGACCTCCCTGGAATTGTTCCCTGTGCCAATGTAGATCTCAGAGTTGCGTGGTGGCACCAACACATTAAAGTGTCTTGCCCAGGGTCGCAAAGTCAGGGTAAAGAAGAGGCAGGACATGAACCCTGGTTCTCTGACCCTGAAGTCTTTGTCATAGATGCAGAGCTTGAAGAGACCTCTGAGGCCCTAGAGTCCAACACTTGTACTCTACAGATGAGGAAACTCACAGTTGAGATAAGGCACTCACAGTTTTTAGGTGTGCTTTCCTTTTGCTGCTCATGCTTCTTGTATCTAGCCTAAACCTGCTTTCTTGTTGCCTCCTATTTGTTCCTACTTCTTCCACTGGGGCAAACAGAAAGGTTAATTCTTTCTTTTCTTTGACAACACTTTAGTAACTTAGAGGCAGCTCATATTATCAACTCTCAGTATATCTATATGAGTGGAGCAGAGCAAGAAAAAATTATCACCTCTTAAAGTGCAGAAACTGAGATGCTGAGAGCAGAAATGATGTGCCTAAGGTCATACAGTGACTTAATGACAGAGCTGGGACTTAGCATCCTAGATCACATACTTACAGCTAGATGAGACCCTCAGGTCTCCCAATTTTCGGTCCTATACTCTTCCAGCTTAGCCTTTGCAAGGCTCAGGCTACCCATGTTCTTTTTTTTTTTTCATCTTTTATTACTTTTTTTAGTTTTCAACATTCATTTCCACAAGATTTTGAGTTACAAATTTTCTCCCTGTCCTTCCCCTACGCCCACCCCAAAATAGTGAACCTACTGAATACCTCTTCCCCCACTCTGCTCTCTCTTATATCCTCCCCCTACTTCCCTCTAACTTTCTAGTAGGGCAAGATGGATTTCTACAACCCAGTCCCTGTATATCTTATTTCCCAGTTGCATGTAAAAAAATAAAACAATCAAAACTTTTTTTTTAACAGTTGTTTTTAAAACTTTCATTATCAGATTCTTTTCTTTCTTCCCTCATCACACACCCCCACTGGGAATATATGTAATTCAATATAGGTTGAATATGTGTAGTTATGCAAAACATTTTCATTGTAGATATATTGTGAAAGACTAATCACATTTCCCTCCATCCTATCCTACCCCTCATTTATTCTATTTTTACTTTGACCCTGTCCTTTTCAAAAGAGTGAGCTTCTAACTACCCTCTCCCCCAATCAGTCTTCTCTTCTATCATCCTCCCTCTTATCCCCTTCCACCCTAGTTTCCTGTAGGGTAAGATGCCCAATTGAGTGTGTATGTTATTCCCTCTTTAAGCCAAATTCAATAAGAGTAGGGTTGACCCATTCCCATTCACCTTCCCATTCTTCCCCTCCATTGTAAGAGTTTTCTTTTGCCTCTTTTATATAAGATAATTTACCCTATTTTATCTCTCCCTTTTTCCTTTTCTCATTGTATTCCTCTCTAGCTTCTTAATTTTATTTTTAGATATCATCCCTTACTATTCAACTGATCCTGTGCCCCCGTCTATGTATATATGCACACACATATACACATACTAACATATGTATTTATACACACATACACCCTCCAATATATACATGTATGTATGTGTGTGTGTGTGTGTGTGTGTGTGTGTGTGTGTGTGTATATATATTCCCTTCAAATATCCTCATACTGAGAAAAGTATCATGAGTTACACTGATCATTTTTCCATGTAGGAATATAAATAGTTCAACTTTAATAAGTCCCTCGTGATTTCTTTTTCCTGTTTACCTTCTCATGCTTCTCTCTCTCAAGAATGTATTTGAAAGTCAAATTTTCTTTTTAGCTCTGTTGTTTTCATCAGGAATACTTGAAAGTCCTCTATTTCATTGAATGACCATATTTTCACCTGAAGAATTATATTCAGTTTTGCTGGGTAGGTGATTCTAGGTTTTAATACTAGCTCCTTTGACCTCCAGAATATCATATTCCAAGCCCTTCAACCCCTTAATGAAGAAGCTGCTAGATCTTGTGTTAACTTGATTTGGTTTCCATAATACTCAAATTATTTATTCCTGATTGCTTGCAGTATTTTCTCCTTGACCTGGGAACTCTGGAATTTGGGTATAATATTCCTAGGAGTTTTCTTTTGGGAATCTTTTTAAAGAGGTGATCAGTGAATTCTTTCAACTTCTATTTTGCCCTCTCATTCTAGAATATCAGGGAAATTTTGCTTGATAATTTCTTGAAGGATGATTTGTAGGCCCTTTTTCTTAATCATGGCTTTCAGGTAGTCCAAATAATTTTTAATTATCTTTCCTGGATCTATTTTCTAGGTCAGTGGTTTTTCCAATAAGATATTTCACATTGCCTTCTCTTTTTTTATTTGTTTGTATCTGTTTTATAATATTTTGATTTCTCATAAAGTAATTAGCTTAGGGCAGCTAGGTGGCACAGTGAATAGAGCACTGGCTCTGGATTCAGAAGGACCTGAGTTCAAATGTGGCCTCAGACACTTAACAATTACTAGCCATGCAACCTTGGACAAGTCACTTAACCCCAACTGCCCCTCCAAAAAAAAGCCCACAAAAAAGTAATTATCTTCCATTTTCTCCAATCTAATTTTGAAGGAATTATTCTCTTCAGTGAGTGTTTGAAATTCCTTTTCCATTAGGCTTTTTAAGGCATTCTTCTCCTCATTGTCTTTTGGGGCCTCTTTTGCCATTTGCATTAGTCTATTTTTTAAGGTGTTATTTTCTTTAGTATTTTTTTTGGGGGGGGGTTCTTTTAGCAGTCTGTTGACTCTCTTTTCATTATTTTCTTGCAGCATTCTAATTTCTCTTCCCAATTTTTCCTTCACTTCTCTTACTTGGTTTTCAAAATCCATCTTGAGCTCCTCCGTGGCTTGTAACCAATTCATAATTTTCTTGGAAGCTTTTGATGTGGGAGTTTTGACTTTGTTGACTTCTTCTCATTCCATATTTTGATCTTTTTTGTCCCCAAAAAAGGATTCTATGGTCTGATTGTGCTTTTTCCCCTTGCTCACCTTGCCAGCCAATTACTTGACTTTTGAGCTCTTTGCCATGGTAGCACTCTGCTTCCATGGTAGAGAGAGCTCTGTCCCAAATTGCTGGTGTTCTTTCAGTTTTCAGAGCAATGAAGAGGGTGCCCTCTCTACAGACACCACAAGCTCCGGCACACTGGCCACATACCATAGAAAAACCATCCAAGACTGCCACCCAAATCCAAGTAGGTCAAAACAAGAGCAATTTCCCTCTGAATGGTTGCTTGGCCCCCCTACAATCTGCAGACCAGGAGTTGTAGAGGCAGCCACATGGCAGCAGCTGCAGCTGCTGTGCTGTAGCCATTTCTTGCCCTGGGGCAGGGGCTGGACAGCCCACTTCTGTCACCCAGTTCCAACAGAGTTCCCCACTGACCTTTTACTCTCTCTTTGGCTTTTATGGATTGAGAATTTTGAAAACCACCACAGCTGCTGGTGATCCACTGTCCTGAAGTCTCCTCTGGCCTCTACTGGTCGGGGCCACCCTGGGTCTGGGCCTGGGCAGCTCACACAGGACTGTGTTCAGCTCTCAGTCTTGTGCAATAGACCCTTCCTGTTGGCCTGCCAGGCTTCCTTCAGTGGGAAATGTGTTTTTCTGTGTCACTTTGTGGGTTACATATCTCTAAAATTTGTTTAGTCATATTTTACAGGTATTGGTGGTGGTTAGTATGAGATCTTAAGCAAGTTCGTACTTTTATTCTGCCATCTTGGCTCCTATCTTGCAATCTTTAATGCTAGGTGTAACAATAATGAACCCCATATGAGAAACGTCAGCCTTCTAAGATGATGAATTATAGACAAATTGCTACAATATGCAATAGTGGAGAGAAGTTTCACACTGGGAGTTTGATGTACCTTGACATTTCAAGCCAGATTCCTATCCAAATATGGATTATAATTGCTAATTTTGCTGCTGTTAATAATAAAATGTTAATATTCTGACACCAGGACTAATACTAACAACCTTCCTCTCTTACCACAGTGCACATTTTGTCAAAGCCAGCTGCCCAGTGACTGAGGTGTGGGAGCAGCCTGATTGGTTGAATGGCCCTGGTGTCTCCTTTTGCATGCTGGAGTCCTGCCCACTGAGGGGCCTCAGCAATCAGCAGTAGCTTCTATTTTCAATTCATGGGGGAGGAGACAGAGAGGTGATCTTTTTTTTTTTTAATGTAAATTGCATTAAAAAAATCCATAGCTCTTGGAGTGCTTTGTAATAAGGCCATAAATCACTCACCAAGCCACTCCCGTTGAGGAGCCAATGTCTTACTTATCACAGAGAAAGGGAAACTCTCTTAGGTCAGCTTTCCTGAGCATGGTCATTGACTCCAGGGAGAGTGGTGGCTGGTAGGTCTTAGTGCTGCCGAGGCATTGGAAGTTGGCATGCACGTTGGCATCTGCAAAGTCCCTAGGAGTCGGCTGTGGAACAGGAAGCCAAGGAAAGCTCACGAGGGCTGGCTTACTTCTTTCAACTCTTCAAAGATAGAGGGATAGAGTATTTTATTAGAGTATATAGAGCATATATTAAGAAATGCTTACCACATATCTGGCCCTGTCTGTGCTAAGCAGCAAAGATGAAACAGCAGCCACTAATATAGTTCCTATACTTTAGGGTCTTGTGTTTTTTGGGGACAACATATAAAGGAGAACTCGAAAGGGGGAAATTTTTGGCTTGAAGCCAGAGAAATCCTGAGTGGAACCAGGAGTAAAGGAGTGAACATGGCTGGGATGCCTCATGAAACGGTGTTCCTGGACATCAGAGAAAAGGGCCAGTGGGGTGGGGGTAACTCCAGAGTGAGAAGTCAGCAAAGGGAGGAAGTTTAAATGTTCGTATAGTGAGGAATCAGGGTTGAGCTAGGATGTACAGTTAGGCCCTCTACTGACCCAGGTCTTAAACCCTCATAATTTGGTATGGGAGGGTGGCTACTCTACTGTGGAAGAGCCCCTCCAAACCTAGCAAGAACTGCCCTCAGGTTCTGGCTGCACAATCTGCCAGTATCTCTGGCTTTGGAAAGCTTGGCTGAGTCCAGATCCCCACAGTAGAGAGGTCAGGAGCTCAGGGTCCCCTCTTGACCACGATGTGGCAAAGGAGGAGGCCCAGAAAAAAAGAATGTAATCTCATGCTTCATTAATGTCAATTCAATTTAAATATCTCCTAAGTAACTCCCCTGCGCAGGGCACGTTACTAGGCACTGAAGGTACAAAAGAAGGCAAAACAGTCCTTGGTACCAGAGGGCTCATTCCCTTTCTTGGGGAATGACAAGGGTTCGAGGATAGAGAGATTTGAGTTCAAGATCTCAAAGTAGAAAGACCAGGGTTCATGTCCTACCTCACAATTCACTATCCATGTGACTCTACACCTAGCATGGAGTTTCTCAGTCCCAATTTCTTCATACATATATTGGGGATAGTACACACATATACATGCACATGTATGTATAATTGTATATTATGAAAATAATATGTCATTTTAGAAGCAGTATAGGCACTTAGGTGCCATAGTAGATAGAATGTTGGACTGTAAGTAAGGAAGACCCAAATTCAAATCTGGTTTCTGACCCTTATTACCTGTGTGAATCTGGAGAAGTAACTTAATCACTGCCTCAGTTTCCTCAATTGAAAATTGGCAAGTAATTACAGGGTTGCTGTGAAGATCAAATGAGATAACATTTGTAAAGTGTCAAGCACATTGTCTGACACATAGTTGATGCTTAATAAATGCATATCCCTTTCGCCTTCCTATTATTGTATAGAGCACATACATATATATAATTATACATATATAATCTGTGCACACATGTATGCACACAAGCACATTTGAGGACCAACTCATTATCCATTTTCTTCTTCTGTCCCAGATAGAGGGGTGTGTGTGTGTGTGTGTGTGTGTGTTTGTGTGTCTGTGTGTGATATGCACATCCATATATATATATATACATTATCTTTTTTGAGCCTCAAACAGCTCTGTGGAGAAGGTATCATGACTATTACTACATTCATTTTGCAGAAGAGGAAGTTGTGATGTGGAAAGATAGGAAGTGACTTGCCCAGGGTCACACAGCTGGTATGCAATGAAAGCAAAATTGAAGCTGAGGTCCTCTTGATTCCCAGATTAAAGTCCATCTACCATAGCACATTGCCTCTATGTCAGCATGGAGATGAAAATGGAGTCCATGAGATGAGATCCCCAAGAAAAGGGGCTTGGGTAGAAAGAAGACCCAAGACAAATTTGGGAGCCACCTAAGTTGACCCCCAATAGCCTCAGGGGCAGCAGGAGGAAGGTGAGACAAGGATGCAGATCCCACCAAAGAGAGAGTAGTGATATGGTCATTTGGGAAGTAAGAAAACCAAGGGAGATAAGTGAAAATCTCTCAAGTAAGAGAAGGGGACCTTTAACAACATCAAAAGCTACTGAGAGCTCACTAAGTATGATGGGGAAAAGGAAGGCCATGGGGTAGAGTAGAGAAGAGATTACTGGTAACCTTGGAGACTCAGTTTCAATCAATCATGAGGTCAGAAGCCAGGCTAACTGCGAAATGATTGGGAAGTAAGGCTGTAAAAGCCAAGAATATAGGTAGCTTTCATGGAATTAGGCTGTGAAAGGCATAAGAGCTACAGGATTGAGGGGAGCATAAGGATAAAATTGGGGTACAAAAATACAGGGGTCAATGGACATGTTGTTGGGGAGGAGCCCAGAATAGATAGGGAGAAACTGAAGATTAGAAACAGTATTATCAGAGGGGCAAAATCCTGAAGGGGACTGGAGGGAATGAGATCAAAGGTACAAGAAGAAGAGTTAACCTTGGGATGACAAAGCCCACCTCTAACTAAGAGTCAGGAGAATAAAAGAAAAGATGGAGAGAGAGGTTGATGTAGGATTGGAGAGAAGAGGGGTATCATGACTAAACAGTTAATTTTCTTAATAATGTAGTAGGCAAAGCCATCTACTGGGAAAGAGTTTGCATGTAAAAAGCTTGAGGAGAGAAGAAAAAAATTGAGGGGGAAAGACACATTGCTATCAGTTGAGAACTATTAAAAGTGCCATGCAGTATGGAGAGTCTGGTTGAGATGAAATAAGACCCATTTGCAGTGATCCATCATCAAGGTCCTAAGACTGCCAGCAAAGGTCAGGAGTAAGTGAGGAGTATCAGAGAAGATATCTAGTAGGGGCAACTGAAGTTTGAATGAATTCTTCTCTCTCTCTCTGTCTCTATCTCTGTCTCTCTGTCTCTCTCTGTCTGTCTGTCTGTCTCTGTCTCTCTCTCTGTCTCTCTCTCTGTCTCTCTCTCTCCTGGACTTTTCTCTGCTACCAACAAACATACCAATTACCCTGCCATCTTAAAAAATATATAACAAAGCTCTTCTCTTGAACCCATTGTCCCTACCCTCAAGTTATTGTTTTTGCTCTTTCCTCCCTTTTACAATTAAATATCTGGGGTGGGGGGTGGGGATGCCCATTGCAGGAGGACAAAGGGGGCAAGGGACATAGGTTAAGAGAATAGTAGCACATGGTAGAACTGGTTTTCCTTAGGATATTGGTCTGGGAGAAACCAAAGACAGGTGAAGTGTTTCAGTTCTCTTTTTAGGATTGTAGTTGTCTTCCTTATCATTTATACTTCTGTCTGTAAGAGCCTTTAGGAATGTAATGTTGAGTCCATCCGCGATGGTGAGCAAGGGTTTTCAGATGGTATCTATTTTTTGTTCATTTATTGTCCTTATAATTCTGCTCTTAAACGACTTCAAGATGACTCCACCAAGTTAGGTCTCTTGCCAAATTTTCTTTAAGCTAATGTTTTCCTCCACTACTTTTCAGTAATATGCTTATAGCACCCCTAACCACCCTCATTTTCCAATAAGCTTGACAGATGAGGTTATATTCTAAACCGTGAGTGCTATGACATTCTACTTGTCAAGGAGTCATGTGTTTACTAACGAAAGAGATTTATAACTTCTTGTGATTTTACTATGGTAATTCATTGACATCAATTAAAATTCTGTATGTAGTTAGTCTAGTCAGTACCATCATCTTTTCTTTGCTTTTTTTTTTTGCTTTTTTTTGGAGGGGCAATTGGGGTTAAGTGAGTTGTCCAAGGTCACAAGGCTAGTAAGTGTTAAATGTCTGAGGCCAGATTTTAACTCAGGTCCTCCTTACTCCATGGCCAGTGCTCTATTCTCTCCACTTCCCAGCCACCCCTCTTCATCATTTTTTCTATCCATTTCCCAATTTTAAACTTGATAACTCAGATAGATCTGGTAGGAATTGTTTCATTTGTACACTCTATCTTTTTTTCTAATTTTCATTCATCTAACTTTGCATTAATTTAGCACTTTGGTGTATCAAATTAGTCTAACTATGCAGAGACCACTGCCTGACTCAGTGTCAGTAATGAATTGTTTCTGTCCAAACATAATTTTATGGTTTGTTTTGAAATGAGTTGGTGTTTACTATGCCCAACAGAGTGCTTGCCAGGGAATGCAGTTGAATAGATTCTTGCTTAGGGGTGGGCTGGATTTGGTGTCCTCTCAGCTCTCTTCCATCTCTGAGTTCCTAGAATTCAAGGATTGCATTCATGGAGATTTCTTTTATTCTGCCATCTCTACATGGGAATTCCTATCATGATAGTGTCATTATTATTAAAATAATCCAGCTGTTTGAGTATCCATCAAAGATTAATAAATCTGTCAGTAACCTTTTATTAAACACTGCTTACAGTGTAACACAACAACAGTCCCTGACTTCAAGGAGCTAAGATTCTAATGAGGGAGAACACGTGCAAGTAACTGGGTACATACAAGATACAGAGTATATAGGAAGTAATTTTTATGGGGAGGGGGGAATATTGGAATAAATCAGAGAGTTTGACATTGATGAGGGAAGACTAAATGTGTAAGAAGGTTTCCAAACCTTCAACTTCATTCGATACAGATTAGACAGAGAATACCCAGAACCAAGCATCACATGAGCAGGTCCATGTGTGTGTGGGGGAGGAATTTAAAAAAGAAAACAAATTGGTGATGGGAAACAAAAGGAAAGCCCCAGAAATGAAGTGATTCTTTGGCATTCAAATCCTTGCAATGGAATATGGGAAGAGCATCTCTGTCAAGTAGGATTTAAATAAATCATCCTATTTGCACTTGGAAAGAAAATACATATTACTGTATCTTTCTCTACCCTGCTCCTCTTCTGAGTTTCCAGGAGTGGCTCCTGAACCCTCCAACTTCAGGGCCAGTAATTCAGCAATGGCTCGGGTCTAACTGTTGCTTTACCATATTTTTTTCCCATTCAGAAATAGACAACGATGAGACTTGAGGAAGAGTAGATTGGAAAGGTTTTCCTCCCATTGATTTTTCTCTCCCCTTGGAGCCTCTGGGCATTTCCTAGCGGGCCATCATTGGGCTGCTGCCTTATGGTGCCCTACTTACACCCAGGACATTTTGACCTGAGCAAGACATGGGGATAAAATAAATACCTGCCTAGAGAATACCACCCATCTTAGAGAGCATGCTGTAGGTTGTTTATCCTAAGCTCAGGGGCTTTTGCCTTCTTGAGTAATGACAAGCCTCTCCAATGAATCAGCTTCAGTTACTCTAAAGTTCCCAATTACTGTTAATCAAATGCTTAAACCTAACTCAGTGCATGAAGCCAAATTGGGCTAATGGAGCTGGCTGGCAGACAAAGAGGACACATTTCCCTGGGATGGGTGAGAGGTACCCACAATGGTTCACAGTCGGCATTGATGGGCAACCTGCTCTCTGTGGTACCTCCAGGTGTTAATTTGATAGCCATATTTCAATAATGAGAAAAGAAAAGGAAGAGAAAAATGAGAAAGAAGAGGAGAAAAAAGAAGAGAAGTTGGAGGAAGAATTGATGGAAATAGATAGAGAAGGAACAGGGGAAGGAATTGGCAAATTAGGAGAAGGAGGAAGACAAAGAAATCGGCTCTGTCGATGCAGATCTTCACCTGCTCTGACAGCCTCAAAGAGTTGTCTAGGGTACCTAGAGTTAAATCATCTGATCCACTCAGGGACATAAAGCCAGGATGTGCCAGCCCAGAGACTTGGACCCAGAACTTCTCAAGCTGTTCTTTACCTATGCTGGTTCTCAACAGTGATATGTGACAGTCAAAGTCAAGTCTCCTATTATCCTGGGCAGCATCAAGACTGAAATGAGATCCATGACAATTCTGCTACACTCTGCCCAGGGCAGATGATGCCTGGAGCACTGAATATGGACAGCCCAGGGAATGACCTGTTAGGAAAGGGCACTCACTGATGAGCTGTAGTTCTTCCAGTGTGTGATACAATGCAGATTGAGGGAAGATACAGCAAGTAAGGATCCTTAAAATTTTGGGGGATGTTCAGTTTGGAGACGGAGGATAGTGATAGCTATTCTCTTTGATTTGAAGGAGTTTTGAGAGATGAAAGCAGTACATAGCAAGGCATGGATTCTACCTCTGCCTCTATCACCTCTGTGACCTTGGGACAAGGAGTTAAATTCTTTGCGCTTAAGTTTCCTCATATATAAAGCAAATTGGGGTGGCTTGTGTGGTTTCTCATATCTCTCACAGTTCTAAATTTACATGTGAAAGAGGGATCAGAATTATTCTATTGAGATCTGGAAAGCAAAGTGAGAAGCAAAGGTGGGGGAGAGGGAGGACATGGAGAAATAGATTTTGTTTTCTTATAATGCAAAAAAAAAAATGCTGAAAATCAGAGCTGTCCAAAAGTGATATGGACTGCCTTGGGATATAGTGGACTGATTCTCTTTTTCCAGAGGAATTCCAGACAATCCAGGTTGACTACTTATCAGAGATTGAGTCAAGAGATAGTTTTCTTAGGCCAAAATTGTTTGAAATGACCCTCTGTGGTTCTGTCCAGCTCTCCTGCCCTGTGACTCCTAGCCCAATGGGCTTTTCCTGTCTCCATCCCTACTGCCTTTATAAATAATATGAATCAAGTGACACAGGCCCGAACAGCAATCCCTTGTCCATCTCCAACACTGTGATGAGCCAGTTAATGAGGGAGTAGAATTGATGTTGGCTGGGATAAGCTGCATCTGGCTTCACAGTGAGATGATCAATGGGGAAAAGAAATTGGGGAGATGTGGGAAAAGCAGTCTCTGAAAACGAGGCCAAGGGGTCAAGTGCCATTGGGGTGAGCCAGATATTCCTGCCTCCTTCCCTGTTGTGTTTCCCCTGGCTCTAAGAAGGCTGCCACCAACACCTTGTTAAAAGCCTGATGCTGATTATTTGCCTTCTGTCATACTGTGCAGACAGTGTCTTAAACTTTGTTCCCAGAACCCTGAGCTCCATCATCTTCATCCCCATTTGTTTGTGCAATTTCTTCCACCTGTCACTGAACTTTTCAGCCTGAGAAGTTGGAGGGAGGCAGAGATCTCAGCATCTCCTTCAGCTTAGAGACAGCCCAGGGAGGCCCTGAGGCCCCAGTATATCTAACTCCCAGATGAATGTGGCTTCCATGCTGGATTTAACAGCAGATGGAGATGCCAGTCATTTCCAAATTTTGAATGAATGTTTCTGCAGCCTATCCCTAGCCAAACTTCACAGACTTGACTTCCTCTTTTCCTAGGACCCAGCCCTCTGCCCTCTCATTAGCAGACTTATCTGCCATTGTCCTCTACCCTTATGGTGCTCTTATCTGCCTAGATGCTGATGTTCATAGTGTTGGCAGGAAAACCTATGTTCAAATAAGTACTGAGTTCCCTAGGGATGAACTAGTCTTGTTTAGCCTGGAGGGGAGAGAACATCATAGATTGGGGGTAGGGATGGGCACGGGATGGTATGGTATCTGTGACTAAATATTTAAAGAGCCATCACATGGCATAATTATTTATTAGTCTTTTTCCTGCTTGGCTCTAGAGGACAGAATCAAGAACAATGGAGGAAGGATTCAAAGAGACAAATTTGTGCTGGGAAGAATAAGCCACTTTCTAAGAATAAAAGCAATCCCAATGTCTGATAAACTGCCTTATGAAAGCATGAGTTCCACAACAGTGGATGTTTTCAAGTAGAAGCTACATGAGTGGTTCTTGGGGATGCTTATTAAAGTGCAGGATGGATGACAAGCCCTCTGGACCCAGGGTTCTAAGATCTGTGCTTTTGTGTAGAGGACCACAGGCCAGTGGGACTCTAACCCTGATGGCTGAATAAGCCCTCTCAGCTGAAGAGCCTGCTATCAGGCCTGGATCAGTTCCTCATCCCCCAGGAAGGAACTCAAACACACAGGTATGAGCATTATGTTCTCAAGATAAGCATGGTATAGGGGGCGGAGCCAAGATGGTGGTGCAGCAGCAGCAACATATCGCAGCTCTCACATAG
The DNA here is from genome assembly GCA_028646515.1 of Pseudochirops corinnae. Taxonomy (NCBI): domain Eukaryota; kingdom Metazoa; phylum Chordata; class Mammalia; order Diprotodontia; family Pseudocheiridae; genus Pseudochirops; species Pseudochirops corinnae. Next base: position 373,835,882 of record CM053585.1, read on the forward strand.
CCACCCCAAAATACCCATAAAATAGGACTCTAAACCAATCCTAGAACTCCAAAATGCATACAAAGATACTTCCCACTGAAGTCAGCTTGGCTACGAGGAACCATATCAGCACTGCGGACTGAAACCAGCCTGGCCTGAAGCCTCGGCTGTGCCCCAGGGGCGGATGGACGGGAGGAGCAGAGGAGCCTCTCTGGTGAGCGGATTACCGGCAGCTGTGAGCAGCATTCAGAACTAGGTCAGTGGCAATTGCGAGGTCTTGGGAGGAAAGCAGTCCAGCTGAAAGCCCCCGAGAGCAGAATAGCGAAAGGCAGAGGTTTTGCACCCACCTCCACATTGCAGCTTCCCGCCCGTGGCCTGCAGACAGCAGGGGGACTAAGCGATTGTTCTGAGGCCAGCGCTCTCGCGTTGAGCGGCCTGGATCCGGATCGCTGTCTTGGGCTTCGGTCTTGAAGTCTTCACTATCCAGTCAGCCAGAAGAAAGTAGGAAGGGTCCCAGCACCTTCCTGAGAGCTATGGCAGCCGGGAGGACCCCAGCGATTTGGGACAGGGCTTTCCCTTCTGGAAGCAGAGCCCCACAGAGATTTAAAAAAAAAA
>CM053585.1:373852694-373889037 GCA_028646515.1 Pseudochirops corinnae
AGTATGCAAGTCTAGTGATGACCCCATTATCTTCTTTGACCAAGCTTGGATGAGCAAGAAGATGCCAACTACAGTTTTCCCTGTAAGATGGAGGACCACCAGGTCTTACCATTTGTAACTTGTGTGGGGTGTATAGGAAGGACTAACACCTTTGGTGGAAGGGTTTCCTGAGCCCTTTGCAGGCCTACTCATTCACCTTTGCTGTCCACCTTAACCCAACATTCACCTGTAACTCCAAGAAGCTGTACTGTGTCCAGTAGCTGCAGTCCAGTAAAACTATATTAGCAAATAGACTAAGCCAGGCTGGGAGTAACCAACAGGCTTCAAACCCAGCAATGAGTTAGTGGGATGTCTGCCTCAAGCAAGTTAAGTACCCTAGAGGTATAGGAGCTTAGTAAAAATGAATGGCAATAGAATAATGTTTGCCTGCAGTAGTGTCTGAAAGCCATGGGACACCAGAGGCCTGGGGTATGTTGGGGGAGGATGTCAAGTGAATGAGCAAGGGCCTACATCAGGTCCTGGTGTTCCTGTTCCAATAATTGAAGGCAGGAAAGTTCTGAATAGTTGACAGACCCAGGAGCTTAAAACCTCCTTGATGGGAGTAATAGATTTTTACTTTTGGTGACCTTTAGTGTATAATTGTAATCAAGAGTCATGAGCTTATGGGAAGAAGGGTCATGCAGGTCCTGCCTATGGAGAAGTGTCAGCTCAGGGTGGATGGTGGAAGTAGCAACTCTGAGGCCAGACACAACCCATTCTTTTTGGAATGGTATAGCAATATTACATCAGGATTGCCTTTTGCAGTTTATAAAGCACACTGGCCTCCATCTTCTTCTCTGTGGACAAAAATCAAGCACCTCCAGCTTGTGAGCCATTGGGAGAGAGGCAGAGATGAACAGTCACAATAATGATGACTAGTTTATCTAACTGCTTGGCCTATGGCCTTCTCTTCAACACTTTACTCTCCTTCCTCTCTCTTATCCTGTGAGTTACTGAAGCTCAGCTCCAGCCTTTACTAGCATCTGTGTCCCCCTCCTTCTTCCTGGGCCCCTAGCCAAGCACAGGCTCTTCTTACCTCCCATCTGCCTTGATTCTCCCAGCAGCTTCTACTTTTTTCCACTACAATTCAACCTCCCTACCACTTCTACACTAAATTTTCTTATGTAATGATTGAACCATGTCATTTTGGCCAAAACCTTGCTGTAGCTTGCCTTATGGCTCCCAAGCCATTTTGTTTGACATTCAAAACCCCCTATAATCTGGTGCTGACATATCTCTTGAATCATTTTTTCATATCACTTTACACTCTACCCACCACCAGAATGGAACTACTTTCCAGGTGACCTAATAGAGTGCCCAGTTGAGGTGGAGTCTGGAAGACCTGGATTCATTTCCTGCCTCATCACTGACTCTCTAGGTGACCTGGGGCAATCCCTTAGCCACTTCAAGCCTCAGTTTCCTCATGTTGAAAATGAGAATAATGATAGCACCTAACTCACAGAGTTATTGTGAAGAAAATGGATATTAAATGCTTTGAATATCTTAAACCACTCTTAATCATGCAGTAGGGACCATGAGAGCTCCCATAGAGCACAGTTCAGCACCTAGAACATAATAAGTGTTTAATAAATGCTTGTTGGCTGTTTACCATGCACACTTGTAGGCTCTGGGGAATCAGAGGATAGATGGGAGCTATCCTCTATCCTCTTTGCCTCCAAGCCCAAAGGCTAACCCTAACTATAAGCTTAACTTATGTCCACTCCCCTGCCTGTCATGCCCTCCATTCTCTCCTTGTCCAGTGAATTTCTACCATTTCTTTAAAACTTGAATCAAATGATCCTGCCCCCAGGAAGCCTTTGTGACTCCTCTGCAACCTAAAAATTCCTTGCTCCTCAAACCTCACATAGACCTTTGCTTGCATCTATGAAATATCATCGATTTTTTTTTTTTAGCTCAATGAGGAAAAGGTCCCCAGGAATCATCCTAGGAGGTGCTTGATAAGTCTTTTAGTTAAACATGATAAGGCTGCCCTTGAAAAACATATTCTCTAGCTAGGATGATGAAATGAACAGTTCCCTTGATCAGTAACCCTGTAACGTCGGGACAATCATTATTAGGCTCATTTCGCAAGGAATGGAGATAAAGAGAGTTTCAGCAACTTGGCTACAACCAACAGTTAACCCATGTCAATGCCAGAATTTGAACTCAGAATTGCCTAAACCACATTGCTTTTCTCTGCTGTCCTTGAAGCACTAAGTAATGTGAAGGTGACCCCATGGAACACACCATTTTCCTTTTAAGTTCCAGTCAGCACACATGCTTCTGAACATTGAGCGCCTCAGAAATAACAAACATTCTGGGCACTTCCTGCCAGGATATGGCACAGTGTGAAAATATCTGTCACTTTTGTGCATGTAGAAAAGCCCAAGTAGATCCTTGGTTCCCTTGTGCTCTGTGACAGTGTCAGAGGTTAAGGAGTGGAGCTATAGCAGTGAAAATATGACTAGTTTCTGACTCTGACTCCGACTCGACCATTCCATTGGCATTGTGTGATGTCAAGGCTTCCAGTGAGGGGTGGGTGCATTCCTTCATGGCAGTTTAGAGAGAGGGAAGACTCACCTAGCTAACCTAGAGCCAGAGCCCCTGGCTATCTTTCTTTTATATAGGAGATCATGTATCTTGGCCAAGTTTGAATGTCTTCGGAATCAGAGGTGACCTCATGGGTCAGGGAAGCCCAGAGGTCCTGGAACTGACTGGTGGCAAAGTCAGAGGAAATGACCACCACTAGGAAGATGACTGGGAATTCATTGGACAATGCTGAAGTGCAGGGAAATGTAGTCATGCTGATTTGACTTTTCCATACCCTAATTTTATTCTAATGAGATTTAAATATCAACTTTCCAAAATATTATACCAGATATTACAATAAGTTACTCGAATCTGTTTTAAGTCATTATGCTAATATAAGTAGGGAGGTATTTGAGACCATTGTTCTTGGGCCAATCGGTTGTTGGGACTGGACAAACTGAAGAATGAGAAAAAGAAGCTTGCCTCACTCTCATTAGAAGTCGGGCTCCTCTGGTGGTGAAATCTCCCTGGGCCATATGCAAGGATCGAGAAACAAAAACCAAACCGAGCAACAATGGAAAACCTGAAGAAAAGGAGAGTGACTGCTCTAGTCCTTTGAGCTCAGCTGTGACTTGTAAATGTCTGACCATCAGTGTGTGTGTGTGGTCATATGTGGGGTGGACTTAAAGTAGGAAGAATGTCTTCTATCTAAATTAGGGAGACAAGTCTCATGCATATATAAGAAGTTCCTAAATATAATATTCTCAAGGGTCCTGTGAGATACACATTTAGGGCTACAGGATTTCAGAAGGGAGGAAAAATACACCTGAATGTTGGTCCTCCAAGGATTTTTGTGAAGAAAGCATAATTGCTGGGCTTTGAAAAATGGGTAAAAGTTGGAGAGACAAAGGAGGACACACCAGGTTCAGAGTACAGCATGAGCAAATATATGGTGATGGTGAATCGCACAATACTTCATTTTTTCATTGTATTTCCACAAACGTGTATTAGGCATCTATTACGAGCAGGGCATCAGGCTGGAGAGAGGTACATGTCAGCATCTATGCAAAAGGTATTTGTAGCAATCTGTAATGCCAGGCTGGAGTCAGACAGATTTCTCCTTTATGAAGTATTCAAAAGATCCTTTTAATATCCATCAGCTTCTGTGGCTTCTGGTTCCTATTATTTTAAAGCAAAGAAACCTTATACAATATGTATAAGGGGATGCTGCCAGGCTGCTTTTAATTCTGGGTTTGTCTTTTTGCTCCATTGAAAAGATTTACTGTCCTGCTGGAGCGTATGTAAATGAAAGGAGATCGAGGTAGCAGATATATGGGGGAGGGGAAAGAGAGGGGGTAGGAGGCAGAAATAGATAATACTGACACCAAGGGCTGGCATTCTTTTCTCCTGGTTTCTGTACCTTGAGCTCTATGCCCCCTTGGTCTCAGCAAGTGCTTGTAAGGACAGACTCATGCAGTCCTAGGCAAGTGAAGTTGCATTCAGGCATGGAGAACTGCCACATCCCTGAGATTCTGATTTCCTTGCCTTTGAAAAGACTGCCTGTCATGAGTTTCAGAGTGCAGAAGACAGAAGGCCACTAGTAGGCCAGTGCACCCTGCTAGCCCCAAAGAGCAAAGGGCTGCAGCCCCTGGCCTTGGATATTCAGCCTGGGGCTAAGGCTCTACCAGCTGGGCTCTGGACAGCAGGAGAGCAAAAACTCAGTCTGAGAACAGAGATACCAGCTGCACGTGGGGCTATGAGGAGTCAGTGCTGCTGGGGTGAGTCAAGTCTGGGGTACAAGAAGACTGGGGAGGTGACAGAGAAGGGATAGGGCAACTGGAATAGCAACTTTGGCAGCCTAACCAGCTGGTGAAAAGGAGGGAAGGCATGACCCTCTACTCCCACAACTGAGAGTGTATGCATTCATAGGTGAGCACTGATGATACCAGAGTCCTTAGGAAAGCTAGCACATACGAACTGAACATTTCTGAAGAAGCCATTGGGCAGATGAATTGAGGGTGGTCCCACCTGGTAGCCAAAATAAGTATTGGCAGGTAATTCATTAAATATGTGACAGCCTGCCTTTCTGTAGGTGGTGGAAAGCATTACAACAAATCCAACTAACCCTTGTTTCTTTCTTTCCTTCCTTCCTCTCTTCCTTCCTTCCTTCCTTCCTTCCTTCCTTCCTTCCTTCCTTCCTTCCTTCCTTCTTTCCTTCCTTCCTTCCTCAGAGGAAACTCAGAGCCCTAGAGATGTGACTTGCCCAAGGCCACATAAATGATACTAATGAGAATCAGTGTTAAAACTCAAATTCTTGAACCCTAGCCTGAGTTCTCCTTCTACTATTCACATGGATTCCTCTGTTCATTTTCCTCTATTCCTTCTTCCTTCCTTCCTGTTCTTCACATGGGAGAAAAGGAAGGAAGATTTCCGAAGCTACGTGTGCACATGTACACACATAAAGGCACACACATTTGCATGCATATATATATGTGTGTGTGTGTGTGTGTGTGTGTGTGTGTGTGTGTGTGTGTGTGTGTGTGTGTTTACTTCCCCTGATATACCCCAATACTGCCCCCCCACTCTCAAAGGAAATACAAGAGTATACCTACATAACAAAACATGCCTTTGCTGGCTCATAGGATTGCAGGCACACAGAAGCACTTCACATAAGTGGATATGGGCAGGCACACACATCCATATACACATGTGGACATTGGTGGGCACACACATCGGTGTACATATGTGTGTTTGTGAGAGAACACACACCCCTCCCGTGTACACAGGCACACACTCTTAGATGCCTTGGTAACTGGTTCTTGAGCCAGGATGCACAGCTGCTGTGACAGACGGGTGAGGCTCCATTTCAGTACTCCCTGGAGCTCACCCTAAGGAATCAGGCATAGTATATTATTGGTGCCTGAAATTTTACTGTTAGATATTCATCTTTGGATCATGAAAGCTTGTTCTGTAGCAGGTTCTGGGCTCAGCACTGGGGATGCAAAGATGAGAAATAGCATATTCCCTGCCCTTTGGGAACTAACACATCCACTTAACACTTAAGTCATAAGTCATATGGAATCTATTAGAGCAATGACTTTTGAATCCTAACATTGTTGTTTTCTTCCAGTGTCCTCAGACCTTGCCTCTTGGCAGTTTAGGGTTTAAAACCATGATTCTTAAAGAATTTCACTTGTGGGACTTGTCCAATTCAACAGGCCCAGGCTCTGGGTCTCTTTCTCAAGTTAGTGTACTTCACTTCTGGTGGCCGGAACTGGGCTCTGAAAATAGAACCACAGGATTCTAGAACTGAGAGGACTCTCAGCAAATAAAACAATGTAGAGGTGAACCAAAATTTCTTTCCAAGAAACATAACTGGGGCTCACTCAGCTTGTGCTTTAAGGCTTTTAGTGATGGTGAGCACCCTCCTTTCTAATACAATATATTTGTTTTTAAACTTCTCTAACAAAGTGAGAAAATTTTCCATATCTGAAATTCTTCAACTTCTACCCATTGTTCCAAGGCATGGTTTCTGGTGGCAAGAAAAGTAAGTCTAACCTTTTAAAATTGAAATAAAGTCATGCTATGGTTGTGCATGGATTTGTACAGCTATGTATAAATACGCTCTAGACACACTAAATTGTAAATAACCAACAGAAGGAATACACTAGAATTATGGGAGATCAGAAACATCTTCTTATAGAAGATGAGTTTTGACCTGTGACTTGAAGCAATGCAGGTGTCAGAAATGAGGAAGGAGGACAGTCAACCAGTGAAAATTCCCCTGAGCTGAAGATCAAGTGTCTTGTTTGAACTACACCAAGGAGGCCAGGCTAGCAGTATTGCATAGTATGTGTGTCAGGAAGAGGGTGTTAGGTATGAAAAAGCTGAAAAGTAGGGTCATGTTATGAAGGACTTTGAATGCCATGCAGAAGTTTTATGTTGGATCTTGGAGGTGATGAGAGTAATAAAAAGTTTTTGGCAGAATGCTAGCTATCATTATCATCATTGCCATCATGACCATCATCACCATGAGAGGGCCTCATGGAATCCTTCCAAGCATCTATCTTTGTTTATAGGGAGTCTACTTTTTTATTAATGATTTGGATAAAGGCATAGATGTCGAGTCCTTCCAACTTGGAGAGGAAACAAAGCTGGAGAGAATAGCTATAACACCAGACAGAAGGAAAATTTTAAAAAGATCTCAATGGGTCAGTTAAGTGAGTTACAATGCAGTGCAGAGAAATAGTATTGGATTTGCAGTCATGAACATGGGCTGTAGTTCAGCTCTGATAGTTACTATCCAGGTCACACTGGGAAAGTACGTTAGCCACTTGGGACCTTAGTTTCTCATTTGTAAAATATGGAGGTTAGCATAGATAGTCTATAAAATCTCATTCAGCTATGAATCTATGATCTGATGATTCAGGAAATGCAACTTCATAGTGATAAATGTGGATTCCCACATTGGGTTTCAGAATCCTACAAGTAATAACGCATGGGAAATGATGCATGGGAAAAGTTCTGGGGATTTAGTACAATGAAATCATCATGAACTGATTGTGCTGTAGGACCATGTAACCAAAGAAGCATTTAAAATCTCAAATTACATGGCAAGGCACAGTGTTTAGGACAAGGGAGGCGATGCTCCCTGTGTACCCTGCTGTGCTCAGAATCTATCTGGGATAGCTTTTTAGTCCTGAAACTTGTAGGAATGGGGGACAATAAGCAAATCAATCCCTTATACTACCTAAAAAAAAATAACACGTTACTTGACATCTTAACTGATGAGAATACATCTCGAGAAATCAAAGATATTGAGTTGATTGTGAAAAATCTTTGGACCTGATTAGATGAACTATAATGATGCTAAAAGTAAGTCTGGTCTGTGTTGTTGTTGTTTTTAGATCTTAGTTATTCTTTGTGGGAATTTAAAAATGAAGTCTTCTGAGCCTGAGAACAAAAGCACCAGGCACCAGTTATTCAACAATATGAACTATTTCTGAGTAAACACTTGTGTCTCTACTATAACCCTACAGTCAGCTTAGTCAGAGGTCAAATAATTCTGGTTCTTCTCTGACCTGTTGATTTTTAGTGAACATATACCTAGATTTATTGCTGGAATAGGCTGAGTAGCTTTTGCTCTAAATGTAAGAGAGCCTTTCATAGACCTAATCACAGAAGAAGAGCTGGATAATGAGGTATTAAGCTAGCTTTAAAAATTCAGCCTGGCCAAGTGATCCTATTAAGATGGGCAAATTAGTCCCTTGAATGAATGAGGAAGCATCTTTATAACATGAAGGATGGCAGGCCACATTTCTTGGTGACCTTGCAGCCAGTTCACTGAGTCCAGGAAACAGACTCTGAGTTATATCAATGGAAGCCTGCTAATGATAAGACAAATAGAAGAGTCATAGATTTGGAGAATGGGAAGCTATAAGAAGGGGTGGGCAGCTATGAGTCTAAAACACAGACAGATATGATTGCAAAATAAAAAAAAGAGCAGGAGTCAGGGAGTAAGGCTTCTTGGGTTGATTGGACAGATGTTAGGACAATAGTTGAATCCCTAATTCTAACCTTCACCCACAATTAAAGCCTTCGAAGGTAATAAACCTTTATCTCCTTTATCTTTTGAGTTCCTTCATGAGAGCTTAAAGCCTTGTTTCTCTGGATATGGGAAACGTGTTTATTATTTTTTGTTTTAAATATTTCCTTTGCCTTTATAAACATGGTTAAATATTGGCATTTTCTGGCTGGCATCTACCCACTAGAAATACAGTTGGAAGGAGACAACTGAAGGGGAAACACACTCAAGGAAGTAATAGAGATAAAGGTAACACTAAGGTCATTTGTCAAAAGTGTAAATTATTATTGGGGGCTCAGAGCTAAGTATAAAGAGAATTAAAAACTATTTTTTGTTTCATTTTATTTTTCTTACTAAAGAAGAAAGGGAAGTTTTATTTAGGGCTAAGAGTCAGTAGCAGGGTCATGGGAAAATAGGAGTGATTGAACAAACCTGATCATCATTCCATCCAATTAACATTGCTTTATTGATTTGTCTTCTTTCTCTAGGTATTTCTATAGGTGACATTTTAAGGCAGGAAAACACTAAGACAATATAAATTTTAAAATACTTAAAATAATTAAACTGAGAATAGCTATGCTACGTGATATAATGGAAAGATTGTTGTATTTGGAATAAAGGATCCTGTATTTTAATCACATTTCTACTTGCTTTTCATAAAATAGTGGGAGAGTCATACCCTTTGGCCCTGAGGTGTTTGCTTCATAAAATGAGGGGCCTCTAAAATCTATTTCTTAGGGTAGCTGATAGTACAGTAAGTAGAATACCAGGCCTAGAGTCAGGAGAACTCATCTTCCTGCATTCAAATCTGTCTCAGACATTTACTAGCTATGGGACACTTGCAAAGTCACTTAACCCTATTTCCCTCAGTTTCCACATCTGTAAAATGATCTGGAGAAGGAAATAGTAAACCATCTCAGTACCTTTGCCAAGAAAAATTCAAATGGGGTTACAGAGAATCAGACATGTCTGAAAAGACTGAACAACAACAAAATCCATTCTAATTAGAACTCTACAATTATATGCTCCTAAACCCAATGAACAATCCTAGTGCCAGAGAATAGATGATGAAACCTTTTCTTCCCATATGAAACTAGGTGGCAGGGTTTGGGTGCAGAATCCTTTATCAGATAAAATTGCTGTTGATCAATTTGACTTAATTTTTTATTTATCTTATAAAAGAGGCTCCCTTTGGAGGTTTATATTAGCAATAACTATGGAATTAAAAAACAGCATATTAACACTTTTTAAAAAAATAAATTAATTGATTTATTTTCTTGTTTACATCATTCATTTCCAAGACATTTTGAGTTACAAATTTTCTCCCCATCTTTCCCCTACCCAAAACCTGAAAATAGCCATCCCACTGTATAAACCCTCCCCCAATATGCTCTCTCCTATGTCCTCTCCCTGATCCCTCTGACTTTCTGATATGGCAGGATGGATCTTCCTACCACAGTGTCTGTGTATCTTAATTCCCAGGTGGATGTAGTTAATAATAATAATAATTATAATTATATATATATCCATATATATTTTTAATATTTGATTATAGAACTTTAAATTCTATATTCTTTCCCTTCCTCCCTCATCACCCACCCCCACTGGATGTACAGCATATCAACACTTTTAAAGAAATACTTTGGACAGAGATTGGCATTAGTTGTTCAGGGTAGCAGTAGATTTATTCCAAATAGGCACCAGGGCAGTGTGGCATTTTCAAGGCCTCTTGTATGAAGTGCAAGTTGCATTTTGCATTTTATAAAATTGATTCCTTCCCCTATGATTAGAAATGAATCCAGCCAATCTTTTTAAGCATACTCCCCTCAGAAGAAATTGTAGAAAAAAGAAGCAACAGTTTCTGTGTTCCCTTGAAATCCTGTCTTTCAACATTTGAGATGGGAAGAAAGGGCGGGGGGATTGTGAAATGCTGCATTTCCCTGCAATCAAGAAAATGGCAGTGTCTTGGGGAAAATCCTACAGAGAAAGGTCCTGGGGAGTGGAAATTCTGAGCATTCAAGAGCTCCCCATGTGGGCGCAGAGAAGAAACTCAGTCTCTAAAACTTTGTCAATCTGCCTGGAAGCCCACCGAATGCTGATTCAATGAATGGTAATTTTTCTAATTAACAAAATAATTAGGGCAAGAGAAAAAAAGGCACAAAACCTACCCACATATAATTAGTTTTAAAGCAATCTTACAAAAAGCCAGAAGGGCCTGCTGGTGGTGAATGTGGATGGGAAACAGGCATATGTTCAGGTCATGTTGGAGTGTGCATATGGGAACTGCTGGAAAAGCAAAGTGTGTGTGAGGGGGTTGATACAACCTTTACTTCTTCCTACTAGAACTCTGAAACTCCTGCAGATCCAAAAAATAACAAGGTCCTAAAGACCAAGTGATAACTTAAGTTCAAGGTGCCACTGGAGGCCACCAATCATTATTTCCCCAACCAAAAGCAATGATTATTTGTCTTTGTTTTTAAAACAACCACAATATCTTGCCTTTAGGTTTACAATAGTGAGTACTTTCTGCATGTAATAAGAAATATCTTTCTCTAGTGTTTGAAGGTTGACTAGTTGTTTTGTTTTTGAATATCATTGTTGTCGTATATGTAGTTTAGGCATTGATTATTCACATTTGTGAAATGGGGAGACAAGTTCAGAGAATTTTTAGTGATTTACCATTAGTTAAAAAAAAAAATAGAGAGTTGAACATCAGACTTATGTCTCCTGGCCCTGAGTCAAGTCCTTTGCTAATTCACCATGATGCATCTTTGGCAGGTATTTAAATAGTTCTCAAAATAAAAACATGGCCTCATAGAGTAGGAGGGTACCAAGGAAGTCAACAATCAATCAGTTCTTACTAAGCATATACTGTGGTTGCAGCATGGAATACAAAGAAAACAATCGCATGTTCCTGTCCTCAAAGATCTTAAATTCTCACAAAAAGTCATTCCTTACACCAGAAAAAAACAAAAGGAAAAAGTAAAGTTAGTGTAACAGAACTAACCGACATCTCAGGAAAAGTTTCACTTTAAGTGAACACCTAGTTCTCTATCTCTGTACTGAAGTCCACTTTGGGATCATTTCACCATAATTTCACAGTATTCAATTTCTCCTGTTTTGCTGATTAAATGTTCTATTGGCATGTCTGTAATAATTGTGCATATTGTTTTCCTGGTTATGTTTCTTTCATTTATATAAGTTCATGTAAGTTTTCCATGCTTTTCATTATTTATCATATTTATTATTTCTTAAAACACAATAATATTTCATTATATTCATGTGGCACAACTTATTTATCCATGCCCTAATTGATGGGCATCTCCCTCCCCCACAGTTCATTAATTGTGTAACATGGTTGTGGTGTCAACACCTTTTTATGGGCTAGCTCACTCTTGAATCTGCATTCAACCTAGTAGGTTGGGAAGAGGCATATTTGGATGGGATGACCAGATTCTATGACTCACTTTGACTCCTAGGGGGTAACCCTAGTGTGGGGAAAGTATAAGTCAACTACTTTCTATAAATTTTCAACTATATTCATTGCGTCTTCTTTGGCAATATCCACTCAAACTCTAATCCCCTGAAATCTGACTGTCATCATGAGCATTCTACTAAAAAAATCAATTCCCAAGGTAACAGATGACTCATTAATTTCCATATCCAGTGGTTTTTCTTCAATCCTCATTCTCCTTTATTTTCATTTAGCATTTGACCCTGTTGACTATGTCAAGAAGAAGTGAAGATAAATACAATCAGGAGACTTGGGTTCAAATTTAGACTCTGACATTTAGTAGTTAAGAGACTCTAGACAATATATTTAATTTTCTGGTTTTGGTTTTCTCCCCTGTAAAAGGGTAATAAAAATAATAACAACTCCTATTTCTATAGCACTTTAGTAAATCAGCAAGATTTCATTAAGTTCTAAATATCTACTATGCTAAGTGCTAATGGGCATGGCATGTGACCTTAATTGTTCTTCTCATTTTGGGTTGTCTTGCTCATCTTAGCCTACACTTATGTATTAGCAAATCAGGTGACCACCTAAGGACATGATCACAATACTGCAAATCACTCTGCTTTTTAAGAGTAATTCTGGTGGAATAAAGTTTTCCAACCACACACTCCAGTGCACGAGCCCTTACCAGTGTGCTTCCCATTGCACACATTAGATAAGTGAACTCTATTAACTCTTAATTAGAAACATTTATTGAACAGAATAAATAATAATAATGACAAAAGCATCAGCAACAATGAAACATTTACCCTATAAATTGGGGAAATAATCTCCAACCCATGCAAGGGGAAAGGAGTGACAGGGAAAAACATGTTTATATGGTATGCATACTATGCTGAGCACTTTTAAAATATTATTGCATTTTATTGTCACAGCAACCCAAAATGAAGGTGATGTTCCACTCCCCATTTTATACTTGAGGAAAATGAGTAAAATAGAGTTTAAGTAACTTCCCCAGAATCACACAGCTGGTAAGTACCTGAAGTCTCATTTGGACTCAGACCTTCCTGACTCCAAGCCCAGTGCTCTATCCATGGTATCACCTATCTGCACAGTATTCAAGAGTGGGCACAGATTTATGAAATCACAGTAGAGAGGGACTGTGTAAAGAACTCACGTGCCTGTGATAAATCATAACTCTGGACTCTGGATTTTGACGTGTTTTATTTCTCTCAAGAACAGTATGCACAATTCACTTACTGGGTGGCAGTGGTACATTTCTACTAGATGCCCCATTCTGCCCACTCAGATCTTTTCAGCAATTCTGATTTACCATGAATGCTCTGCTCTACTGGTCTAAAACAAGGTCTTTTCAAGGATATGATTTACTTCTGTCTCATGGCAATAAGCCAAAAGTCACAATTCTGACACCTACACCTTGAATAGACAATATACATTTTTTCCTATAGTCACCGAAAAGTTCTCCTTCTCATGATTTCGTGCATGTCCTACATGTGATCCCTCTCATCTCTTCACTTAATCAGACCTCTACATGTGAAAAGTGACCCGCATGGCCACCTCCAGCATCCAGGGATCTTTGAAGCTGGTCAAGACTCTTCTCCACAGAATTTTCCATTCAAATGAAAGCATAGCTATAATCTAAATAGATATGCCTTCACATTTTCTGTGTGTGTGTGTGTGTGTGTGTTAGTGCAAAATTAGGAACACTATGGCATAGTGGAGAGAGAAAGACTCAGTAGAACTTGTCTGATTCCTGATATTGATTTTAGTGGCATGAGCTAGGACAAGTTATTTAATTTAATATACCTTTGTGCCTCAGTTTCTTCTTCTGTAAATTGGGAATGATGCTTTACAACCAACTTCTCAGAGATGTGGTAGGGAAAGTACTTTGTAAACCTTTAACACTGACACACCAACACGGTCACTAATATTACTGCTAACACTAACAGTAATACTAACTGCTATTTCACACACTTATAAGTCTGCAAATCTCTCTATCGTCATTTTCCTGTCTCATTCCCACAACAGCCCAATGAAGTAGGAATTACAAATAGTCATGTTCTACAAAGTGAAAAAATGAGACTCAGAGAGGTTGAGTAATTTGGGCAGGATCACACAGCCTTTTGGGACCTGAAGCAGGATTTGAAACTAAGTCTTCCCTCCTCCAAGTCCAATGCTTTATCCACTGTGCCACCCTCCGTCCTTAAAACACTATAGAATTGAAAGCTATTTTCACTTGTTCCCTTTAGACATATATAAGAAGATTTGGATGTGTCTGTGTCTGTGTCTGTGAAGGGACAATTCATTCTGAAGACCTATTATGAGTAATCACTCAAATGTATTTAATTTGATGAAATTTAACAAAAACACAGTCCCTGTCCTCATGATGCTTATGTTCTCTAAGTGTCTTGATATCAACATTGTTGTGATAAGACCAACATTCCCTGACACAGTTTCTTTCTTCTCTCCCAAGCCTGGGAGTCTGGCTCAACTCTTCCCATTGATTCTGAGAGAAGGGGTATCCTCTTAGCCACAGTGCCAATGTTAGGACTCAAATCCAGGCATTCTGACATCTTTGTGTCTCTCTTCATTTTGTCTTGAGGCTTACAAAGAGCAATCAAGTGCCTTAATAACAGAAATAAATGGTATAGAATTGGCACTTTGTAACCTTGTCTATAAAAGAGCCCTGAATATTTCTAGCCTTAGCTTTTTTTCCCCAAGAAGTCTTATACTGTTCTATCTGTTGTAGAATGAATGTTTTATCTGAAAAAATATCTTATTTTGACCTGGCCAAATGACAGATCATTTCTCTCACAGGATTGTGTACTCCTTTCAGAAATGCCAAGAGACCTGTGTGCATAAAAGGCTTTGTGCATCCCAAACCATTCTACAACTATAAATTATTGGTGTTTTAATTAGGACTATTAACATCAAGGTCTATATCAGATCCAAAAATCTAGAATTCTGAAAACAGGCATACAAGAAACATAGACTATATCACATTAATTTGGAACAACATCCAACACTTTTATCTGCAATCTTCTCCAAAATTCTTATTGTATGGGGGTAAGTTAGTTCAGTTCTATTTAGAGCATATTTCATTTACATATGAAGACAGAAACCATACTTTCTCAATCTAAGGAGTCATTGCCTTCACCCACACCCTGCCTCTTTTCTCCCAAAAAGCAATGCCAGTTTTTGAATTTTCGAAACATTTTCTAATGTGTCGTTCAACTCAGTTCAACTGAATCAATGAAACATTTATAAGCACTGGATCGGTTTAAAGCTCAATGCAAAGAGCTGGAGATGCAAATATGGAAAATGACATTGTTCAGGCCCTCAAGGAGCTTTCAATCTAATAAGGGATATGATACATATATAGATTGGTAATTGAGAACTGAAGGGCAGCAAAGGAGAGAGGAGGCAAAGCGTACTGGGACAATGTGAAGAATGAGAAGCCACTCTTGTTGGGATATTCAGATTTCCTGGAGTGCCTTCAACTCAAGTTTTAGGTCCAGCATAACAAATAGAATGCCAAGAATAATGAATAATTGTAACTAATGTTCCATCTTCAGTGGATCAAGCAAGAAACTTGTTCCAGTGGGAGACATAGCAATATCCTGTCCCTTTGTTTTGCAGATTGTACCTGGAGATGAGAGAGTAGATTGTGCAAAGGGGCCCTCTTGCCTTACCAGTAGTAGCTCCCAGTTCTTTGCATTACTATTTCCATGAAATCTGAGCCTGGTCCCCTTGACAGATCATGCCCATGTCCAGTTTCCTCAGCTGATCTGCCTTGAGATGGCTGGTCACACCTGGATTGTTTCCTTGACATCTCTGTGTGACCACCTCCATTCTGGCTCACTCCCTGTGGGATCTGGTAGCTGTGCTGAACTGCTGAGGACTCTGACAGCAAAGGGGAACTGGTCTCCCCAAATGCCTCTTGAGCATTCTTGAAAGAGATCATTCCTGCTTAGCTTCACTAGTTCCAATTTGTGTCAGCAAAATGAATTTTTAAGCAAAAATATTCAACATGCTTTTAAAATACCCACTAATTCAGCTTTACCACTAACCTCAGGAGAAAGAGAAACAACATTAGAGTCAGAGCCAACAAGCCTTGATTTGCTTCCCTTTTCCAACTATTGAGCTGTGTGACATTGGACAACTGGATGGATCTCTCTGAGCCTCAGTGAGATTCAAATGATAGAATATTCATGAAAATGCTGGTATAAGAAAAAAAAGCCAAAGAGAAGTCAGACTTTGTTCTTTATTCCTTCTTTTTTGCTTATAAATGACTCTTTATGCCCTCTCCTCAAACAAGTTGCAGTAGGCAAGGGAATACTCCCCTGACCTCATACACTAGTATTATTGTTAGATGCCCTGTGGTCGTAGAGTAAGAGAGGTGGTTAAGTTGGTAGTCCCTTCCTCCTGCACTGGTCCCCTTTCATCAAACCATCCCTGTGGAGTTGTGGGACCAGAGTCTATGTGAACTAAGCTAAACATGGTTCTCTCCACTCTCTCCAGGGGAAAAGATGTTCTCCCCACTTCACGGGAGGATAAGCAACTATCAATGAGGATTGAAATTTTTTCCAGGTGAAATCTTTTCCCTGGGGAAAAATGAGTGTCAGTGGGGCCAGATAACGCCATTGGTCATGTCAACATCGGAGATCCCTTGATGTGGGGGAGTAGTCAGGTGTGGGAGCACCTTTCTTGATGGAATCTCCACTGGGTCAGTGAAGATGCTCAGCAGGGGCTGGGCCACATCTCCAGCCAGTGCATGGACTTTAGGGTACTACCTTCCTGAGAGTTTAGATCAGACAGTAGTGACCCTCATGACATCCTCTAAGTTAGATCGTGAGCATCATGATCTTGTGTCTGGAGCTGCCCAAGTAGGTGTAGAACTGTGTAGCCACAGTGCTGGAGCAACAGTGTCCAGTCATGCTGTGCAGCTGGGGGATAGGCAGTGGCCCCAGGTGAGGAACCTATCTGTGAGATCCTGAGGCCTGGCTTCCCTGCCATCCCCCCTCCTGTATCCCCTCCTAAATCCTTAGTCTTGTCATAGTTCAGGACCTTCTAATGTCAGTTCACTGCTTCCAGCATTTGAAGATGTGGCAGACATCTCCTGGACAATGAGACCAAAGCAGATGACATCCATAAAGTTGTACATGCCATAGTATATCTGGAAGAGCAGGTCCTGCCACTGCCACTTGACTGATAGACTGATTAAAGACCTCTTTATTCCTTCTTAAGCCACTACAGAATGGCTAGAAGGGGGCTACCATGTTTCAGCTAACTTGATTTATTTTGATTCACTTCAATTCAGTTCTGGTCAATCATTTCAATTCAGTAAACATTTCTTTTTTTTTTTTTTTTTTTTTTTACTATATTCAAGTTGTTGTTATTGTTATTTGTTCTTTGTTCCTGAAGAGTACCATGACATCAACCAGGTGATGCCATGACTTGCAAGTCAATTAGGTGTAAGGGAGAGAGGGCTACGCAAAGTCACTAGCCTCATTCTCTCCTCTGGAGCCATCTGAGTCCAGTGGCAAGATATAGATCAAAGTTGATATGATAGGCATAGCATTGGGGATACAAAGAAAAACTAAAAACAATCCTGGACCTCAGGTAGCGTATGTCCACTATTCTTATCCAATATAGTAATTGAAATATTCGTAACATCCATTTTCAGAACATTTAAAAATTTTAGCCCTCTTGTCTCCCAAAAGACTCTAAAAGAAGTGGTCCCATTTTACAGATGAAGAACCTGATGTCCTTAGAGATAAAGCACTTTGCCCAAGGTTATACAAAGAACAAAATCAAAGAATCACAAGTTCACAGGTTTTAAGTTTTAGAAAGACTTGTGGAGGACACTTAGTGTACCCAAAACTTGAGCAGGAATATTTTCTCCCACACCTTTATCAAGTGATTCATCAAGGTTCCAGCAATGGCCTTCAGTGATGATGAACTCACTACCATAGGCAAACCATTTCCCTGTGGAACAGAGCTAACTGTTAGGGTGCTTGTTTTGTTTTTTCTATCTATCAAACCTTGATCTAACTCAGCATATTCCTCTTTCTATAGCTCTTATTTTCTTATTTCTAGCTTCTGGGCTCAAGCAGAATAAATCTGATACTTTTCCCACATGAAAACCTTTCAAATATTTGTAGATACCTCTCACATGGGGTATGCCGGAAGGCTTCTCTTTTCCAGGCTTAATGTCCTCAGTTTTTTTCCCCCACTCCAAATTCTAATTGTCTCCAGTTATTTTATCATCCCTGGGGCCTTGCTAAAAGGTGATGCCAAGAACTTTACACAACACTACAGGTAGAGACTGAAAAGATCAGAGTGGTTAGGTTTAGCACCTTCCTCATCAGGATACTCTTCTCTTGATGTAGCCCAAATCACTGCCAAACAACAGAGTTGGGCCTCCACCTCAAATCTCTTCCTTCTGAGCCCTGTGGTCTCCCCACCCCTTCCCTCTCCATCTCTGCTTCTCTCAAAGTTTTCAATGAAGTTGAATTAAGGAAGTAGCTGATGCAGAGTGGTAGATCCATAGAAGACTTCATTTGACTTAGCAGCAACCGTGCATGAAATGTAATTAGATCTCTGTGATATTGATCTTGGGGAAGGACAATAGCTCTGAGTGCCACATTCAGTGGTGAATGCCTTGGAGAGTTCTGAAACCAAGAGGAACAAACTGGAAGGGACAGGACAAATGCATGTTAATTGGATCTGACAAAATCTCTTCTGACTTAGCCTCTTCCAGAGGAATTGTTATCCCAAGGCAGGTTGTGAAAGAAGCATCTTGATTCTGAGATGGAATATAATTGGCAGTTGTGATATAAATAAACCTATTACAAAAATGGCAAACAGCTCGATTATAATTCAGAGATTTCCCCTAGTTTTCTATGAACTACTGAAAGGTAAAAATCAGTCGTTGTTCCATGAAGGGAATTAGCATGAATCAGATAAAATCTCTGTTTGGAGTAAGTGACACTTTGATGAATGTGCAGGCAGGATTGGATGTGATGCTTTTGATGGATAATATTTGGGGCTGCCTTAGGTTGGATTTAATTGTTCATTCTTGGTTCTCAACTTTAGTTAAGTGGAAAACAAAACCATCCATGATGATGGAATTTATCTTTCTTTTGGCAGATGCATGGCTTAATTATTGGTCTTAGGAGGACAATTTCTCTATGGGTTCATTTGTGTATATCCATGTGAATGCGTGTATGTGTATCCACACTTGTGCAAATATCAGGGTCATAGAGAAGAGGAGTACATAGTACCACAAGATCAAGCAGCTTCCTAAAGATTTGCCCAACAGGAATTTGTGAAGGAAAAGGTTTTTTTTTTATTTACAATAGATATACAAAGCTTACAAAAAACACAAGTCCCTGTCCTCATGAGACTTAGATTCTTTATATGTCTTGACACCAACATTGTTGTGATAGGACCAACATTTCTTGACACAGTCACTTTTCTCCCACCCATGACTTGGGAAAGACAAAGCTACTTTTGTGACCTGATGGCCTAGTCTTCTCTGGTGCATCTGTCTTCTCCCTATTCCCCAGTCAACATACATCCAGGCTAAAGCTCCCCCTGGGGCTTGATTTGCTCTGACTTTTCTGATACACCTTCCTCATTATACTGGAGCATAAACATCCCAGTCCCATGGAATCTGGGTGTCTCATACTTTTTAGGTGCCTAAGCCCATGTGATTCACCATATCTGATACTCCACTGACCAGACACATTTACAAATGGAGACAAGGGAAGAAACTAAGGTTCACTACAAACCCATTGTATATCCTTGCTTCTTTAGGACAAACTAAACCTCTATTTAAACCCTCTGTCATTTATGAAGGTGATGATTTATGTAAATGTTCTGTGACTTGTGAGTGCCTTCTTTTCGTCCCAAGATAGAATCCAAATTATGAGGATGCTGCCAGGTAACTAACACACACAATTATAACATCTTCGATTATCTGGTTCTAAATTCTAGATCTACTCCTTATTGGCATAGAGTTTGGACAAATCCTTTTTCCCTCTGGGTCCCCTGTTTCCTTATATCTAAAAGCAAGGACTGAATTAGAAAAGGGAGAGTTCTAAAGCCCATAGTCCCATGATTCTAAGATTAGTATGTACAATACTAGCATGGCTAATGATGGTCACAGTAGTAGGAAAAGGGGAGAGGAGGTTAAGGAGGAGGGTGGTTGACCTGTGAATTCAGAGAGGATAAGAGGATAGGAAGGTTCAAGTATATTTGAGCTTGGAACCCTCTGGCCACTGATGAAGGAAGTTTAGAAATTACTGAAATGTCAAAGCTTGCAGTGAAGATAAGATTCCCACTGGAGATCATAGAATCATTGATCTAGAATTGGAATGGACATCAAAGACAATGTAATCCAATTTTCAGATTTTATAAGTGAGAAAATTGAAGGGAGAATTAAAGTTTTAAGGTATAGGCATAGACTCTAAGCACAAGAACTTTTCTCATTTGATGCCTTATCCTCACACCAGACTATTTGGAAGATGCTACTGTGATCCTCAGGATGGAGAAGAGAAGGAAAAAGACTAAAATGAATGTAAGGCAATGGAAATATGAGTAGGGGGCAAGATAGGAGATGAAAGGACTGGAGGGGGGAAAAAACCCTCCTTTCAATGATTTTGCTAAGGATGAGACAAGCTATTAACTAGTATCATGGTTATTTAATAGTTAGATCCTTGGAGTAGTGTAGCATTGCTCTTCCACGCTATGATCTTTTATGGGACTGATGTAATCTTCTCAGATTTACAATATCATGCACATATCTCTTTAAAGACTTCAAATTCTAGTCAGTGATCAAGCTTTTGAGTAGCTGTGTGGCTGATGACACTGATAGGCACTTGGTAAGTGCCCTTTGATTACTGTTAAATTGCTAACAAGTAGAATCCATGAGTACAGAAGCCATGTCTGTATTCCCTGGCCCTCTGTTTGACTTCTTCGGGGAAGTAGCTGAATTTTTGGTTAATGAACTGAGTAAGGGAGCTGCTCAACCTTTTGATGTTGACTCTTCCCTGACAAAGGAAGACTTTAATAAGTTGTCCTGTTACTTACCAGCATATGCACTCTGGGCTCCATTAATCCAGGTTTTCTAAAGTTGACAGAAATCTCTAAGTACCTTTGAATACTTTCTAAATCTGACAGTTTTAATTATTTCCCAGCACCACTATTGATTCTGCAAGTCAACCTGTGACTTTGAAGGCCTTTGTCAATATGTATTGCCAATACCAGAGCCAATCACTCATTCACTGAGCTGAAATGCCGTCATGGTCAGTAGCCTGAGATATGCTAGGCATTTGAGGAGGTGAGTGTAACCCATAATGCACCTGCCTGGAGCTAGCTTTTTCCTGACAGCAGCTGCATCTCCTTTCTATGGCCCCATGTCTGAAAATCAATGAGCTTTGCAATTTCCATCCCATATGGCCTAATGGCAAGCAATGTTCTCAGAGGCATCTACTTTTTGCAGATATCTGACTTTGTTTAGACTCCTGATAAGTCTTTGTGAAGAAAGCAGTGCCAATATGCCCTCATTTCCTTCAATAAACATTTATTAAATAATGTCTATGTGCCAGACATTATGAGAACAAAGCAGTAGACGTTAGTTTTGAGGCTCTCTGGGAGAGGAGATACCATTCTCATTATCACTCCATTACTCTTGAGCCCTAACCCCTTAGCACTTACTAACATGGCCCAGTGTTTGGGGGTGATAGTTCCCTTCACTAGGATCTCTTTACTAGGTGTGATGCAGAAAAAAGAGCATTGAATTTGAAGTCAGATGAGCTGTGTTCCAATCCTGTTTCTGATACTAACTACCTCTGTGACCCTGGAGATGTTACTTGACCTCTTTTGGTCTCTCTTTCATCATCTACCAAACGAAGTGGCTTGACATGATGGCCTCCATAGGCCTTTCCAACTCAGATTATAATATGCTTTGATTTGTAAGACCCCTTCCAGCCCTAAACCTGTAACCAGATCCTACTTTGCTTTCAAGATCAGCCAGTGGTGCTACTTTCAGACCCCTCATGTGGGTTCTTAAAACTTTGAAATTAAATAAAATACACAAAACATGTAGAAATGATAATTTGATGGAGGTGTGGGGTTATTGTGGTATCGTGAGATTCCCTTTTAGCCTAAACATATAACAATGGTTATATTTTTATGTTCAATCCATTTTCTAAAAAATATTTAATAATCCACACACATATTAAGCATCTACTATCCATCTGTTTTCCCTCTTTCTTTCTATCCTCCAGCACATCCTGGAGGATAGCTCAATGTGTATCAACAATCGAGGGAATTTTCTATGCTCTTTCTGAACTAGTTTTTTTTTTTTAATTCTTTTTATGTGCCTTATACTTATGTTGTTTTTTTAAAATAAAATTTATTTTAAACTTAAATACTGAAACAAATAAACAATAAGAAAATGAAAACCATATACCTTATAAATTTAAATATTAAAACTTAAATACAAAATAAGAAAAGAAACAAAAGAAAAATTGGCATGTGCAGAGTAGAACATGAGAGGACTCAAAATGTACAACAATAAATTTCCATTCAAGAAAGCCTCTATAATAAATACTATGCATTTTGTTAAGAGCTGTCCATCTTTTCTTTACTTCCTTGAAAGTTTTCTTTTGTTCTCTATAGTGCACTTTCCCCTCTTCCCCCTTTCCCACAAGAAGGCTACAGTTAAGCATGGATATATAGATACACCTAAGCATATACATACACACACAAATACACATACATGTTTACATATACACATATATGCACTTACACAATATATTTAGAAATCTATAACCATATTCACATATATATTCATATGCATCTAAATAAGACCATACTGTATTTGTTTGTCTGTTTCTCTGAGGGTGGATAACATTTTACTTCATAAGTTCAAGTCTTTCCATATTTTTCTAAGTCCACCAACTCATCACTTCCTACACCACAGCAATATTCCAACTTTATACTGTCTAATTATTTCAAATATTCTAAATCAATATTTATTCATATGACTGACATATAGAATAGTTTACCTATTTTTCTCTTTAGATTAAATATGTTTTAGTTTTAACTTTGAGATCATGATTGCTTCCCCTGATTTTTTCATAATAAATTCTATTTGTGATCTTTATTTTATGTTTGCGTGTATCATATATTTTCTGTCCCTTCTGACTCCTCAACTTTACTTCTACCTGCTACCTTGCATTCTTATTATGTAATCTATCCCCTCTCAAAGACCCCTCCCCTATTCTCTCATTCCTATTAATCTAAGCACCCCTCTATCCTCCTCTTATCTTACTCCCTCACCCTATTATTTCTTTATGAATTTAGAAGACCGTTATTCCCTTCTAACTGTATATATTGTTCTCTCTTTAACTCAGATCTGATGTGAGTAGGTTTTTCACTATGAATCCCTCCCTCTTCCCTCTCACTATTCCTTCAGGTTTTTTTTATTTCTTTCTGAATTTAGAAGATTTTTATACTCTTCAACATATAAATGTATTGTTCCCTCTTTAACCCATGCCAATGAGAGTTAGGTTCCAGAACTACCAGACCTCCTTCTCCATCTAATTTCTGTGTATCAGTTCTTCTTCTTGTGTCTCACTTGTATGAGATAATTACTCTTTTTGTCTTTTCCTAAAGGGTTACTTTTTAGAATCATATCATACTTGAGTTTACCATAGTCTTTCTTTCAAGCTACTCAACTACTAACAATCTCAGACACATCTTTTACATTTACTTATATAAAAAGTACACAGTTTGCCCTTATTGAGTCCCTTGTAATTAATTTTTGATGAGTATCTTATATTTTTCTTGGATTTTGGATGTCACATTTTCTATTGAGTTCAGGTTTTTTAATTCATTCATTCATTCACCATCCATCCATCCATCCATCCATCCATTTATTTATTTATTTAATAGTAAAGTCCTAAAGGTCTGGCAATTCATTGAATATCCAGTTTTTAAAATTAAGGATTATATTTAACTTTGCTGATATGATGTTTTCAGCTAGAACCTCAGCTATTTTATTCTTTGATAGATAAATGTTCCAAGTCCTGTGGTCTTTTAGTATCACTACTGCTAGATGTTGTGTGATTGGAATTGTAGCTCCACAATATTTGATTTTTTTTTATTGTTGCTCTCAATATTTTCTCCTTCAGCTGGGGTTTTTCGAATTTGACAATAATATTCCTATAGGTTTTCCTCATAGTATCTCTTTCAGGTGGTTATCATTGGATTTTTAAATTTCTACTGTCTCCTCTTGTTCTAATGCTTCAAGACAATTTTCTTTAATTATTTCTTGTGTTATTGTATGAAAATTATTATTTTTTGAGAGGAGAAGACCCTCAGGGTTTATGGCCACAGTGGAAACAATTTCTACTTACCTTTACTCTGAGATATCAAAACCCATACTCTGAAGATTTGAACCACCTCAGGATAGAGGCATGTTAGTTGAGAGAAGCTTATGGATTAGAAAAAAGTAAAGGTAAAATCAACAATACCTATAAATTTATTGGATTTGTGCAGTGAGTTAGAGCAGAGAATTAAAGGTGACTCTGAATTTGTAAACATCAAGGCATAGAAGAATTATGGTATCCTCAAAAGAAAGATGCAAATTAAGAGGAGAGTTGTGTGTGTGTATGTGTGTGTGTGTGTGTGTGTGTGTGTGTGTGTGTGTGTGTGTGTGTGTAAAGGATATAATGACCTTTTCTTTGCAAATGTTGAGTTTGAGATGCGTTTGTGATATCCAGTTGCAAGTGTTCAGGAGGAAGTTGGTGATGCAGGAAGTTGATAAATTCAGCAGACAGATGAAGGCTATATATAAAGACCTGAGAGCCAATATGGCAGAGTAAAAGAACAAACTTGGAGTGGGCTCCAGCTTCAACTATCTCCAATACCTGTAAAAAAATGATTCTAAACAAATTTTAAAGCTATAGAACCAACAAAGTGACAGAGAGAAACAAATCTCAAATTGAAGGCAGCCTGGCAGACCAACAGGAGATGTCTATCACACCAAGCTAGGAGTGGAGTGCAGTTCCCAGTGAGCTGTGGTTCTGGCTCCAGGGCAACCCCCAACAGGCACCCAGACTGGCCAGAGCATATGTCAGGAGAGTGAATCACCAGGAACTCTGGTAGTTTCCAGACTTCTCAACACATAAATGCCAAAGAGAAAATAAAAGGTTAATGTGGAACTCTTTGTAAAGATGAAGGAACAGTGTGGTCTGGCCCCTGCCCCGGGGTAAGAATTGGCAGAGGTATAGTGGTGCTATGTGGCTGCTTTCAGAGCTCCTGGCTGGCAGATCATAGGGGGATTAAGCTACCATTCATAGGATAAGCACTCATACTTTGATCTGCCTGGATCTGGATCACAGTCTTGGGTGGTAGTCCTGGGGTATGTGGCCAGTGAGTCAGAGCTTGTGGGTGCTGAATAGAGGGCACCCAACTAATAGCTCCAGCAGCTGTGAAAACCCCAGCAATTTGGACAAAGCTCTCTCCATTCTGTAAACATAGTTCTACCATTCAAAGAACTCAAAAATAAAGTAGTTGGAAAGATAAGGAAGCGCAATCAGACCATAAAACCTTTTTTTGGGGAAAAAAAGAATCAAAGCATGGAACTGGGGGAGGACAATGAAGTCAAAACTCCTGTATCAAAAGCTTCTAAGAATAATATGAATTGGTCACAGACCACAGAGGAGCTCAAGAAGGATTTTGAAAATCAAGTAAGAGAAGTTGAGGAAAAACTGGGAAGAGAAATGAGAATGATGCAAGAAAATCCCATGAAAATAGAGTTAACAGCCTGCTAAAGGAGACCCCAAAAAAAATTCTGAAGAAAATAACACATTACAAAATAGACTAACTCAAATGGCAAAAGAGACCCAAACAGACAATGAGGAGAAAAATGCCTTTAAAAGCTGAATTTTCCAGATGGAAAAGAAATTTCAAAAACTCACTGAAGAGAATAATTCCTTTGAAATTAAATTAGAGCCAGTGGAAGCTAATGACTTTATGAGAAATCGAGATACTATAAAACAGATCCAAACAAATGAAAAAATGGAAGGCAATATGAAATATCTCATTGGAAAAATAAAAAAACAAACATTAACCTGGAAAATAGATCCAGGGGGGAATTATAGTTAATCTTTCACAATACTAACTACTATGGAACTGTTTTGTAAACCTACACATCTACAACCTATATTGAATCACTTGTCTTCCCAGTGGGGGTGAGTGAGGAAGGAAGAAAGGAAAGTCTCTGGAGCTCAAAATTTCTAAAAGAAATGTTAATGCATGTTACATGCAACTGGGAAATAAGATATACAGGCAATGGGGTATAGAAATCCATCTTGTCCTATTAGAAAATTAGGGGGTGATGGGGGAGGATATAAGAGAGAATAGATTGGGGAAGGAGTATTCTGGAGGCTTGTTATTTTGGAGTGGGATGTAGGGGAGAAATGGGGAGAAAAATTTGTAACTCAAAATCTTATGGAAGTGAATTTTGAAAACTAAAAATAAATAAATTGGAAAAAAAAAAGATATAAAGACCTGAGAGTCATGTGCAAAAAAAGTATAAGTGAATCCATGGAAGCAAATTCAATATAAGGGAAGAGGATCTAGAAAGATAAGGTGGTTGAGGACAGAAGCTTTGGGATACACCAGCACTTAGGAGGTAAGGCAAAGATCCTGACCAAGCCAAAACAGAGAAGGAGTAGTCCTACAGAATGAAGGGGGACCAGGAAAGAGTCAAACCACAGGAACCTAAAGAAGAAAGAACATCCAGAAGATGATTAACAGAGTCAAGAAAGCAAAGTCAAGAAAGAGAACTGAAGAAAAAGCATTGAATTAAGAAATGAGTAGTTCATTGCTAATATTGAGAAAATGTATTCAATGGAGTGATGATGCTCAAAGTCAGATTGTAGGAGGTCAATGCATGTGGTAAGAAGAGATTTTTAAATGAGGAACAAATTGGGAACTTCATGATAATCCTGAAGTGGAACAGAAATATCACTTAATATTATTTTTTATTATTAAAGGCATATATTGGGGAATAAGGATATATGCATGGTGACCCCTTTAGTAGTGAAAGGTACTGCCGATTTCATGCCTGAACATAAGCCCTCTCAGGACAGGTCTGGAAGAAGCAATGTTATGTTGGGTCTGGAAATGAAAGCAGATTTTAATGAGTTGAAGGAAAAGAGTTTTGGGTCCTAAAAGAAATCTTCTACTTAGTGTCCAGAGACCTGGAACCATATTCTAGTCCAGTCATTTTTCATGTGTATGACTGGAGGTAAATAATTTGGCTCAGTTTACTCAGCCTTGGTAGTACAGTGGATGGAGTGTGTGGCCCGGAGACAAGAAGATCTGATTTCAAATTCTGCCTCAGACATCAACTGCATTAGATTGGACAAGTCACTTAAGCTCTTTGCCTCAATTCCCTCATCTATAAAATGGAAATGGTGACAGCACCTACCTCTAAAGATTGTTGTGGGGATCAAATAATAAATTCTTTATAGAAAGTACTTAGTACATAGTAGATGCTATATCAGTGTTAGTTATTACTATTCCTGTTATTTGTTTTTCAAATGAGCATAACCATATTTTTGTTAGACAAAACAATGAGGTTGGAGTGAGAGGAAGGTTTTACCATGATGAGAGTTATGGAAATGCTAAGGGGAGCTATTATGTGTTGAAAGGCAGTGTGGTGTAGTGTATAGACAGTGAGTCCCTTGAAACCAGGAACAGATTGATTCAAATCCAACCTCTACAGCACATTGGTCATGTGTCCACTGACCACTCACTGACCATCTCACTGTTCTAGGCCACAATCCTGGCCTCAATGAGCCTGCTAAACTCTTGAGTCCTGGCCAAACCTGATTGAAATGTAATCAAGAAATGCTTAATGAAATAATTCAATACAACATACATAGTGTTAATTTGGGATTTGCTGCAGACAGTAATCCCCTTGTACTTGGGTTTGATGCCATTACTCTAGGCAGCCCTCTCTTTGGATGCAGAGAAGATGCTGGTTTCCATTGGTTTTTCACCAGAACTCCCTTCACTAATGAGATAGTAGATCTGATTTAAAAAAAAAATACTTTGATAACAAATAATTATAGTCCGTAGTATCCTTCAAGACTGAGCTTAAGCAGGACCTTCCACATGAAATCCTTCCCCATCCACCCAGCTGCTACTTCTCCCCCTCCCCATAATTCACTTGGGTACATTGCATATGTATCCATGCTGTATATATTTCTATGTGTACCCAATGGCTCCTCCAATAAGCTCCTTGAGAGCAGAGACAGTTACACTTTGGCCTTTGTAACACCTCCAGGGTCTAGGCCAGTGCTTGTTGATTGATCAAAACAAAAACAAAGGAATCTTGGAGAAAAGCAGGGTTGTCAGATCAATCCCACACTTTCCATAAACAAAATTTTGGGGACAGGGCATTGCTGAATTCAGTGGTATAGTGTGTTTCCAGAAAAGAATTTATGCTCTCCATCTTCCCTGTACTTTTAACAAGTCTGAAAATAAAAGTTGGAGAAAATTTCCTGTCAGAATTTGAGGCTCTGTTCTTTCCAGTATGATTTGAAAAGGGGCAGTGGATGCATTTACATAATTGGGTTCTTATCTGGAGCCAATGGAAACTTGAAAACTTTGAGGTTTGTCTGCTGCTAATCATTACTTTCCTTTGCTGAAGAGGAAAAAAAAAATTACTCCCTCCAAATATGCTTGAGAGAGATTCTACAACACATTTTTCCCATCATTTTCCTTTTCTACTCCTTCTGCCTGCATGACATTCTGAGCTGATCTCCAGGGAGCAAGAAAAAGAAAAAAAAAATCTTGGTTTTTATTTAGAGATTCTTTCTTTTAAAAATACATCATTTCTTAAATATTAATAGTCCAAAAAATTTCTTCTGACCATCCAAAAATATTGGTCGAGCACCTGCCATAGAGCCAAGTTAGGGTGAAGTGAAATGGGCAACTGCAGAGGGCTTGGGTGCATGTGAAGGGAGATGAGAGAGATTCTTTAATGTGCCTTTAAATAGCTACATGTATCTTTAATGCTATCCCCCCCGCCACATATAAACATCTCCACAAGCAGTATGAAGTAGGAAAGGAACTCTGAATTTACAGTCAGAAGATTGAGGTTTGACTCTGCTTCATAGCTTCTAGAACTGGAATGGTCCTTAGTCCATCAGTGAGGTCACCTTTATTCTACAGAGAAGGAACATGGAGTCTGGTGATATGATCAATTCACCAGGAATATATAGGTAGCACACACCCAAGCTGGGACACAGGCTACATCCTCTGACAGGATCCTGTACTCTTTCCTTGGCTTTTCAAATTCAGCCCTGTCTAGAAGCTGTGGTGACCCTGGGCAAGTCACTGGTTCACCCAGCTTTGCTTTCCTCACCTGTAGATTAGGGACAAAAAGATTTTAATGACTTACTTCCCAGGGTGTTCCCCCTTCCCACCCCAGGAAAAACAAACAAACAAAAATAAAACAAAACAAAACAAAACCAAGATACAAGTACTCAGCCTTAAAAGCTCAAAGTCCTGAATTTACATTGTTATTGAACATACCCATGAATTCATTGATTAGATGAAAGCACTTGCTCCCCCTACAGGCCATTGCTCTGCAACTTGTGGTCTTAGAGAGCTGTCCAGTGCCATGGAAAAGTTAAATGACTAGCCCATTGAATATGGCAGCCTCCAGTGATCCAATGATTCAGGAATTCCCTCTCAAAAAAAAAAAAAAGGCATGTCACAACTCCTCCATGCCAATCCATCCTGCCCCATGTGACTGGTAAACTACTTCCCCAAAGGTGAGAGGGGCCAAGCAAACCAATATTCTGGGAAGGACTGTTTTGCTTTTTTCTTATATTGTAATGGCTCCATTGACACACTTTATCTGCCAAAGGATGTTCTTTTACTCTCCAACTTTTCTTTCAATCCCACAGTTCTTTGCTACCATCCTTTATTCAGTTTTACTTTAGAGTTCCTGGTTGAATGTCTGGTGCACACTGCTGACACCCACCATATGTATGGTTCCCATTGCCATATGTGTGGTTCTCAGCTTTAATCCTGCAGATACAGAAGTGTTCCAGGTCTTGATCATATGGAAGAACATAAGAAAAATATCATTATTGAAAATACAGGTTTTTGCTGTCATATGTAATCTGGGGATAGGTAAAAGAGGTTTGCAGTTTCCTCAAAGCAAGAAGGTCCAATATCCTCTTCATTTTCCATGTCAACTAGATGTCACAACAAAATGTAGACCACTGGATCTAGAAAACAGAAGACATGACTTCAAATATGACCTTAGATGCTTAATAGTTGTGTGACCCTGGGCAAGTCATTTAACCTTTCTCTGTGTCAGTTTCCTCATATGTCAAATGGGCATAAGAAATTATCCACCTCCCAGGTTTATTGTAAGGATAAAATGACAGAATATTTGCATAATGCTTTGCAAAATTTAAAGCACTATATTCATCATTATCATCAATTCAATTTTGAGTCTAACCCCCTGTCCTTGTCTCCTATGCATCCCACACATATATTTTTCAAAAGCTTTAAAATGTATTTATCCATTCAGATGCATCTTAAAATATGGGTAATAGATATTCTTTGTGTTGTATTCTTTCCAGTGTGGATGGAGAGGCCAAATACCTGTGAGTGTTTCCATATCTTTATGTTGTCCTAAAATTTCTTATATCTTGATGCAAATAGCATGCTATTATCTCCAAACTTGAGCACCTAGTGGATCTCAACATCCACAGGGAATTCCTTCTCTCCTTATTCTCTGTCCTAGATCTCATTTTCTGAATCAAATTACCCAATAATGTGGACAGATCCTAAACTCAACTTTGTCTTTAAATTAAAGATTTCCATAGCAAAACAGAAACAAAGCACATCACAAAACAAGATGATAGGATGGAGCTATTCAAGTCTCCAAGGGATGAGCCAATTTTTAAGAAATTTGACATTCAATTTAAGTGATATTTATAAAGTTCTTCCCACATGTAAGGAGCTGTGCTGGATACTGGGGAGAGGCTATGAATGAAACTGTCTCCATATACTTAAAAGCAACAAGGGTATTTTCATGAATAACTCAGAATT
Source organism: Pseudochirops corinnae (assembly GCA_028646515.1). NCBI lineage: Eukaryota > Metazoa > Chordata > Mammalia > Diprotodontia > Pseudocheiridae > Pseudochirops > Pseudochirops corinnae. Next base: position 373,883,489 of record CM053585.1, read on the forward strand.
TTCTCAATATCTTGCAGCAGTGCTAAGTATGGAATCAGAGGACCTGGGTTCAAATCCTGATGCTGCCACTTAATATTCCTGTTACCATAGGTAAAATCTTTCCCCCTATCTGGGTCATAGGTTCTTCGTATGTAAAATGATGACTTTGGGTCAAGCAAATTTTAAGGTTCTTGATAGTCTCATCTTGATCACCATGTTTCTATGATCACAGTGATTTGTCTACTGATATAAAGCAGGCATCCATACCTTAATAGATAGTTTCATGACTTATTTTTTTTTTACATGCATTTCCCTGTGACTGTTCTTCTGGTGCTGACCCTCTCTCTGGACACTGCTGGCTAATCTTGAATGACACTCTCCTAGGAGAGTGATTCAATGTTGTTATACAGCAGCCAAAGAAAACTAAAGGGATCTTAAGATATAGCACCTTTGACTCAGCAACATCACTTCTAGATCTGAATCCCAAATACATCATAAAAATGGGGAAAGGACCCACAAGTACAAAAATATTTATCACAGCTCCTTTTGTGGTGACAAAGAATTGGAAATTGAGGGGATGTCAATCAACTAGGGAATGGCTGAACAAGTTGTGGTATACAAATGTAATCAAATACCACAAGAAATTATATATATATTTATATATATATATATATGTATGTATGTATGTATGTATATGGGTTCTTGAAATTCCAGGACTCTGAAGAAATCAATGTCAAACTCATTTGAACAAATGTGGCAGAAGAGATGCTACCACAAGATGCTATTTATTATTGATACTTGTTAAGGGGCATCCATGTATGAGTGCTTGTATTCCCCTAATGTCATGGCATTCACCAGTAGCCAATTGGGAGAAGACTCCCTTGCACACCAGCCCAACCTTGCCATTGGAATCCACCTTATGGATAGATACACATTTTATGTCTTGGAGTTTTTAGAAGAAATTCATCCAGTGAGCCAAGCCAACATAAATGATTTTTTTCAGGTGTGCCCCAAAAGTTTGTGTGTTTCAATTCCTGGACATCAGATGGATCTTTTTCAGAGAAATTCTCAAAATGTGTTAATAATGGATTTCTTTGGAAGTGTGAGGAAGGTGGTGATCACCACGGAGACCATTTCTCTGAAGCCTGATTTGAGCTCACTGGGATATCATCACCTCAAATGCCAGAAGGATGAAGAGTTAACAGAACCCCTCAATTATACTGACCAGCTTCCTGTGGCTCAGATAATTCACCAGAAACCCAAGCCAAAGGAGTGGCACCCACCAGGAGGCTTCATCCTGGGCCTCTGGGCCCACATCCCCATGGTGTTCTTCAAGATGTACAACATCAAGTACATGAAGTATGTTTTCTAGAGGGGCACTGGGCAGAGGGGAAGGGGCCGGGGGGCCTGCGCTTTGATGTGACTTTTTCATTGTAATGCAATTTCATACTTGAAACATGTTCTGCTGTTAAAGGCATTTTCATTTTCTGTGTTAAACATGGTTCTGTGTTAAATCATGTTTTGGCGATAGTTTAAAATGTTAACTTTTCAGGGCGAATACTTTGGATCTATTAATCAATGTGAAAAACAAACAAACAAACAAAAGAAATGATAAGCAGGTGGACTTCAGAAAAACCTGGAATTATATGAACTGAAGGTGAGTAAAGCGAGCAGAACCAAGAGAACATCGTACACAGTAACAGCCACACTGTGTGATAACTAACTTTCATAGACTTGGCTCTTCTCAGCAATGCAAAGATCTAAGAAAACTCTGAAAGATTCATGACGGAAAATGCTATCCACATTCAGAGAAAGAACTATAGAGTCTGAATACATATTGAAACATAGTAATTTTTCTGTTTTTTTGTTATTTTGTTTTGTTTCTTCTTTGTCATGATTCCTCCCATTGGTTCTAATTCTTCTTTACAACATGACTAATGTGAAATATGTTTTATGTGAATGCTTATGTAGAGCTTATATCAGATTGCAGGCCATCTTGGGGAGGGGGTAGAAGAGGGATGGGGAAAGGGAGAAAATTTAAACTCAAAAGCTTATGGACGAGAATGTTGAAAACTAGAAATAAATAAATACATTTTTGAAAAGTTATAGCAACCTCACCAGCCTTAGCCTTTTCTCTACCCCCCCCAATATAGTTGCCTTCCTCTATGAAATTACCTTATATCTTGTGCTTCCCTAATTAGTTACATGTTGTACCCATTGCAATATGAGTTCCATAAAGATAGGGGCTATTTTATTTCATTTTAATTTTATACCTTTCTTTATATACCTAGTGCTTGATTTATATATCTAGTGCTTTGTACATGGTAAATAATAGATGTTTGATGACTGAGTGACTTGCCAATTAAATGAGATGATGATAGCCAGTCTTTCCTCTACACTAATTGAACCTCAGGCAGAATTAATAGGTCTTGAACACAATTTAAGATAGACTCTGAAAACCTCAAGAAGAGGAGGATTGAAGGGAGCCAAGATAATGAAAAAGTAGTACACACTGGACATTGTTATCCTGGAGAAAATAAGCTAATGGGAGGAGGGGACATAGATAGCTGTCCTCAAGCATTCACAGTGTTGTCTTGAGGAAGATGTATCTGACTTTTTCTACTTGGTCCCAGAGGGCAGCACACCTTGCTTGGCAGCTAGGAGACATCATAGATAGAGCACTGCCCCTTGAGTCAGGAAGGCCTGAGATCAAATTGGCTGGGTGACTGTGGGCAAGTAACTTAACTTCTATTTACCTCAGTTTATTCTTCTGTGAAGTTAGTACCTATGTCCCAAAGTTGTGAGAATCAATTGAGATAATATTCCGAAAGCATTCATAAGCCTTGCACAGAGTTGGCACTATAGAAATGTTAGCTACAATGATGATGATCTCCATCGTCATCATCATCATCATGGAACAGCTGGTTGAAGTTACAAATAGGTATGTGGAGGCTTGATCAAAGAATTTTATTTTTGACATCTTCCTAATGATTAGAGTTATTCATAAACTGAATAGGCTATCTCCAGAGGTAGTGCGAGGCTTTCATTGAAGGTCTTCAAACAGAGACCAAATGACCACTTGCCAAATGAAGGTTAGACTGGATGGCTAACTATGCCCCTTTTAATTTTGTGACTGCTATACTTTCCATACCTGGGCTCTTACTGAAGGCTTTCCCAATTTGCAAGGACTTACTAGAACCCAGGCTCTTTGGGAATGCCCCCTGCACATTTAAAGTTTCCTCTACTCCAGCTCTGAATCATCAGAGGATTTCCCTAGGAGATGAAGGGCTGACTACCACACATTAGTATGTGGAAGCCTGGCAGAGAAGCCCCTGAATCCAGAGTTAGGGTTTCTGTCTCAGAACAGAGCTTCTTTCTCTTCCTTTACCCTCTGAAGGGAAGAACACTCCAAAGGATACTGAAAGGTGGTTTCTCCATCTTTGCCACCTCACCCCAGAGATGTATGTTAACACAGTTCAGTTACATCCTCTAATGATATGGAGGAGGGAGCCAAAACCTTCTTGCAGCTTCTCCTGGGAATGGACAAATATGAACCTGGGAACTTTTGCCCTTCACAAAATAATTTTCTGCCCTCTAAGCTCCATAATGACTCAGGCAACTCATTCATAAGGTACTACATTTTCAAAAATATGTTAACATTTGGTGAGGCTATAGGGTCAAGAGGAGAGGCCACATTCTGAATGACCTTCAACTGCAGGCAAATTTATATTGATATTATGCCAGCATACACACATTTATTTAAACAGGTGATATACATTTGGTTGAACTCTGTTTGAGAACATGCTCACAGAGCTCACCTTCTAATCTTACCCACAATGATGTTCTCATTAAAGACTATTTCCTCCCTATCCTCACATGCACATAAATGTGCTCACAATACACACATTCACAGAAATACATACATGCATTGCACCCAACACATAGGTTTCTATAGATTGATAATTCTACATGCACAACAATCCATGCATTGGCCAGCACACATTTGCATAGGGCTGTTTGAAGAAAGCTCTTTGGTTAGCTTGACAGTAGGGATTGTTGCATTTTAATATTTGTTTTCCCAACTGCTTATACAATTCCTAGTATTAAGCAAGTGGTCCACAAATACTTGCTGATTGATTGAGCACATGAACAGTTGTCATTTTTATTAATACCATAGATCCATTCAAAGTGACATACATGTTATCACCTTTGAAGTGTGGATGCCAATGCATATTATGTACATTCTCTGCCATTGTATTCCCTACAAAGGTGTTGTGATGAGGCACTGACTGCTGGTAGGTCTCTTTCCCTCTCAGCCTCAGTTTTCTCATCTATAAAATAGGGACTCTAATTGGAATCTATTGAGGAAGGCATGGCCAAAAGAGCACTTAAAATGTAAATGAATATTTAAATGTGAATGGTTATTCCCATACCACTAAACAATGTGAAGAACACCTGAAAGAAACAAAAAAATAAAATTTGTGGTTTCTGTCCTTGAAAAATCCTGAAACCCATAAATTGCAAGGCAGCAGCATACAAATAAGAGAACAGTCTATTTTTTCAGTGTGGGAAGTCCTCCTGGTTTAGGAACTCTCCCTACGAATTCACATCTTAAAAGATAAGTAGAGATTGAAGAGGGGTGGAGCTAAGATGGCAGAAAGTAAGCAGTAACTTCTCCAAGCTCCCCAAGAATTTGGTCTTTAAAAGCTAAAAAGTAAATTTGAGCGGATTTAAGAGTGACAGAACCCATTAGGAGATGGAGAGTGACAGATTCCCAGCCCAGAAAAGTGCCTACTCAGATCGGGGTAGGGGGAATGCACAGCACACAGGAATGGCACCAGCACAGACCTAAGAGCAGAGTGTGGCAGACTGAGAAGCCCCACCCAGCAGACTCACCCAGCCAGAGGCTTCTGCAGCCCTCTCCCCGCAGAGTGGAGGACCAACGGAACTGGGTAGGAGGGAATGCAGGGCACATAGCAGGGTCAGCGGTTTTTCCTGGGATAGCAACCTGCGGCCTGCATTTTTGAAGTTACACGCCCAGACTTTCAGAAGTTGGGATGGAGGAATGAAATCTAGGGGCTCTCACCCCCTCCCTGACACAAAAAAATCTAGAGGTAAAAGCCCCACCTAGAGTACATTCTTGCATAAGTGTAAACAGCCCCAGGCTTGGAAATCACTGAGGAAGGGGGAAGGGAGACTGTATGGAGCCAAGCCCAGGTGGGTGGAGCCAGCAAGCTATAACAACAAAAGCCCAGGTGTGCTTTAGAACCAACTGGCCAATCAGCAAACTACAGCTCTGCCCTTCTACTACAGTGAGCCTGAGAAGCAGCCCAGAGAACTGAGAAACCCAGTACTCCTGCACCCCAGAAGCAGATATCCACTCTAAAAATACAGGATATAGACAACCACAATGGGGAAGAAGGAAACTGCAAAGGCTAGAACCATCAAATCATTCTACAGTGAGCAAGAACAACCAAACTCAGAAGGCAACACAGACTCTACACACACACTGGAGACCACAGAAGGAAATGTGAATTGGTCTCCAGCCCAAAAAGCATTCTTGGAGAATT
>CM053585.1:373889537-373909236 GCA_028646515.1 Pseudochirops corinnae
TTTTTTTTTCTTTTCCCAGTGATCACTCATTGGTTACAACTCTTCTATATAACCAAACTATTGTACAATGTGAAAGTATTTGCAGATCCTATACATGATTGCACGCCACCATGGAGGGTGGGGAAGGGAGGGGAGAAAATTTGAAACTCAAGTGAATGTGAAACTGAATCATGTAAATTAAAAGTAAATAAACAAGTCATTTAAAAGGAAAAAAAAAGATAAGTAGATAAGTCCTTGGGAGTTTTCTAAAGGTCAGAGAAATGATATTTTTGCCAGAATCAAATGGTTTGTACATATCAGAATAAATATTGAAACCCACTTCATCCTGAATAAGAGCCCAACTCTCTATCCATTACACCAAGCTATAGTCATGTGAGAGTAAGAAACACACTGACTATCAATATTATTGATACTGCTATAGACAAAGGTTTATATATTCCTAGGAAATTCTTATTAATTAGACATGGACAATATTGATTGTCAAGAATGTTCTCTTTCAACATATAGAGACAGATGTGGTCTCAACACTGGGTCACTTCTTCTCTCATCCTGTTTGTGATCTTTGACAACCCTCTTGGTCTCTCTGTGGTGGCTTGGATTTGACCAGCTTTCAGATTCCATCCCCTCTCCCTAAGTCCTGGGCCACAATGACCAGAAGCTGACTCAGAGGAGGGATACAATTAATCAGGAGGCACCATGCAGTCATCATCTCTAAATGAGCCAACATTAATCTGAAGAAGACTGAAATCACTCACCGACTTGGGTCAAAAGTTTCCCATGATCTCCCCTTAGTTTCCCCTCAAGGTCTCAGAAAAGTCATGAAATTCTTATACTCCTCAGTGTGAAGTCCAAGAAAACTCTGATCACTAGAGGTAGAGAGTGACCAGAGAACAACTGATCCAAAAGAATTCTTGAGGCTTTCCTTGGGGTATCAACTGCAGATCAAAAAGCCAAGATATCCCTGACCCCAGCACATTCCTACAAAGAGAAAGTATTTTTGGTATCACCTTTTACTCATTCATCCAGCTAGCCATCTAAACCACTGCTCTATGGACATGAAATTCAGTTCTTGTCCAAATAGTGACCATGCTCTGGAATTCAAGTCTAATAGGAAATGCATTTTCCCATAAGTGTCCAAGCTCTGAACTCAATTCCCTTTCCCCACATGGATGGACAGGAAGTAAGAAACTATTCATCTATATGATGTAGATGAAGAAACTCTTTTTTTTTTTTTGCTTTTTTGGAGGGGGAAGATAGGGCAGTTGGGGTTAAGTGACTTGCACAAGGTCACACATCTAGTTTTTTTGTGTTAAGTGTCTGAGGCCGGATTTAAACTCAGGTACTCCTGACTCCAGGGCCAGTGCTCTATTCACTGTGCCACCTAGCTGCCCCTGAGAAACTTTTTTTTTTAACAATCAGAGTTTTCTTAAATTGGAATGAGTGATATACCTCAAATGATATTGAATTCTGTCTTTGAAGGTCTGAAATCAGTGGTTAAATATCCATTTATTGGCTTTCTAAATAAGAATGCCATCCACAGAATTCCTATTAATTGGAATACTGTGGATGTCATTATTATTTAGTTACCAATTTGATTAGAGGAGCTCTGAGGGCCTTTCTAGCTTTAGGATTCATTGCTTCTGTGAAGGGTGCTCTCAGATATAAACAGACCTAAGTAAAGTGGATATTTGGCATCCTGAAATCACCATTATGGTTTCCCTAGAAATTGAGATGAATTGGTCTTGAATACTAAAGTTCTAGAATGTGAAAGCTAGATGGGATCTTGGGCACTCTCTAATCTAAGTCTCTGATTAGGCAGAGGGGGAAATTGAGACCAAAGTGAGAAGAAGTAGGTGATTGAGCTGAGGCAGGAATTTCTCAAGGTCAGTTACCTCCAGTTTTCCCAAAAGTTCATCCTGTTGAATGGTCCTTGTCCTTACCTACCACCCTCCCTTGAATCCTGCTTACCTTGCTCAGATAAGAGATTGTAATTAACAGTCTGTAAGGGACCATTGTCTTTCGGAGTCAAACTCCTTTTGAAGGATGACAAATCCATAGTGTTTCCTTTGTATAGTCAGATTTATGATGCCCTGTCATGACTGTCTATTTACTGTTCTGTGTTTAGTATAAGTTATTGCTGACCTTTATCTTCTAAGTTCTTCGCCTTATTAAAATTTTCCATAGGGCTGGTATTCAAGCTTTGTGTTCAAAGTAGACAAGTAACTATGTATGAAATGTGTTTCATCCAATTTATGGCACCCAGAGTAAGTCATTCTTTAAAGACCATGTGGGTGAGAGGCAAGGCTCTAGTCGAAGTCCACCATAAGATTTGTCAAATGTCTCCTCATTTTATAATGGAGATGACCTAGCTTTCAAAACATTAGAATGGAGAATAAGAGTGAATGTGGTGAACCTCACTGTGGATTTAAGGTAAAGACTCTTCTAGGTAGAGCTGGGACTTTCTATTTTGTAAGAACCAGTCTAAGGAAGACACAGGGACACACAAGAATTTGGTATGAAATTGTTGGGTTTAGGTTTGTATTTTGTTTTTATATGTACTCTAAAGTTGAAACACAAGGAAAAGAGAAAGAATAGAATAATTGGTGAAAATTAGGCCAAAAAATGAATTAATCAAGGCCATCTTAAGGAACTTTTTTTAAGAAAGCAGAGGCCACAAACAAGTCCTTCTGGGCAGAATGGTTTATTTTCTCATTGTTATTAGAGGGAGGCAGAGAAGATTCTTTGGACTCTTGGTCCTGAATCTCATCTTGGAGCAGGCACAGTAAGAGAAGAGAGAGGCAGTCTCATTTACTTAATTCAAATCTTACCTAATGAATGAACTTGAATTCAAGTTCATTGGATTCAAGGCCCTTCTCCTTCATGTTGTATGATTGATTAGGTGTCCCCAAATTGACTTGTCATGCAAATATAGTGGGAGGTTCCTCAGACTAGGTAACATGACCACAATACTTGTAGAAACTCATTAGTTGTGAGGGAACCATTGCCTATTTGAATCCCTGGGTCCACTTCATCTAGTGAAGTCATGAATCTATGAAGCATAGCATATGATCTGGAAATTTTCTGCCAAGAAGTCCATTTAGTTGTTGGACACAGATTGAAGACTTTCTGGATCTCTTTGGTTGATAGAGTTCCTTTCATATTCAACCTATTTTGCATGCACTTATCTGTATACATCTTATATTTCCTTCCACAGTAGAATTTTAGCTCCTTTAGATGAGACATTTTTTTGTTAGGTAGAGTTATTATATATTATTGTTATTGCATCAGCCTCCCCATTACCCTCCCAGTATCAAGTCTTTCTCTCTCAAGAACATGCACCACACCCCAGTCAGTGATTTTCTAAAGCACAAATGCAACCATGCCACTCCCCAAGTCAATAAACTCCAGAGAATCCTTGTTATCTTCAGGATAAAATATAAAATGCTGTGACATTTAGAGCCCTTCGCAAGCTGGATCCAATTGATTTTTCCAGCCTTATATTCATTATTTCCCCTTGTATACTTTATAGTTCAGTCAAATTGATCTACTTGCTGTTCTTTCTATATGAAGGCCCCATCTCCATTCTCCATGCCTTTGTCCTAACTGTTCTCTATGCCTAGAAGATTTTCCCTTCTCACTCTTCTTCTCTTAGCTTCTTTGGCTTTCTTCATCACTGCTGAAATGTTACTTTCTCCAGGAGATTGCTCCCCATGTTCCAGCTGCTGGTTCCTTCCCCTCTATGCTTAACTTTTATCTATTTTCTATGTGTTTTTGAGATTGATAATATATGTTTGTGCTGTCTGTCCCCCTCAGAACATAAAGTCCTGGAGGGCAATATTTGTCTTCATATTTGTAGAACTAAGCACATCAACGTTTAATAAATACCTTACCCCTTACCCCAAATATTAGTGACTTTCTTTCCCCTAATAACGTCGATTTTATTTTGTTTGCATGTTATCTCTTTCTTGCCATATACATACACACATACATACAAATGCATATGCATCCATGCATATATACACACATGAATATATGTATATGTGTGTTTGTATACACACACACACATACACACACACACACACACATCCATCCAAGTTATCTCCTGTGATAGAATGTGAGCTTCTAAAGGACAGGAACTGCTTGATTTTCTTCTTTGAATTTCCAATGCCTGGCATACCATAGGTGCCTAATAAATGTTCAACACTTGATCTGAATCTCCTGTGCCTAGCACCATTCCCTGTTATTAAAAAGGCTTAATAATGACTGGATGCTTTGCTCAGAATAACCACAAGGGGCTTTTTGTAACGTGTTAATGATCACAAAGGATTTCTCATCACAATGGCCTGTTGAGATATACTACACAACTGCTTTGAGCATAATGGGCTTTGAAGTAATCATCTCTTACTTGCTCCTACAGAACAATCCCTCTAACTTACAGAATAAGGATCTACCATTTTAAAGTATATTCATGTTTGCTGAGACCTTTTCTCACAATGACTCCATGAAGTAAGCTAGCACTGAAGTGTTACTCCAGTTTTATAGATAAGAGAACTGAAGCTCAGTGAGGTAAAGGATTTCACCCAACCAGGGTTCATTGAGTTTGAATTCAAACACAGACATCCCAGTGTTCTCTCCATTTGACCACATGAAGAGAAATATACTCATTTAAGAACTGGGCCAACGTTTAATTCACATTCATTTCAATGAACTCTGGGACTCTGTCCTCAGCACTTAGCTGGGTCACTGCTAGTACCTTCAAGATCCAATGCTGTTTCTTTTCATTTCAGTTTTTATGTCTTATTATCCTTCTCTTCCTCCCACCCCACCAATTACAGCAGCAGCACTCTAGCAGACAATCAAGGAATGGCATTCTGATTTGTACTCAAAACAATTGGCATAGGCTGGGGGCTCCAGAAGTAAAGCAATTCCACCTTAATGAAACCCTCTTTCTTTCCCTGTGACCATCACGGCACTGGGCATATAGAAAGTATATTGTTGTTGTCATTTTTGTCATTTTTCAGTCATATCTGACTCCTCACAATACCATTTTCTTGACAGTAATATTGGAGTGGTTTGCCATTTCCTTTTCTAGTTCATTTTATACATGAGGAACTGAAGCAAACAAGGTAAAGTGATTTGACCAGGGTCACACAGCTATTTAAGTGTCTGAAGCCAAAGTTGAACTCAGGTCTTCTTGCCTCCAGCCCCAGCACTCTATCCACTGAACCACTTTGCTGCCCCCCATAGCAGCTATATACAATGCCCACTGAGCAATTTGAATTTACTGATTTGGCATACTTCAGTACCAACAAATACCCATGATCTCCTAAACAGGGATGTTACATCTGCCTATATAGATGCCATCTTCTACATGCTTAGTAGACAGCTTTTTCCTTATAACTTTTGGTAAAAAATGTCCTTGTCTCAGAACCAACTCATCAATAATTCTGAATTAGGCAAGGCGGTCTGTTAGGTACGGTATTTTTTTTTCTATTTCTGGAACCATGTTTGGAGCACTGGGAAGGTCAGTGAAGGGGCTCTAATGCCTCAATGAGTAGAATGCCAGGTTATTTGTGTGGGACTGCTTGGATAAGATGTCATGATGTGTCAGGGACATGGCAGATTTCCTTCCACCAGCACTGGAAAGTAAGGATACAATTAGTAAAATAATATATACTTTAAAACAACCAAGAAAGAGAAAAAGGACATTGCCAGCTCTCTATAGTATTTGATGTGAGATCATAGGAATCACAAATAGAAATTAACCCTTTGCATTGACATTATGCAGCTACAGTTTACTTTTGGTCAAAGTATCTGAAGTTGCCCATAAAGGATCAGCCTTTGTTAGAGAGCCAACATCCGCCAACTCAAGGTGATGCTGGACTTATTGATGGCCTATCTGTTCAGAGACCTGTGGTATGACTTTGTGGATCTGAACTAAAGGTATGTCTCTACCTCTGTACACTAAAGTGTCACAAAGAGAAATGGGGAAGACAATTGTATGGCAGTGGGAAGGATGATATTGTTCAGCCTGACCCCTTCAGACCCAGATTCCTCTCCTCTATCACCACCAAACCTTAACATAGAGCTTTAATACCACTAGTGGACCCTATCTCTCCAGGAACCTCCTTAAAGTGCTGGACAATCAGTTCGCCTCATTCCTATGCAACTATCTTGGAGCACGTCTGACAAGGCTCTGAAAGATGAAGCTTGTTGGGTTGACCAAGGTTTTGGAGCAGGGCCAAGCATTTTTCCATTTCCATGTATATCTCCAACTTCAAAGGATTTTAGCTGCTAAAAATCGTGCTTTGGTTTTTGCTATGAAATGAAAGGCTTTAATGGTTTGTGATTTTCCACAACTTTCCATGGCAGACCCTTCTCCTGCTGCATATCTCTGAGTGCAGAATGATTAGATTCCAACCCATACCTGAGCAAAAATCCCCTCTACCACACAAGTGAAAAGAAGCCATGCAACTTCTGCTTGAAGACCTCCAGTAATAGGAAAGGCACTATGTACTGTGGCAGCCTCTAAAACTTCTGGAAAGCTCTCACTTTTCAGAAGATTTTCCTTACCTGGAGACAAAATCTGCCTCCTTTCAATTTCTACCTCTCCTATTCCCTTGTCTTTTGTTCTGTCCTTGGAATACACAAACACACACCCACACACACCCACACACACACACATACACATTCACAGACCCACACACACACACATACACACACAACAAATCTAATCTCCCTTTTACATGACAGACGTTATAATAATTGAAGATAATGATGATACCCCATCCTCTTCTTCTCTTTTCCCAACCATCTCCTGTCTCTTAATAATCAACCAATTAAAGAATCATTAAATATACACTATGGGCCAGGAACTGAGATACACAAAGAATTGAAATAATCATTTTTCCCATGGACTCTACATGCCTTGGTCTTTACCAATCTTATTCATGGTCAAGCCTCTCTTAACAAGCTCCAGTTTGCCAATGTCTTTTCTAGAATGTCTCCTCACAGTGTGGTCAGAAAAGAGGGAAACAATTCTCAACCTGGTCTCCAACACTTGGAGAAATGAGAGATTCCTTCTCCCGTATAAGATCACCATTCAAAGCATTGGGTTATTTTCTCTCTTCCATTAGTGAAAATTAGTGTATTTATTTATGAGATTCACTAGAGAACAAACCCAACTCCACAACCTGCTGATGGACAGGATGTCAGCTAACAAAGTAGCCTGGCTAGGGATCCATATCATTGAGATGAAGGAGGAATGAAGAGGAGATTAAATACTATAAAGGATTGAACATTAGCATAAAATGTTTGCATATTTTACAATCTTGTTTCCCAAGAATTATTTCAAGAGTTTCTAATATACTGTCTGGATAGGTCCCAAATACTGGATCCTGGCACAGCTACTGCCAATGCCCGAATATTTTCTATTACTATGTATTCTTGAAACCAGCCTTGGATTTTTGCAAATTGCATTGTGGACCGGCAAAGGCCATGTTCAGTATACAGTCATCTTACTCTTCTACTGAGAAGTAAGGCCAGGTATCCTTGAACAATAAGAAGTGTCATTGTGGCAGGCATGATGGAGGCATAAAGGAGCTCTCCCAGGGACCTCAGCACCTTGGACAGAAAGGATGCTCAAGCAATTACATTTGTTTGGATTCTCTGATATGTTCCACTTCTTACCTTCAGAGAATAACAACTCCAATTTCCATAATACTTTAAGGTTTACACAATGCTTTTTGTTTTTTTCTTTCAGAAATACTCTGAGAAAAGGTGCAGTCATTATTATGACAATTTTGCAGCTAAGGAAACTAAAGTTCAGAAAGGCTAAATGATTTCCTGGGATCAGTCACATAGTCTGAATGCTGAAGCTTGAACTCAAGCTCAAATGTCTCACAATTCCAAATATAGAACTTTCTCCACTGTACCAAACAGAGTTGGCTGGGACCTTGAAACCACATTTAAACCCACTGTATTCATTCAAATGGTATCTCTGTGCTACCTATATTAGAGTATTTATGTTGATGATTCTTGGTCATGTCTGTGTGACTTCAGGTTAATATTCACTTTCCCAACCCTCACTGGGTACTCCATCCCTCACCTATAATTAGATATCTTGAACTGCATTCTACAGATGTAATTTTTTACAGCTTTTATAGAGCCCTAAAAGTTATTGTGGCCCAATGCCTTCTGATTGTAGAGCTATTGGTGATGTTGGATTATTATAAGGAAGATCTGACAAGAAGTGGAGAGACCTCAGCTCTATTTCTTGCTCTGTTACTAACTAACCATTTGCTTTTGGCTAGGTCTCTTTCCCTCCCTTGGGCTCAGGTTCTTTCTTTATAAAATAAGGGATCTGAATGTGCTGACCATGAATGTTCCTTCCAGTTATAACATTCTTTATTCTATGTTCTAAAGTCCTTCAGTTCTACATTCTGTATTCAGTTCTTCCAAACAAGACTTTAATAGGCACGTACTATGTTTGATAAACTTTGCTAAGAGCTTGAGGTACAAAGACAAATATAAAATAGCCCATTCCCTTATGCATTCTATTAGGACAAGGGGAATGGAATATATATGGAAAAAATATAATATTCACAAAATAAATGCAAAACAATTTTAAGAAGCAACAATTTCAGACCCAGGGAGAAAGTGGACTGCAAGCTATGAAATGACGGAAGACAAAGATTGTAAATGCATAGATGAGCTGAATGATGAGTAGAATAGATGAGTAGAATCATCAGTGGAGTTGTCTCTCATGAGAAATAACAGGCAGGCCAGTTTTGTGGCAATACACAATGTATGGAGAGCAATAATATGCCTAGAAAGCAGGTTGGAGTCATGTTGAGAAGGCTCTGAATGCCAGTGAACTCCATCCTTCATCACAAGAATAAGAGGAAATCCCCAGAACTTTTAAATTTGGGGAGTGGCATGGTCATACCTGTGCATTATAAATGCTCATTTGGTAATCATGTTGAGAATTGATTAGAAAAGTGAGAGGCTGCATCTCAGCAGTCAGATTGACTAAAATGACAAAACAGGAAAATGATAAATGATGGAAGGGATGTGGAAAAATTGGAACACTAATGCATTGTTGGTGGAGTTGTGAACTGATCTAACCATTCTAGGAAGCAATCCGGAACTATGCCCAAAGGGCTATACCCTTTGACTCAGCAATACTGCTTCTAGGGGTGTATCCCAAAGAGATCATAGAAGTGAGAGGAAGACCCATATGTACAGAAATATTTATAGCAGCTCTTTTTCTGGTGGCAAAGAATTGGAAATTAAGGGGATGCCCATCAATTGAAGAATGGCTAAGCAAGTTGTGGTATATGAATGTAATGGAATACTATTGTGCTATAAGAAATGAGAAGCTGATGGACTTCATATTTACTTGGAGAGGCTTATATGAACTGATGCTGAGTGAGAAGAGCAAAACCAGGAGAAATCTGTACACAATTACAGACACAATGTATGGTTGATAGACTGGACTCTTCTCAGCAAAGCAGGGTTATAAGACAACTCCAAAAGACTCATGATGGAGAGAGATGTCTATATTCAGAGAAATAATGAGAAAGAACAGAGTTGGAATGCAGATTGAAGCAAACTACCTGCTCTCTTTCTTTTTCTTGTTTGGTTTTGTTTCCTCTTTTCCATTGTTCATTCCATCTATTACAATCATTCTTTATAAACTGACTAATGTCTAATGTGAAGGTATTTGCAGATACTATACTTGATTGAATGCCACCATTTGGGGTGGGGGGAAGGTGAGGGAGGGGAAGAAAATTTGAAATTCAAGGGATTGTGGAACTGAATCTCATAAAGTAAAAGTAAACAAACAAATTAATAAAGACAAAAAAAGAAAAGTGAGGTGCTGAAGGGCAGGAGACCAATTAGGAGGCAACTATGATAGATGAAGTAAGAAGTGATGAAGTCATCTAGGATGGTGGCTGTGTAAGTGAGGAATGGAGGGGCATATTCACATTTGTCTATGAGTTCTCAAAGTTAACTCTTTGTGTTCTGTGTTCTATCATGCCTCCTGATTGTCAAGTTTGCTGATGAGTCTATGTTCCCTCTCAGTGCTTATATCCCATAATTCTAAGTATGGAAATCTCAACTGTCACTCACAGTGTTTGAACTCCAACTGTGATCCTGTGATTCCCCGCCCCCTCCCAGTAACCTAAAGCTTAAATGAAGCATTTTTTTAAAGAAAGAAATTGTTCTTTCTGTATTATTGTGGTCTAATGAAACAGCTTGTCAGCATGGGAATTTAAGATTAGAAGGGCATTAAACAATTCTTTTATCTTTGATTTCAAGCCCATAGAAAATCTTTTTAGCATTTGACTATACAGTCATGGAGATGGATATATCATGAATATTGGTCAGATATTCAAGAAGAATTTATTAGGTACCTTATGTGCCAGGCAGAGGAAGGTAGGTAACTAAGTAGAAAGAGTTCTGGGCTTGGAGTCAGTTCTAATCTGGCCTCAGACAATCACTAGCTGTGTGACCCAGGGCAAGTCACTTCACTTTGTCTTAATCCACTGGGGAAGGAAATGACAAACCAGTCCAATGTCTTTGCCAAGAAAACCCCATATAGGGTACCAAAAAGTCTGATGTAACCAAATGACTTAAAAGAAACCATGTGTCAGGCACTGTCAGGAAAGAAAAGAAGCTAACAACAATCTCTCAAGAACCTAACTATATAATAGAACAGAAACAAGCAAACAAATATGTACAAACAAAATATACTGGATAAGAAGGAAATAATTAACAGGCAAAAAGAAATGTCTTTGAGTTTGACTTACTGTCCTCATGGGACTAAGATGGTATAGGGGAGAGTGTATCCCTACATATTATTGGGGGAGGAGATGTGTGTGCTTCCATTCTTGCTATATTTTCTCAATAAATATTGATTTGAAAAAAAAAATGAATTAAGAGGAATTGGGAAAGACTTCCTATAGAAGGTAGGATTTTAGTTGGGATTTGAAGGAAGCCAGAAGGCAGAGGTGAAGAGGAAGAGCATTCCAAGAAAGGAAGACAACAGAGAAAATGGCATGAGCTGAGAGGTGGAGGGCCTTGTTCATGGAACAAGGAGGCCAGTGTCACCAGATCAAAGAATACATGGAGAAGAGTAACATGTAAGATGACTGGAAAGGTGAGAGGGAGTAGGTTATAAAGAGCTTTGAAGGCCAAAGAACATTCTGTATTGGAACTTGAAGTGGATAGGGAGCTCTGAGAGATTACTGAGAAGAAGAGTGACATAGTTAAACCTATGACTTAGGAAAATCACTTTGACAGTTGAATGGAGGATGGATTGGAAAGGGTGAGATGATGCAGGACCACACTACAGTGGTAGAAATATCTGAGGAGAGGAAGAAACATGTTCAAAAGAGGATGCAAAGGTGAAATCAGAAGCCCTTGGGATTATGCCTGGCTTGTGAGACTGGGGACTGAGAGTGCCCTCAGCAACAATAGGAAAGTTTGGAAGAAGGGAGGGTTGGGGGAAAATAATGAGTTCTGCTTTGGACATCTCCCGGATTGTGGTCCAAGATGTCTGAGAAGTTATTAGAAATGGAAGGGTGAAGGCCAGCAGAAAGATTGAGGGCAAGAATCAGAGATCTGAGAATCAGGAGCATAGAGATGGCAGCTAAATATATCACCAAATGAAGTTATATAGGCCAGAGAAGAAGAGAAGAAGGTCCAGGACAGAACCCAAGGGGCACCTATGGTTAGAAGACATGAACCAGAGGAGAATCCAGCACAGGGAACAGAGAACAAGCATTCAGATAGGTAGAAGGAGAACCAGGAGAGAGAGGTGTCCTGCGACCCTAGAGAGAAGAAAGTATAGTTATCCACAGTGTCTAAGACTGCAGAGAGGTCAAGGAGAATGAGGATTAAAAAAGGCCATTTGATTGGCAGTTAGGGGATCACTTATAACTTTGTAAAGAGAAGTTTTTATGCAATGTTAAGGGCAGAGGCTCGATTACAAGGGGTTAATGAAAATGAGAGGAGAGGAAGTAGACTCATCTCCTACTGATGGTCTCAAAGAGCTTTGCCACAAAGGGCAGGAGAGATATCAGATAAAATTGCTTTGCAGAATCTGAAGGGCCCTGTTTGTAGCTTGCCTCTCAATCTTGTAACACAGACGTCTACCTTTCTCCCATAGCTGGAATAGAAGGATCATGTAAGGGTTTTGTTTTTCTTTTTCAGCATGAGAGAGACAGGTACATGATTATTGGCAGTAGGGAATGAGCCAGGAGGGAGGGATCGAAATTAAGTGAGGGGGGAAATGACAAAGGGGGCAGTTGGAGGAGAAAAGGTGGAATGGGATCACTTGTATAGAGAGAGGGGGTTGTCATGGTAAGAGCCACATCAGTGAGAAGGGGTAAAGGAAGAAACTGGAAGAATGCATCTGGTTGAGAAGAGACAAGGGGGAGGGCAGAAGAAGGAACTCTTGCTGAATGGCCTCATTTCTCCTGTAAAATATGAGTCAAGATTCTCAGCTGAGAGGGTTCTCTCAGCTGAGGGAGTGGAAGGAGAGGAAACTATGGAAAACAGAGGAGGATGAACAAGGTTTGGAAGAGCCACTGTGGTGATTGGTGTGCTGACTCGATAAGGGAGGTGTGTAATGTACATGGAACCTGTATACCTGCACTCACACCCATGTAAACACACTCAGTGTCAAGATCTTGCCTGGCCTCGTTAGATTGATTCTGAATCCTCATAAAGTTATAAAAGACACTCTTGTACATTAGGGGCAGATTAGATAGCTGCATACAATGACTGTCACTTGCCTGCTAGGAGTTGAACAGCATAATTTCAAAAGTGGTGGGAGATTTAACTCTTCATCCCTGAGCATGTCTCTGAGCTAATAACTCAATTCACATTTCAAGCCCTCCTTTGGATGGGGGGGAGGGGGCGAAAAACATCAAAGCTTTTGTTACCACTGCTTCTGCCACTGTTCCCTTGTCCACCCACTACTCAAGGCAGTGATATTGTACCCAGCACCTTCTGGCATGAATCTAATTTATTAGAAAGAGAGACTATTCAAGGGATGCAGACGGAGAAGAGGAAGATGAAACTTGGCTATTAAAAAAGGAAGAAAAACCTCTCCAGTTGCTAACTGAGAGCAGGCTTATTGCCGTTGATTGATAGGAAAGGGGTTAGTCCTAAGAATAAAGTTATTTGCCATATCTTTAATGGACTTTTATCATTCAGCTCCATCCTCTAGCTAATGCTATTACTGAGAGCATAACTATGGTCACACTTGGTACCTGTTTCCTCAAGCTAATGGATTTTTAAATTAATCAATCAATCAACACATGTTTATTGAATCTCCACTGTTATAATCATAGCTCCCATTTAAATGGTGCTCTACAGTTTACAGACTTCTGTGTGAGCAACCAGTCTGCTCAGTGATCCTTGTCAATATTCTAACTTAGTAACTGACTCTCTGTAGAACTCATCACTCCCCTGCTTGCTGCCAGTCAGAACCAGAGGTCTCCAGAATGTGAGCCACCTTGGCAGTTGTGAGTAACTTAAGAGGGAAGTTTTTTGTTTGTTAATTCATTGGGACCTCCTTAATTCAAAACTGACTCATTTTTTGAAATTAAGACCTGTCCCTAACCCAACCCCAGACATTTGGAACAGGTTCCAAAGGGCAGAAAGCTCACCTTCACCTCTCCCCTTTAACAGAGGAGCTAAGGGACTCTGAAGTAGGGACTCTGCCATGTGATTGAACTAGAAGGGAAGAATTAGTTGGGGGCTTTGCAAGACAGCATTATTCTTCTTGTCTACTCTTCCTCCTTCTATCAGACTATAAGATACTTCTTGATTTCACTGTATCTCCTCTTTACTGGCAGGATAAAATGCTCTAAAGGCTTTTTATGTCTGTTCTTTTGGAGTTCCCCTTTTTCTGTTCTAATGGATGCAAAAAGAGGCACTAGCTGCTTTTCAGAATCCATTGATATTATCATGTTTTTTTTTTTAAGATGGGTTTATTTTTGGGTTTGGGGGTTTTATGGGTTTATTTAGTTATGGAAATGATTTTCCTTATATTAAACCATTTTTGCATCCCTGGTACAAATGCAGTTTGATCATTATGCATAATTTTTGGGTATACTAGCTGTGATTGGTTGACCAGGATGGTATTAAATTTCATATTGATGTTAAGGCGATATCTAGTGATTTAATTTTAACCAGAATTGATGTTCATTAATGATGATGGTCTATATGTACTTATCTTTCTCTGCTTTAATTTTTTTTTTTCTGTATTAGGCATTAGAATTTTTACCTTCTCTATGGGTAACAGTGGATAGAAAAAGATTCTTCTATCAGACAAAAAGGTGATAAACACCTCTATTTTCCTCTTTTCCCCCTTTTCTCCCTCTTTCCCACTCATTCTGTTAAAACTTGGGAAGTCAACATGTCCTCAGATTAAGGTAGGCTAAACTGGGTGTAGAAGAAATATTTGTTTCTATTTTCCTTTTAGGAAAAAGAAAATGATATGCTCGTGTCTTAAAGATGATTTTGAAGGATTCTGATTCTGCCTTATTGGAAGAATGTATTTGTATATGTCTATACTGAACTAGGATTTGCCTGATAGCATACATACTTCATAATTTCTGCCAAATCTTTCTTCTCCTTCCTTTCTCTCCCCCTCTCTCTCTTTCATTCTCATTCTCTCCTTTCATTTTCTTCTTCCTTACTCCCAAAGAAAATTATATCAATTTTCTGAAGGCAAGCTCGAGAGTCATTTTGTTGACCTCTCCCATGAAAGATCACTATGTGGAAATAAGTATGGGTCCTTAATAGGACTGGGGTCTTAAAGCCTCTTAGCAATTTCTGATGGAATAATAGGAGTACCAAGGTCATGAAATGTTTCCCATGACCTGCAGCAGATTCTTGGTGGAATAACATGGGTAATGTTTCCCCAAAAGCTTCTCAAAAGGTCAAGTGCTCTAGTCCTTGCTGCAGAAAACTAGGATAGATAATGGGCAGTGACATTAAAAACTGTTATCATCACCACCTGAGGGGGCAGTGAGCCCCATTCTTATCCCTGTAGTGTATCGATGTGAATGGAAGAAATTCAAAGAGTGAAGGGACTACTCATGTCATTTGGTTATTAAGGGTTAGGGTGAGCTTTACATTAAAGGGTCAAGAGAAGCATGATCAGAGTGGTGGAGGAGCTACAGACCATGTCACATGAAGATGAATCAAAAGAATTAGCCATGTTTACTGTGTTTCTTTAAGAAAGAAAAACTCACTCTCTGTGTCTAAGTTCCATATTTTGAAAAGGGACTATGGTTGTTCTCCTTGCCCTCAGAAAGGATGCCTAGCAGAGTTCAGTCAATACGTCACTCAAGAAATATTTATTAAGTGCTCATCATGCATTAACATGCTTGTTGAGTGCTGTGGATAAAGAGAAAGGGCAAAACAAGTGTCTGTCCTCAAGGAGTTTATACACTAATGGAAATGAACATGCAAGTAAATGTTTGTGTTCACAATAGCTATACCTTTTGTATTTCAGATATGGGGTAATTTTAGGAAGAAGGTACTGGTAGCAGAGAGGACGGGGGGTATTCAAGCAGAGTATGGAAGGAGACCAGGGAATAAAAAAATGGCAACAGAATGTTGTATCATTGTAAGTCTGGAAAGCAGCTAGGAAAAAGGCCCAGAGTCTGAATATTGAGTGTGATACAGGAGGAAGAGCAAGGGGGCCAGTATTGTTGGATCATAGGGTAGAAGGAGGTTGGAAGGTAGCTGCAGAGAACCAACTTTGCCCTCAGTGTAAGGAGAAGGCAACCAACTTGCTCCCAATCTCCAACTGTAATGGACTGCCCCGGGAGGTAGTGGGCTCCATCTCCTGGGAGGTTCCCAATTAGAGATTGCATGGTGACTTGTCTGGTATTTTGTTGAGAGAAGTCCTATTCAGCTGCTGCTTAGACTGGATCTGGCCTCTGAAGTCCTACACAGCTTTGCCTTTCTGTGCTTCTGTGATTCTTTTGGCTTCTGCTCTACAATGCTGCCTCTGCGAAAGCCCAGATAATGAAATCACTTTCCACATTCTTGTGTAGCAAAACCGCAATGGAGAAAAAAGCTCTGCTGGTCTCTGACAACGACTTTGCTTACCAAGATCTTATTAAGAAGCAGACAGCATTTAAACCCTATTTGAAATTGATGGATGGATTTTTCCCCTCGTTCATTCCAGTAGCCACTGACATTGTGGATATCAAATCAATCTTTGTAGCATGAACAGCCCCGTGCCATGAAAAGAGCTTAATCAAATCCCTCTGTTGGTTCAAGGCAGGCAAGGGGAGCTGGCGTGTTTATTCTCTAGCCCCGTTATAACCATATGAAAATGGACAGCTTGTAGCAAAGTCTGTGCTGTTCATGGATTTCAAGAGGGATTCTAATAGAAATACCATATTTTCAGTTTCCTTACCCAGATTTTGAACATGTTTCCGAACACCTTGACTACTGAGTTTCTATCTACTGAGTTAATTCGAGACTTAGCAATGACATTTCCTCTATTATGCTATTATTTGAGACTCCAGACCTTTGCAAAAGAAATTGATCATAAACACAACCTGCTGTCTCCTTTATAGGTTTATAACCTGCTCCAATTTCTCTAGAAATTGTTGGAGTTGAATACATTGATTTGCAAGGTGGAATTCTGATGGCTGAGGATGGTAGGAACTCTTTGTGTTCATTGAAAACAAGTGATGTTTCACTTGTTTTCAAATTCTCTCGATTGGAAACGTGCTAATTTCAATATAAATGGACTATGTTGCAGAAATCTCCACTTAAAGCTGCTCAGGTGCTTTCTTGTGGAAACAAGATTACTGAGGAATTTCAAGGTCTGGACAAGAGGGGAGGAAAAGCACTGGCAGCTGCTGTCAGGGTTCAAAATTTTCAAGATTGATCTAGTGGGATACAAGGAACAAATTAGACAAATACAGATACCACTGTATTCATTTTGGCCATCACATCTCATTACTACTAATTAATAAGGTATAGATAGGATGGGTTCTGTCTCAGTGGAAGGATGAAGTATATTGATGAAAACTGGTCATCTGGAAATATGCCTTCCATGTCTATATTTTGTATTCCTTATAAGACTTAAGGATCATTGATGGCAGAAGGCATCCTAAATGGTGGGATGAGAAGTAGTGTGTGTAATGGAAAAACAAACATTAAGTATGGATATTAGATCACTGTTTAAAGTTTAGTTATTATAACTACTAACTGTGTGACCTTTGAAAAATACCCAAACATCCCAAACTCTCAGTTTGATCATATGACAAATGGGCATCCTAATATCCTCACAATCTACCTGTGAAGGTAATCATGAGAAATGCCTTTCTAAAATGATGTACTATAGAGAGTAGAGGGATTTTGAGTTTCATACTCTATAAGAGGTCCAAGCTCTGGGACTTGCATTGAAGAATTGAGAATTATAGAGATAGCTAGATGGAGGAGTAGAGAACTCACCACTTACAGCAAAACAAGAAACCAGCGGAGTTTGATCACTCACTGTCTCAGACCCTTACTAAGCTTTGTGACTTTTGCCAAATCCTTTAACTGCTTTCTGTTTCCTCATTAGACCCATAATGGTGATAGGGTGATAATAGCATCAATATCACAGGGTTGTTTGTGAGAATCAAAGCAGATGAGATGCTATATGTGATGTCTTTTTTTTTTCAAACTTGAAAAACTATATAGGTGTTAGCAATTGATGATTGTTTCTATAGTGCTATTTAAGATGCCAAAATACTTTCTCCAGAACATGAGTATGAAGTATGTAAGTGATATTATTCTCCCTATTTTACAGCTGTCAAACAAACATTGAAATCAGCCAACATTAATGACTCTAGAAATCAGCATGGAGATGCCACTCTCCTGCCACCATTTCCTGATCTCTTTCCACTACCATGATCAATTACTCATAAGAAATGTCCATTATACTTGTTCTTGACTCCAGATGGCAAAGCTAGGGTCAGTGGGTAATCTTTTTTTTAAACACTATTAGGTTTGTTGTCAGAAAATTGGAAGAAAAAACAAAATGAAACTTACTGGAATGAAAGTTGTCCCAAAGTGTAATGGATTGGCCTCAGGAGTCAGTGGGTTCCTTTTAATTGCAGGTCTTCAAGCAAAGGCTAGAGGATCACTCAGTGGGAGTATCTCTGAAGCTCAGATTTTTTTTTTTCTAATCAACTGAGGATTTGAACCAGATGACCTCTGATTTCACTTATGAATGTATTATTCTAAGAAAACTAAGTAATTGACTAACCAAGTAGTTAAAAAAAATAATTTAAACTGCCTTAGTCTCAATTTTGTCATCTCTGAGAACAGGCCGATAATATTCATATTATCATCACAAGGCTATTTTTAGAATAATTGAAAATGTAGCTAAAACATTTAATACTTTTAAGGTGATATACAAATGCCAGCTATTATAATTAATAAGCTGAGCAAGGACAGATTTAATGTGTAGTCTTGAACTACTCAAGGTACTGACAAAGGGGGATATATGCTTATTTCAGCTTTAAAAGGTGTCACACTTGCTTTAAGTGTTAATTTTTGCTTTACCTTGACAAGGGAGAAGAGGGGGGGAAATGAGCCATATAGTTCTGCCAAGCCATATACCATAGAAAAGTGAGTGTGCAGCACAGGACATGTCTTAGGTGAAGGTATCAGGAGTGAGCATACTTATCTTTGGGGTGGCCTGCTTCCATAATCTTTTTAAGACATCCTCTTTGGGTACTTCCTCTAGCAGAGAAACTGAATCTAGGGGCTCTGATGGGGGTCACTTGTGATTTTTGAAAACACTAACACTCATCTTGTCTCTGAAGACAGAGTCATACAGTTATGATTATACAAATAGCAGAAGTATATCATGCCACTCCTCAAGATAACTGGATAAGTAAAGAAGAAAAGAAGATATAGCAGTTTAAAATATCTAGATTTTATTATCATGACTAGTCAGATTCTGAATACTACATAGATAACTTCTGCCTTTGCAGACTCAATGATATGGAACTAGTCAATAGATGTGCGTCTGTGTGTATACACACCCATATGCATGTATGTGTATGTAAATAAATATATATGCATATATATGCATATGCATTTATATGTATCTGTAAATATGTGTGTATACACACACGTGTGTGTGACTTGTTTCATACTCTGTGTCATGTTTTTTGGGGGTCTTTATACTTTTCACAACCTTTTTTTTAAATTTTATTATAGTTTGCATCATTCATTTCCACAAGATTTTGAGTTACGTATTTTCTCCCCCTCTTTCCCCCACCCACCACCCCAAAACAGCCATCCCAGTGTGTCCCCCCTCCCCGAGTCTATTCTCTCCTATGTCACTTTTCGGTGGGGCAGGATGGATCTCCCAATCGCAGTGCCTGTGTATCTCAAGTTACAGTTCGATGTAGTCAATAATAATAATAATAATTGCATATAGATAGAGAGATAGATAGATAGATAGATAGATAGATAGATAGATAGATAGATACACATTCATAACATTTGATTATGGAACTCCAGATTCCAGATTCTTTCTCCTCCTCCCTCACCACCCACCCCCACTGGAAGGACAAGCAATCCAATACAGGCTGAACATGTGAAATTACGCAAAACCTCTACATAGTGAGCACACTGTGAGACTCTGATTAAA
>CM053585.1:373909736-373924878 GCA_028646515.1 Pseudochirops corinnae
TAGGGTTTGGGAGCTGTTCTTACTTTGCTTCTTATGCTTATTCTTACTCATGGTTGTTCAGACAGTGATTTTTTTTTTTAAATCTCTGTGGGGCTCTGCTTCCAGAAGGGAAAGCTCTGTCCCAAATCACTGGGGTCCTCCCGGCTGCCATAGCTCTCAGGAAGATGCTGGGACTCTTCCTATTTACTTCCGGCTGACTGGATAATGAAGACTCCAAGACCGAGGACCAAGATGACTATCCGGATCCAGGCCACTCAACGGGAGATCACTGACCTGAGAACAATTGCTTAGTCCCCCTGCTGTCTGCAGGCCGTGGGCGGGAAGCTGCAACATGGAGGCGGGTGCAAAACCTCTGCCTTTCGCTATTCTGCTCTGGAGGCCTTTCAGTTGGACTGCTTTTCTCCCCCTTTTGCAATTCCCACTTAGCTAATTCTGAACGCTGCTCGCAGCTGCTGCTAATCCACTCACCAGAGAGGCTCCTCCACTGCTCTTGTCCAGCTGCCCCTGGGGCACAGCCAAGGCTTCAGGCCAGGCTGGTTTCAGTTCACAGTGCTGATATGGTTCCTCGTAGCCAAGCTGACTTTAGTGGGAAGTATCTTTTTGTGCATTTTGGAGTTCTAGGATTGGTTTAGAGTCCTATTTTATGGGTATTTTGGGGTGGCTATGTGAGAGCTGTGATATGTTGCTGCTGCTACACTGCCATCTTGTCTATGCCCCCCCACAGCCTTTTAACTAAGTGACTTTCAGTAATTCCCAAGGGATAGCTAGTCCAGTGGCTACTCAAATGAAAATCGGAGCAGTGCTTTACCTGAGTGCTTACTTTCCATTTGGTGGCATGATGGATAATTGTTGAGTCCATCCCCAAGCTTCTTTGCCCTTAATTGCCTGAGAATCTTAAATCTTAGTAAGAATCATAAGCATCTACTCCTTCTTTCAACTTTGAAAATGATGAACATGCTTAAAATGGCAAATTTTGCTTTGCTTTGACAATGTAGAAGACAAAACAAACAACAACAACAAAAAAAATAACCACATAGCTCTGCCAAACCATGCACTATGGGGAATTGCAGATTCAGCAAAGGAAATGTATCAGCACTAATTCAAAAGAGGTGCAATCCAAGAAGAAATTTTCAGTTATATCTGATGCTTCAGATGTCTGTACATAATGTACAATTCATGGATGGTAAATAACTTCTTGCAGCTTTTAATGAGTCAAATTTGATTTGATAGATATCACTGGGGGTGGAGACAAGATGGAGGAGTAGAAGCAGGAAATTGTGTGAGCTTCTGCACCAACCACCTCTAATACCTGTAAAATATGACTCTAAACAAATTTTAGAGCTACAGAACCCACAAAGTGACAGAGAAAAACAAATCTCCCACTGAAGACAGCCAGGCAGGCTATTCCACCAAGGGTCTATTCCACCAAGCTGGGAGCCAAGCACAGTCTCACATGAGCCACATGGGCCTAGACCCAGGATAGCCCCGAACAGCAGCCTAGACCAGCAAGAGCAGACTTCAGGAGAGTAAATCACCAGCAGCTGTGGCTTTTTCCAAACTTCTCAACCCATAAACACTCTGATAACATTTGCAAAAATACCAGCAATTTGGGACAAAGCTCTAAACTCTGGAAGCAGAGTTCTACTGTGGCAAAGAGCTCAAATGTCAAATAATTGGCTGGCAAGATGAGCAAGCACAGGAAGCACAATTAATTTGACAACAAAAAGGAAAATAACAAGGAGCCAGAAGAAGTCAACAAAGGCAAAGCTCCTGCATCAAAAGCTTCCAAGAAAAATATGAACTGGTTACAGATAATGGAGGAGCTCAAGAAGAACTTTGAAAATCAAGTCAGAGAAATGGAGGAAAAATTGGGAAGAGAAATGAGAATGATGCAAGAAAATAGTGAAAAGAGAGTCAAAAACCTGCCACAAAACACTGAAGAAAACAACATCTTTAAAAATAGACTAACTGTAATGACAAAAAGACCCCAAAAGACATTGAGGAGAAGAAGGTTTTAAAAAGCCAAATTTGCCAGATGGAAAAGAAATTTCAAAAACTCACTGAAGAGAATAATTGCTTCAAAATTAGATTGGAGGAAATGGAAGCTAATGACTTTATGAGAAATCAAGATAATATAAAGCAGATCCAAACAAATGAAAAAAAAAATAGGAGGCAATGTGAAATAGTTCATTGGAGAACCACTGACCTGGAAAATATATCCAGGAGAGATAATTTAAAAATTATTGGACTACCTAAAAGCCATAATCAAAAAGAGAACATAAAAATCATCCTTCAAGAAATTCTCAAGGAAAATTGCTATGATATTCTAGAACGAAAGGGCAAAATAGAAATTGAAAGAATTCACCAATTGCCTCTTGAAAAAGACCCCAAAGAGAAAACTCCCAGGAATATAATAGCCAGATTCCAGAGTTCCCTGGTCAAGGAGAAAATATTACAAACTGTTGAGAAGAAACAATTTGAATATTGTGGAAACACAATCAGGATAACACAAGATCTAGCAGCTTCTACATTAAGTGGTTGAAAGGCTTGGAATATGATATTTCAGAGGTTAAAGGAGCTAGGATCAAAATCAAGAATCACCTATGCAGCAAAACTGAGTATGATGCTTCAGAGGAAAATATGGCCATTCAATGAAATGACTTTCAAGTATTCTTCATGAAAAATTCAGAGTTGAACAGAAAATTTGACTTTCAAATACAAGAAGCAAGTGAAGCATGAGAAGGTAAACAGGAAAAAGAAATCATAAGGAACATAGAAAAATGGTCATTGTAACTCATGAGATTTTTTCTCAGCATGAGGAAACTTGTAAGGAATATATATGTATATATAGGAGGGTGTATGTGTTTATAAACATATATGAGTATATGTCTGTACATGTATACATAGACAGAGGGCATAAGATCAGTTGAATAGTAAGTGATGATATCTAAAAAATAAAATTAAGAGGTGAGAGAGGAATATAATGAGAGTAGAAAGGGAGAGATAGAATAGGGTACATTATGTCATATAAAAGAGGGTAGAGAAAACTGTTACAATGGAGGGGGAAGAACAGGAAGATGAAAGAGAATGGGTCAATCTTACTCTCATTGAATTAGGTTTAAGAAGGGAATAACATATACACTCATTTGGGTATCTTACCATACAGGAAAGTAGAGGGGAAGGGAATAAGAAAGGATCTTCTAATAGAAGAGAGGGCAGGTTGGGGGAGAGGGTAGTTAGAAGCACACACTTTCGAAAACGGACAAGGCTCAAAGTAGAAAATAGAAAATAGAATAAGGGGCAGGATAGGATGGAGGGAAATATAGTTAGTCTTTCAAAATATATCTACTATGGAAACATTTTGCATAATTACACATGTACAACCTGTATTGAATTGCTTATCTTCCCAGTGGGAGTGGGTGAGGAGGGAAGAAGAGAAAGAATCTGGAAATCAAAGTTTTGAAAACAAATGTTTAAAAAATTGTTTTTTACATGCAATTGGGAAATAAGATGTACAGGCATTGGGTATAGAAACCCATCTTGCCCTACTAGAAAGTTAGGGGGTGTTTGAGGGAATATATAAGAGAGAACAGATTGGAGAAGTAAGCTTGCTATTTTGGAAAGAAAACAGAGAGAAAATTTGTAACTCAAAATCATGTGGAAATCAATGCTGAAAACTAAAAATAAACAAAAAAGAAAGAATGTCTGAGAAATTTTTAAAAAAAGATAGATATCACTAAGCCTTCCTTAAAAAGGCCTCAATACTGGTTGATGATGCTCTAGGAGAGACTAACGTTCAGATAGAACAGAGAGATGAAATTGGGGCAAGTCAGCATACACATATATTTATATACATATATACATATGTGTGTGTATACATACACCTAATCTAGACCCTAGAAGGGTCTTCACTTCTGCACAGTAACTGTCTGTGAAAGGATGTTAACAATTTACTCTTGTAGGAGGTCCTCTCTACCTCCACCATCCCCCAAGGTGGGGGGGAGGGGAGAATAGATATAGAGTTTTCAGGAAACACATAAAAACAGCATCACACATTCATGGCTTAAAGGGGATGGATTCCTACAGTTCTGAAGACATATACTGGAGACCTTCCACTAAGCAAGAAATCAGAGAACATCGATCCTTGGCCTTTGTTCTAATGATAATTCCATTCCTCAAAGGGAAGGGGGTAATTGGATATGGAGACTGTTCCAGTCTACTTGATATTGACCAACATGGAAGAATTAACTGTTGAATAAAAATCTATGCCAGAAGATCCCATCTTCACTTTGGTCTTCGTGGTAAAGAGTGGGAGGGAACTTGAATATGGCATACAGTCAAGAAGGGAGGAACATACATTCTAGAATGAATGATCATAAACTCTAGAATGATGGAACATACACTTGAGAATGAAGAAACATACACTCTAGATTTGGGGAGAGAAGATTCAGTGAGTTTAAGGGAAAGCACAGGATGGAACTCATTTGCTGAGAGGAGTTCAGAAATTCTTCATGGTTTGTACAAGTAGAAAAAAATCTGTTGTTGTGGGAAAGGGAGATATGTCAAAAGGGACTGGCATTAATGTGCAGAAAAATCATCTACCAATGTAGAATAATAATAATGATAAATCTATAAGAGATGGAAGAAGTAAGAGGTTACAAATAGTAAACAGTAAAATCATGACTGCTAAAGTACAGGAAAAGGTGGGGTTAGCAATAAAAAGGAAAGCTTTTTAGCTCCATTGGAGCAAAAGGAAGATCAAGTAAAAGATAAGATCAGTACTTGCACTGGATGGGGTGATAGCAATCATCTATGGGGTGATATCAATGGATAGCCAAGGGAAAGCAAAACTGCTTGAGACTTCATTAGCTTTTATTGAATCTATAAATATGAATAATACTGGATTGGGGAGGCTAGAATAAAATGATTAACATGGAGCTGAAACAAAATAGAAACCTCTTCTCAGTAAGGTGAGATCATGATGTCAAGACAAGCTATATCCTGAGGTAGTGAAATAAGATTTGAAGACTCATAAATTGGAGATTCTCTGTAGGAGAAGAAATTATTTGTCATAATTAAATACAAGATAGCTTGTTGAGATTTTTAAAGGAAGAGTGAGGAAGTGAAGTCTTTATACTATGGAATAATAATGAATGTGAATGAAATGAAATGAAAACTCTAGGGTGCATTGTTGAGGAGTTGGTTGTTGAACACTTAGCAAAACCTGATAACACAAAGTCAGTAGAGCCTCTTTATCAATAAGACATGTCCAACTAACCTCATTTCCTTTTTAAAAATATGTTATCCAAGCTGGCAGATCAAGATAATGCAATTGGCATAGTAGACAAGGATTTGGCTTCTAGGAGAGAGACATGGACTAGATGCACTGAACTTGAACTAGTTGACAATAAGAGAGAGTCAATGTTAGGTCAATTTGTGGAATGTGCTGAGAGCCTATCCTTGACTCCATAATGTTAATAATTTCTACTGGTGACCTGGATAACCAAATCCAGGCAAATAAGTCGCTTAAATTTAAGGTTTGCTTACCAAACTTGCACATCACCAAAAACTGGATACAAAGAGATTATTTTTAAAGGCACTCTGGGAATGTGACTCATCAATGGGAGGAGGAGTTGGAATAAGAGTCCTAGGAGCTTATATGAGCTATGGCTAGAAGCTCCATACAAGGTGAGTTTGACATGGCTGCCAGTAGAGCCAATTCTATGTTAGTCTGCATGAGGAACATTGGATGATAGATTGGGAACCAGTAAGAGTCTCTAGTCCAATGTCATTATGAGGAAATTTAGGTCCACAATATTTAAGTGACTTGTCTAAAGTCGTATACTTAATGACTGCAAATCTGAGAATTGTAGCTGACTCTAAACTTTGGACTCTTTTCACTCTACTTTCCTTCTTCATAATAGAGGTATGGTATCTAGAAGGGCAGCTAGGTTGCACAGTAAATAACAGTGCCAGGTCTGGAGTCAGGAAGATTCATCTTCATGAGTTCAAATCCGGCCTTAGACACTTACTAGCTATGCGACCCCGGGAAAGTCATTTAACCATGTTTACCTGAGTTTGTCATCTGTAAAATGAGTTAGAGAAGGAAATGAAAAATTACTCCAGTATCTCTGCCAAGAAGACTCCAAATAGTCACAGAGAACTGCATATGACTGAAAAACAACTGAACAACAAATACAGAAGGAGTGAGACAATTAAACATTAAGGAAAACATAGTCTAGAGATGCAAAGTAAGTTGATGTAGGTAACACAGAAACAGACCTGGGAACCCAGAACCACCCCAGAGCTTCCTCCCAAACTACATTACAATGCCTTTCATCTTCACCAATTTGTACTATTTTGTGTAGAACTGAGATCACCTCTGAGACTCCTTCATTCATGCCCCCTTCCCCTGCCACTGCAATCCAGGACAGTCTTCTCCACTCCCATAGACCTTTAGTGAGTGAGTGTTGAAAACTGAAGATATTGGCTATATAGCATTGAGTTTCTAAGAATGGCATTTCGAAAGTTCCAGACTTCAGAAAGCTCTGGCCTTCCTTTCTCCTTTGTTTGCAATCAAATTATTTAGCTTATAAAGAAGAACAAAGCAATTTGGGCCTCATGCAGTGTGACCTGGGTGAGAACAAGACTCTGACTGGCTGTGTTCAGAAAGATCCTTTTGTTTGTGAGTACACTATATTATATATGTTATTTATTCATAACTCACTCTGTTAAATCTGAGTATCAACCATTGTCAGTACAAGACTTCAGATATTCTCTGTCTGTTGTCTAATTACTTGATTTTGTTTGATTTTATTCACAAAATAATTAGCCTGCTAAGCACCTAATTATTGCTAAGCATGCATCATATGCCTTGCGCCCATTCTGCAAACAGTGGATTAGCAAACATCGTTGGGTTTGAAACATTCCCTGCTAAATCACTAGATGTAATAACATCTCGAGGTTAATAATTTTCTTTTAATAATGAAAATTCTAATTTATCTTGGTCCATAATATTGTTACATGGTTTTTGTTTGTTTTTTTTTTCCTTCCCCAAGGCTGGTACCCTTTGAAATGGAAAAAATGCTTTTAAATTAAAGGCACCCAAAAGTTGATCATTTAAACAATATTTCCCTTCTCAAGGTCAATGCTATTGTTGAAACCTAAGTAAACAGAGGGTGTATTTAATCTCCTTTGTTCTCTGAGATTAATGGCAGCATAATTTCCTTCACATTTATTAAGTGAATAGGAATTCCCATATCAGCACCATATATTGGGGCTCAGAGACGCCTAATTAGAAATATCAGAAGAGGAGAGGATGACAACCAGATGATGTACTTGCAATACTGCCATTTTCTGCAAAGCTCTACTCCTACATCTCCTTTGACAGGAACTTTATCCTGAACTTCACCCCCCCCCCATCCCTACTGACCTATTTTGTATTTATTTTGCAGATATGTTGTATACAAGGTATATTTTATATAATTCACATATTGTAATAGAACATTCATATATTTTTATATAATTCACATAGATTTTTATAGAATATAGGTACATGTTGAATCCTCTGATAGAAAATAAGCTCCTTGATGGCAGGACAGACTCACTTTTGTCTTTGCACCCCCCTGACTCTCATATAGAAGAGGCATAATAAATGCTGGTTAATTGATTATTGTTAATGTGTTCAATTCAACACATATTTGTGAAATACCTTCTCTCTATAAGACCCTTGGGGAGTGTGGCTTGAAATTGAAACTTTGATCCCTCATAAATTGTTGTCATTGATAATACCTTTTGTAAAATTCTCTTTATTCCACTCAGTTGATCAATAAATATTTTTTAAGTACCCACTATATGGCAGGCATGGTGCTAAGGGTTGGGGATACAAATAAGAAAAAAAAGTAAGTCAGTACCTTCCCTCAAAGAGTTTATAATCTAATTGGGGAAGAATAACAAAAAGAAGCTGAAAATGGAGGGAGGGGAGAAGGGAAGGGGAGTATAGTCCAAGGATTATAGCTGGTGTGAAATGAATGCCTCCTCCAACCACTTTTTTAGATAGCAATCCATAATAATAACTTTTTAAAGAAGAGAGAATAGCTAAGTCTATCAAAATTTGTCATCATACAATGTTGTTGTATACAATGTTCTCCTGATTCTGTCGATTTGAATTTGCATCAGTTCATATATCTTTCTAGGTTTTTCTGAGAATATTCTTATCATCATTTTTATAGCACAATAGTATTCCATCACAACTATATACCACAAATTGTTTAGCCACTTTAAGATCGATGGATATCTTCTCGACCTCCAATTCTTCACCATCACAAAAAAAATCACGATAAATATTTTTATTTATTTAATTCTTTCCCCCTTTTTAATGATCTCTAGTAGTGGTATTATAGGATCAAAAGTTTTGCACAGTTTTATAACCCCTTGGGCGCAACTCCAAATTGCTCTCCAGAATGGTAGGATCAGTTCACAATTCCATCAACAATGCATTACTGTCCGAATTTTTCCACATCCCCTCTACCATTTGTCATTTTTCTTTTCTGTCATATTAGTCAATCTGATAAGTGTGAAGAGGGATCTTTCAGTTGCTCTAATTAGCATATCTCTAATCAATAATATTTTAGAGAACATTTTCATATGACTATTGATGGCTTTGATTTCTTCATCTGTAAACTACCTGTGCCTATCCATTGAGAATTTATCAGTTGGGGAATGACTCATATTCTTATAGATTTAACTAAGTTCTCTACATATTTGAGAAATGAGACCTTTATCAAAATTGATGCAAATTTCTACTGCTCCCCCATTTTCTGTATTCCTTTTAATCTTGGCTGCATTGGATTTGTTTGAGCAAAAACATTTAATTTTCTGTATCAAAATTATCCATTTTACTGCCCATAATGCTCTCTACCTCTTGGTCGGTCATAAATTCTTCCTTTTTCCATGGATCTGACAGGTAAGATATCCCATGCTCCCTTAATTTGCTTATGACATAACACTTTATATCTAAATCCATTACTTATTTTGACCTTATCTTCGTATATGGTGTGAGATGTTGGTCTATACTTATCTTCACCTAACTACTTCATAGTTTTCCCAGCACTTTTTATCAAATAATGAGTTCTTGTCCCAAAAGCTTGGATCTTTGGGTTTATCAAATACTAGGTTCATATAGTCATTTTCTATTGTGTATTGTGTACCTCCTCAATTCCACTGCTCTGACCCTCTCCCCCCTTTTTTTAGCCAGTACCAGATTGTTTTGATAATTGCCACTTCTTATTGCAGTTTGAGATTTGGTACTGCAGGGGTACCTTCATGTTTTAAAGGGAATATTTTTGACCTTTTGTTCTTTCAAATGAATTCTATTATTTTTTCCAACTCTATAATTTATTTTTGGTAGTTTGATTGATATGGTACTGAACAAATAGATTAATTTAGGTAGAATTATCATTTTTATCATATTGTCTTAACCATGAGCAATTTTTTTTTCTAATTGTTTACATCTCACTTTATTTGTGGAGAAAGCGTTTCATAATTGTGTTCATATAATTCTGGAATTTGTCTTGGCAGGTAGACTCTCAAGTGTTTTATTTTGTCTAGATTTTAGAAGAAATTTCATTTTCTGTATTTTGCTGCTGCTGTTGTCAGTAATATAAATGCTGATGATTTGGGTGGTTTTATTTTATATCTTACAACTTTACTAAAGCTGTTATTTATTTCATTAATTTTTTTTTTTAGAGAATTTCCTAGGATTCTCTAAGTATATCATCATAACTATTATAATGAATAGTAGTTTTGTTCCTTTGTTGCCTGTTCTAAATTCTTCAGTTCCTACACGCCTACCTCTACCCCCTTTTCTTATAGCTATAGCTAACATTTCTAGGAAAATATTAAATAAAAGAGGTGATAATGAGCATACTTGTTTCACCCCTGCTCTTATTGGGAAGACTTCTAGCTTATATAATAAATAATTATTAATTAATAATAATATTAATATTATATTAATAATAAGTTAATTAATAATAATAATTAATATGATTAAATTATATTTATTATATAAAATATTTGTATAAATAATGTTTGCCAATGGTTTTAATTAACTGAAGCTTGGACAGTTCCCCTCCACTTTGGAAGCAGAACATAAAATTAAATATAATTAAATAGGTTGCAGAATGAGTAAAAAAACAACAAAATAACCTGGCCATAGACCCTGTCCCTGGTGACAGGGAAAGTCAAAACACAAACTTAGAAGACAATAAGGTCAAAATAACTACATACAGAGCTTCAAAGATGTTAATTGACCACAGGCCCAAAAAGAATAAGCAGAAGAGTTCAACTATGATTTTTAACAAAGTTGCCTTTATTCTTATTTTGTTGAGATTGGCATTTTGATTTTTCTCTTTCTTTCTTAAAATAAACCAATAGTTGCTCTATTTTTTTTCTTTAAAAAAAAACCTGCTGGTTTTATATGTTAGGTCAATGATTTTCTTACATTCAATTTTATTAATCTCTGATTTTCAGGATTTCTAATTTGGGGTTTAATTGAAAATTTTTAATTTGTTCTTTTTTCTAGTATTTGTTTTTTTACTTCATCGTCTATGTTACCTTTTAGTAAAATAATGTTTCCCCCATTATGTCATTTAATTAGATGTTTCTGCTTTTGCTCCATCTGAAATCACATTTGCTACCTCTAGTTTTTGTTTTGTTTTGTTTTGTTTTGTTTTTAACATCAACTGAAGTATAGTAGTTTCTGCTTCAGTCCCTTACCTTTACTCTGTGCATGCCTTTCTGTTTCAAGAGGGTTTTTGGCAAACAACATATTGTTGAGTTCTGGTTTTTAATCCACTCTGCTACCTGCTTCTGTTTTATGGATGAATTCAACCCACTAACATTCTCAGTTATGATGACAAACTATGTATTTCACTCCATCCTTTTTCCCCCCATTTATTCTCTTTTCTCTCATCCTTTACCCTGTCCTCCTTGAAAGTCTGTTTTGTCTCTAACTACTGCCTCAACCAATTCCTCCTCCCTTCTATCACCACCACTTCCACACACACACATATATATATATATATGTATATATATATATAATTCTTCTGACTTTGTTTTTTTCTCTTTCTTGGTATTTTACGTAGTCATTAGCTTCCACTACTCCAAGTTTAACTTTTAAGCAATTATTTCCATCAGTTACCTTTTGTACCTCCTTTTCCATTTGACCAAATCTGTTTTGAAAGAGTTCTTCTCTTCAGTGGTTTCCTGTGCCTCTTTTACTATTTAGTCAATTATTTTATTTAAAATATAATTTTATCCAGTATTTTTGTGCCTCCTTTGCCAAGGTATTAATGATTTTTTTTTCACAATTTTCTTGCATCATTCATTTATTTTCCCAATCCCCCCACACACACTTTTCTTATTTGATTTTTTTTAAAAATCTTTTTTTTTTTTAATTCTTCCACTTATTCTTTTTGGGCCTGTGACCAATTAACATCTTTGAAGCTCTGCATGTAGCTATTGTTATCTTGTTGTCTTCTGAGTTTGTGTTTTGACTTTCGCTGTCACCAGGGACAGGATCTATGGTCAGGTTACTTTGTTGTTATTTACTCATTTTCCAACCTATTTCATTTTATTTCACTTAATGTTCTGCATTCAAAGTGGAGGGGAACTGTCCAAGCTTCAGGCATTTCTTACAGCTGTTTTCAGAGCTATTTCTGGTGGACGTAGGTTTTCAGTCCTTCCAAGGTAGTATAATCTAAAGAGAGGTGTGGTCGCTGCTGTCTTGGCCTGTGCTTTAGTCTGTGAGGGGCCACAAACATTCTTCTCTGCCCTACAACTATGGACAGGGCCCTGTATTTCTATAACCACAATCAGTAGTGAGCTAGGGCTCCTCTTAACTCTGTCACTGTGCCACTGCCAGAAAAAGTCCCCAGGAATCTCGTTCTAATCAGTTATTTGACCCCCTTAGAACTGTGGGTTGTGAGCTCCCAAAACTACTGC
This sequence comes from Pseudochirops corinnae, assembly GCA_028646515.1. Lineage (NCBI taxonomy): Eukaryota > Metazoa > Chordata > Mammalia > Diprotodontia > Pseudocheiridae > Pseudochirops > Pseudochirops corinnae. The sequence continues at coordinate 373,921,740 of CM053585.1, forward strand.
TATCACTAATGAACTGTTGCTGACATCCAGGCATGGCCTGAACTTTGTGATTTGTGCTGCGTTCTTGATGTGTCTACCCCCTAGCTGAGACAGACTTTCCTGCTGACCTCCTAAGTTGTCCTGGGCTGGAAAATTGCTTCATCTTGACTTTTTTTGGTTCTGCTGCTCCTTAATTTGATTTGATGAATTGTTTTTTTAAATCATTTGGAGGAGAGTTTTGAAAAGCTCAGATGAGTCCCTGCTTTGACTCTACTATCTTTAATCTACTTCCTTTGATTCCTTTGCTCATTAACTTTGTTCACTTATCTACTAGGGAATGACTTTTGATCAATATTTCTTCTTTCTTTCAAGATGTTTAGGTAAGTTGCTTTTGTATCTTAAATGTAAGACCCCTACTAGAGATATTTGACACAAAGATCCTCCGTCCTCTATACCACTTCTCTTTGTATCCATGTAGCTTTTTCTCATGAAAATTCCTTTCAATTTCAAGTAATTGAAATTATACTTCTCTTCCTAAGGAACAGAGGAGCTTATTCAGTCAGAATTCTACTGCACAACCCAATTCCTTGCTCTGGAAGGCACCTAATTTGTTTCTTTTCTAATATTTTCAGATTTGATATTTAATATTCAGGTCACATGTCCACTGGAGTTTACTATGTTATCTGGTGTAATACGTTTGTCAAGATCTAATTTTTACCAAAATGATTTACACGTTTCCCATCAATTCTTATGAAATAGGGAGTTCTTTTGTAAGTAATTTATATTTTCTCTTTCATTGAACACCACGTTCTTGAGTTTGATTAGTTCTCATATTTCTGGGTGACTCCACTGATCTACTTTTCCATATTTTAAAATGAGTACCAAATTGTTTTTTTTTAACCTTTCAAATGTATAATGCTTTATTTCTCCCAATTGCATATTAACACCATTTTAAACTTTTTTTTTCATTTAAAGTTTTGAGTTTCAAATTCTATCCCTCCCCTACTCCCTTTTTTCCCTATCCACTGACTAAGATGATAAGCAATCACATACAGGTGCATAGGCAATCATGTAAAGCATTTCCATATTAACTATTTCATACAATAAACCTCAAATTTACAAAAAATTATAAAAGAAAGAAAAAAGTGAAAAATAGCATACTTCAGCCTCTATTCAGACAATAGCAGTTCTTTCTCTCAAAGTGAATAGTATACTTCATCATTAATCCTTTGGGATTGTCTTGGATCATTGTATTGCTGAGAACAGCTAAATCATCCACAATTCTTCATGTTACAATATTGTTGTTACTGTGTGCTATGTTCTCTTGGTTCTTCTCATTTCATTTTGCATGAGTTAATATAAGTCTTTCCAGTTTTTTTCTTTTCTGAAATCAACTTGCTTGTCATTTCTTAGAATACAATAATATTCTATTACAATCATATACCACAGTTTGTTTAGCCATTCCCCAATTGATGGACATCCCTTTGATTTCCAATTCTTAACTATCACAAAAGAGCTGTTATAAATGTTTTTGTACAAATAAGTCTTTTTCCCTTTTTGGATGTCTTTGGGATACAGACCCAGCAATGGCATTGCTGGATCAAAGAGTATGCACAGATTTTTAGCCCTTTTCATGTGGTTCTAAATTGCTCTTCAGAATGTTTGGATCATTCACAACTCCACCAACATTGCATTAGTATCCAAGTTTTTCCATATCCCCTCAATTATCATTTTCCTTTTTTGTTATATTATCTGATAGATGGTACCTCAGAATTGTTTTAATTTAAATTTCTCTAATCAATAGTGGTTTAGAACTTCTTTTTATATGACTATAGATAGCTTTGATCTCTTTGTTTGAGAACTGCCTGGTCATATCCTTTGACCATTTAACCAGATAGTTTTGATACATAATTTTTATAATACATTTTGAGTTTTAGAAGTACTATTCATTTCAACTATCCACCCATAACTTCCCTTCATGTTCTAAAATCTATTCCATCCAGTCAATTTAGTTATTTGGTAGAAGGATGAGGAAGAAGAGGAAGAGTATAGTTAGCATTTCCATAGTGCTTATTATGTTCTGGGCTCTGTATTAATTGTCTTACAAATATTATCTCATTTAATCCTCACAATAACTCTAGCAGGTAAATGTTGTTACTGATATTCTACAATTGAGGAAACTGTGACAAATAGAGGAAACTGACTTGCCTAAAGTCATACAGTTTGTCAGTTTCTGAGGCTGGATTTGAGCTCCGGTCTTCCAGATTCCATGCCCAGCATTCTATTGTGCCTAATTTTGTCTAGTTCTGTGAAATATTTCTTTATTAGTTTGATTTTCATACCATTATATCTACAAAACAATGTGACACTGTAATTGCATTTGATATATTGGCAGATATCAATTATGAACACTAAATATACCTCCATTTCTTTTTCTTTATGACATTTTTCAAATGAGACAGTGTCAGAAACTTCCTAGGGAAGAAAGTTTAGAATGAATTCTTAGAAGATTCATTTTTATGGGAAACTCATAGAAAAGAGAGGGGACAGACAATTATTTGGAGGATGAAAAGTGAAGAAAATAAGAGAAATCATTTTAGAAAAGGGTCACAACAATGAAATTTAAAACAACTAATGAACAGAATTAGTTCAAGGGAAGTTGTCTATTTAAATGAGAGGGGGCAAGAAAGATCGAAAAATCACATAACCAGATAAATACATGAGAGAAAAAGAATTAATAAGTAAGACCCCAAAGAGAAAGGGGAGACAAATGAGAAAAGGGAAACAGGAGTGAGAGGAAGAAAATCAATGAGAGGAGGACCACCTTAAGAAAAATGATTAAAATAATATAACTGAAAGCACATAGTACAGAAGAGGGGAAATTTCATAACTTGAAAAAAAAAACAGTATTAGAGACAGATGGAAGGGAATATAAACGTAACTCTCATAACTTTAAATGTGAATGGAAAAAAAATTCAATAAAACAAAAAAGAGTGACAGATTGGATAAGAAAACAAAACCCTACAATATGTTGCTTACAAGACAAACATTTTTCAAAAAGACAGACACAAAATAAAACTAAGGGGATGGAAAATAATTTACTATAAAAAATAAATAGGTTTTGTTAGTATCTAACTGTACATATGTTCTGGTTATGCTT
>CM053585.1:373925378-373942122 GCA_028646515.1 Pseudochirops corinnae
ACTCTCTTTTCATGATTTTCTTGCAACATTCTTATTTCTCTTCCCAATTTTTCTTCCACTTCTCTTATTTGGTTTTCAAAATCTTTCTTCAGCTGATCTCTAGCTTTAAGGCAATCTTCATGTTTATTGGAAGCCCCTGGTGGGGGAGCTCTGGCTGTGCTGTCCTGCAGCTCTCTGCCTTGGTCCTTCTTCTCTTCAAAGAAGGAATCTAGGGTTTGTTTGCTGTTCTTACCCTGCTTCTTATGCTTATTCTTACTCATGGTTGGTCAGTCCGTGATTTTTTTTTAGTCTCTGTGGTGCTCTGCTTCCAGAAGGGAAAGCTCTGTCCCAAATCGCTGGGGTCCTCCCAGCTGGTGTAGCTCTCAGGAAGGTGCTGGGTCCCTTTCACACTTCCGGCTCACTGGATGAAAAAGACTCACAGGACCAAAGTCCAAGACCATGATCTGGATCCAGGCCACTTAACGTGAGAGCCCTTGGCCTCTGAACAATTGCTTAGTCCCCCTGCAATCTGAAAGCCAAGGGCCCAGAAGCTGCAATGCGGAGGTGGGTGCAAAACCTCTGCCTTTCACTTTCCTGCCCTGGAGGCATTTTGGCTGGACCATTTTTCTCCCAAGACCTCACAAGCCCCACTGACCTAGGTCTGAACACTGCCACAGCTGCTGCTAATCTGCTCACCCGAGGCTCCTTGGCTCTTCTTGTCCAGCCGCCCCCGGGGCTCAACCAGGGCTTCAGGCCAGGCTGGTTTTGGTTCGCAGTGCTGATATGGTTCCTCGTAGCCAAGCTGACTTTAGTGGAAAGTATATTTGTGTGTGTTTTGGAGTTCTAGGATTAGTTTAGAGTCATATTTTATGGGTATTTTGGGGTGGCTATGTGAGAGCTGTGATATGTTGCTGCTCCTATGCCGCCATCTTGGCTCCACCCCTATCCTTGAAAGTTTTGCTGTCCAGTATCACTTGGTTCTGATCATCACCATCATAGCAAAAACATAAATATAAAAATTATTGAACAAACCCTGGATTCAGTTCAAGTAGCACCTATTTCTTGACTCCTCCATTGGTGTCTCTGGTGGTTTGGAATCTTTCTTTAATTATTTCATAATTATAAGTTGTCCTATTTTATTTTGTGTCCCTTTGTTCTCAGGGAGCTCAGCACCACTAGGTGCCTTCTTACAACAATGTTTAATGAATGATTTTTGAATCCAAATGAATCAAATCCATTTGAATCCAAATCTTTTCTGATCTCTGGAGAAGGTGGAGAGCAGTAGACTAAGGAATCTAAGACATGATCTTTGCCATCAAGGATCTAGTGATTTTACAGGTTCTGTAGCTGAAGCCCTTTAGCCATTTTTCTCAGGAGATCTGGATTGGTGTCTCAGCACTTTTCCTTCTCAGCTATGTGACACTGTAGGCAATTCACTTCAACTTTCTGAGCCTCAGTTTCATTATCTGTACAATGAAGTAATACTATGTCACGTCACTCTCAGTGGCTTTTTGTGAGGATCATAGAAAGTACCTTAGATAAACTGTTCTGTTACTGAAGCTATCACCAATTATTCTCACAACCTAGTTGGCAATTCTATACTCACACATGAACATATAGGGAAGACATCTAAAAGACAGCCCATCATCACCAGCTAACTTAATTTGTGTCATGGGCTTTTGGGGATTCCAGTTCTGTCCAACTGACCACACACACACACACACACACACACACACACACACACATACACACTTATTAAATACCTCCTGTAGAGGAAATAGGAGAAAGAGTGATGAACTCAGAATTGCTGGGCACACCATTGAATTGGGTATGATCCAGAACAAGGCACTTCACATCTCTGGGCCTCAGAAAACCATTCTGGTCACTTTTCAAACTCTCTCCTCCTGGATTCTTTAAATTTAGCTGATTTTGTAAGGTCTACTCTAAGTCTCATCCCAACCAAGAAACCATCCAGGGTCAACCCAATCTAGAAAAATTTTCTCATCTTTGGACTCACATGACCTATTATTTCTGTCATTCATTTGGAAATCAGTTATATCCTTCTGACTTCTAAAGCTGTTTCTTCATCTGTCAAATGCCAGTAATGCCACCTGACTTACCCTCCCTAGGGATTTGTTATAAGGTAAAAGAATTATGTGAACAAAATTGACTGCATCTCATAAAACTGACTCCATTTTGAGACTTAAGCTTCATTTTCCTGTAAGTTACACCTGCTTGCTAGTTGTGGATATTAAGTGAAATGCTATTTTACAGTTGGAAAAGTCTACCTGCTCACTCCACCCCCTGCCAACTCTCCAAACTTGCTCATCCCTTCTCCAGTTCTGAAGGTCCTTAATATTTCCCCCAACTATAAATCAAATTACTAATCTTCAATCTTGTTTTATATCATGTTAGTTTTGCTCTTTTAATGAATAAAACTGTTTCCCCCTATAGACAGGGTCCAGTGCCAAGCTGAGAATCCTGGTCCCAATTTGTTATATAATTGCCATGTATTGTTTAATAAATCAATATGTTCACAAGCTTGAACTTTGTTTCCTCAGTTCTTTCAGATTTTACCCATCACAGAGGATCTAATGTTATCACAAATCAAAATCACAAAATCAAAATGCGGCCCTAAAAGAGTCATACAGCTAAAAATATTATTACTTTGCTGGTGCTCTGCTCCCTTTGTACCTCACTGTGGTGTGGCAGACATCTCCAAATCATTGACCAAAGAACTCAACTTCTTGAAGTTTCCCCAAATCTGGGGATTGTTTTCACTTTTTTCCCCAGATTCTGAGTCTCTTGACAAAGGGCTAACTCTGTTTAGAGGCTTAGTTCCAAGGGGTGAATGTATTATATGAGAGAAATTTATAAAACCTTATAATCTAAACTTTGGAAAGATTGGAATTTGCAAGAGTGAGTGGATATTATACACTAATTAAATTAAGTTTTTTGAAATATAGTGGTGGTAGTGATAATGATGTTGGTGGTGGTAGTGATGGTGATGATGATGATGATGGTGATAGCATGAGCATCCATGGTTGGACATTGATCCAAATATCTGTCCATCTTGTTAATATGAATATTCTTCCAGTGTTAAAAGGAAGTCCTTGTTTACAATACCACCCCAGACTCTTACTAACTGTAGGAACATGATCAAATCACTTAGCCTTTTTGGGCCTCAGTTTCTTTATATAAAATAAGGAAATTGGACTCTTCCATACATGGCATGACAAGGAGTAGTTTAAAAAAACCCAACAGGTGGTAGTATATCGTAACTAATGAACTACATGGATGAAGTTAGCAAAGCAAGTGGGAAATACATATGTGTTGAATAATTGAGAGTGAAAGTTAATGACGAGAAAAACCATTGGTTCAATTGCTGCCTGTGTAATGTCAGGAGAACGTGAAGAAGGATCCTAGGGTTTTGTGTTGACACTCTTCTGAGAATTTCTGGAAGAGCATAGATAGGAACTTCACAGAAAATGGCCTCAGTTGCTATCCATAAAGTTCAAGGGATAAACCATATTGGAAGTACCAATATTAATGAGATGGGAGTAATGGTAACCTAACTTCTGGTACTTGTTAACTTTACACATATATATGATGTGTCTAGTTTAGTAGACTTTCTGGGGTTAAAAACTATTTAATATATATAATATACCTCTAGTATCTAACATATATCTGAGAACACAGTGGGCACTTAGTGACTGTTGATGTGTTGAAAACAGACCCAGAAAGTCCATGACCCTGGACTTTTGCTTCCCATGTCCTGGTTACTCTGTTTAGGATAAGTAGGATGGCTTATTTATTAAGGGCCCAGAGGAGGCTATTTCTCTAAAGTTCAAATTGGCCTCTCCTTTTTGAGTGTACACACACTCAGCCATTGCATAGCTTATACTTTAGCTGTTATAAATAACATCTGCTTTTCTGATTTCTTCATTCATCAGTGTGACTTTGCAATTATCTCCTCCTCTACTGCCTTTTCTCCCATCTGCCCACTGTTTTTTGCCTCAGATTAATGGCTTCTGAAGGAGAACAAGTAGTTGCCTCCTGCTCTCAGGAAGAATTCATGAGCACCAGATTCTTCATTACCTGTAGATGACCATTCACTGGGGTTGCTGTTCAGGGTCATTAATCAGAGTTTAATGAGGGCGTAGAAGAGCTCACCCTTTTTGCCACTAGCTCCTCTGCATGTCAAGGACACAGAAGCTTTGGGAAAAGGCAGCTTGAATGGGAAACATGCTCAGCATAGTTTCTGAGGTAGCTATCCCCATATGTTAAAATGGAACCTCCTAGATGAAATAGAATTTTGCATGTGGGTCAGGTTCAGTCCCTGCTTCTACTTCCTGTTTATGTGACTTTGGCAAAGCCTCACTCTCCCCCATCTCTGGGCCTCAGGTTCTTCCTAACTGGAATGAGGGGTCTAGACTCAATGAACTCTGAGTGAGAATGCTAAAAATTTGAAGTCTTATGATTACTTTGTCTTTTGGGGATGGAACAGGGTGAGTGGAAGTTGACCATTAGCCAAGGAAACTCCAAATAAGGAAACTTCCTTTATCAATGAAAATCAATACTTGCTTGCAACTTTCAGTTTTAGAGAATTGCATGTGGTACGGAGAGGTAGAATGAGTTACTGAAGGTCACATAGCCATTATGAACTCAGGCAGGACATGAACTCAGTACTTCCTGGTGCTACAAAATCCAGCCACATTTTCCTAAGATCTTAAGATGTGAAATTCTCAGTCTTCAGAATTTTGGATGACTATTATTATTTCTATAATAACTTTCTTTTCTTATAAGTACTGGTGTGTGTGTGTGTGTGTGTGTATGTGTGAGACAGACAGACAGAGACAGAGAGAGAGAAAGAGAGAGAGAGAGAGAGAAAATGTGTACATGTGTATTTTTACTTCCTTAAGAACTATGAGATTTTCTCAATGAACATATGGAGTTTATTTCTATACGTAAAAATAGGAAAAAGAAATCAAGGAGGGCCAAAGGATGTTCCTTTTGTGAGTGTATACAAGCCTGGCCAGTGTCATTTGGTGAGGGTAGCCAGGAGGTAGAACTTAGTGGAAGACAGAGGAGAACAACATAGGCCTTGACAAGTGCTGGCTGAAGTCCAAGAGTACAAAAGTAGGCCTGGATGGCATAAGGCAAGATATGAGCAGCTTCCCATTGTGTGCCCAACTTTTGCTTAAAGAATGTGCTAAAATCAAAGGAGCTGATCACAAGGCTTGTCAGGATGAGAAGGGTTCTGGGAAGAGGGGGTTGTTTTCAAAGAGTGGCACAGGATCCATAGGAAGTAGAGAAAATAAAGAAATATCATAGCTCCTAATAAAAGGGGAAAGAAAGTTTAAATGCTTAAATATATGATTATAACTACAAGGCTTAATACTCATGTAGAAAGGTGGAGTGGTTAGTGAACTGTTAGTCCTGTATAAGTCCAGAGAGTGATATGACATTCCAAAAAGTTAATAGAATCTTAAGCTACATTGACAGACAGAACTTCTGCATGGAAGTCTTGGCCCCAGTGTAAGCTAATCTGGTTAGAAATCATGAACAGTATTGAGGGGGAGGGAAGGTTGGAGGAGTTCTTCTTCTAAAAGCAGAACAATTGTTAGCTTATTTAAATGATAATTTAATTATTGGGGGAAGGGGAAAATATGGAAATAAAAGAAACTGCCATTCTGGACCTGATTTCATAAGTTTTTATGGGTTCAATTATACAGCCCTTTTCAGGGTTGCTCTTCCACCTTTTGTGTTTAGCTTTCACTTAGCTGTCACCCGTAGCTCCAAAAAAAACTGTAGCATGTACAATAACCACACCCAGGCAAAATCATAGAGGCAGGTTGGCTAAATCAGGTTGAGGGTAAAAATAACCTTTTAGCAAAATATAATTTCCCTGCTTATCTCTTTCAATTAGGTCTATTTTTCACTTTGTCTGAGATCCTGAATGGTAATCTCTTCTTTACTTCAGCTGAAGCATAATAAACTCTACCCTAGCCTCTCAATTTAACTCTGTGTGTAGCTTTCTGTTTCAAGTGTTTCTCTTGTTAATATATATATATATGTGTATATATATATATATATATATATATATATATATATATATTTATATATACATATATATATATGTATGTATGTATTGCTGGATTCTGCTTTCTAATCCATTCATGTGTGCTATTCACATTCACTTCCATTTTATGGATGAGTTCATCCCAGATGTTAAGCATATTAAATTTAATAGGTACAAGACAGAGCTCATTATCTTTCAACTTCAATAAAAAAAACCAACAAAAAACAACAAAACAAGTTAACATCTAGTGTGTATTCTCCTATTCATGTCTAGGACATCATAATCCTTCTAGTCACTCACATTTGCAGTCTAATCGTCATGCTCAACTCTTCCCTGTCCCTCTCCCAATCTCCACCTCAGCCCAGTTAAATCAGTTATGAACTCTCGTTGATTCTAGGGAGAATGAATAAGGATTTATTAGGCACCTACTTTGTGCCAGGCACTGTTCGAAGTGCTATGCAAATATCTCGTTTGATCCTCGGAACAATCTTTTGAGGTATGCTGTGATTTTCTCCATTTTACAGATGACAACATTGAGACAGAACATTGAAGTAACTTGCCCAAAATTATCCAGATAGGAAGTGTTGGAGGCCAGATTTTATCTTGGGTTTTTCTGAATTCAGACTCAATGTACCACTTAGTTGTCTTAGTGCAACATCATCTTCCTCCCCATTACTCAGACATAGACCTTTGGCCTAATTCATGTCTCAACATTTCTTTCCTGCACCCTTATGATAATCTCCCAACTGATCTTGCCACCTCCAGTTTCTCCCCAACCAAATCCATGCTTTAAAAAGCTGCGAGAAGGCTATTCTTTAAGTACAAATCTAATGAAGTCACTCCACCATTCAAAAACCCAGGTATTCCCTAGTGAATCAACATTCACCCACAAACTGTACTGGCATTTGACCTGCCATGCTTCATTCCCTCTTACATTCTTTGGTGTACCCGAAGTGGCCTGTTTTCTGCCTCTCACACACACACACACAATGTTCCATCACCTATCCAGTTCCCTAGCATCAACAATCTCTCAAGCTGGGAATTCCCTCTTTCCTCACTTCCACCCCAGAACTCAGCTTCAGCCTCGTGTCTTACATGAGCCTGTTCCTGATCTCATCCACCAGATAGTACCAACTTCACTCCCTGAAAAATGCCTTGGGTTTACTTGGTACATATTTTATATCTATAATGGTTGGACATTTCATTTCTCCAAGATAGATAGTAAACTATTCAAGGGAAGACAATAATCTCCTTCCATCCCCCCATCCTTCCCTTCCTTTGTATGTCTTTGTATCCCTATTGGCTAACACACAGTGAGAACATAATAAATCAATAAATATCTAATTATCCAATGTATCCAGCCCTGGGTTAAGTGCTAGAGATACAAAGAAAAGTAAAAGGCAGCCCCCATTCTCAAGGAACTTACAGTCTAACTAGGAGACAACATGTAAACAATGATGTATAAACACATTATATATGGGATAAACTAGAGGTAGTGAATTTGTTGATTAATTTGTTGATTGACAAAGAGGAAGGTGTAGCAGTATTGGTGTGAGGTAGACTCCTTGGGAAGAAGACCTTCTCCCTTAAAGCTAATGGGAGAGAATGAGACAAAAGCGGGTTTGATCTGGCGTTCACCTGACATTTTCAGAAAACAAATTTCAAAGACACCTGAGAAAAGTTAGGTCAGATCTCAGGGGACTAAAGCTCAACAAAGAATGTCAGCCCAAGAAGAATGAAAATCTTTCTAGAAAGAAATTGTGGAGATACAAAGAGAAAGAATTTCAATGTGGGTAAAAGAGGAGGGGACACCCAAAGAGATAAATATGTAACACCAGCTTAGATGTTTAAAATGTATCTATAAAGATGGAAGCAAAATCAAGTATTGGAGGCTAAATAAAAAATAAAAAAAAAGGTGTTGAATGGTCCTGAAAGGATAGGGTCAGAGAAGGCTAAGGCTTAGGAGGAGCAGAGCTTGCCTATAAATACTAAGCACTGTGTAAAGAACTTCTGGAGTTATGCTGGTCATGTTTATCAGGAGAATGAAAGATGGAGGGCATGATGCTGGTTTTTAAGAATGTGAAAGGCCATTTTAGACCATGATTATTAGGCATATTCCACTGCGCCACAGAAAAACTTAGGCTCTGGGGAAAGTTACAAAGAGGCAAATTTCAGCTACTGAATATGGATGAACTTCCTAACAATGGGAGCAATCCCAAAGAAGAATGGTCTGGTGGTGACTGCTTCATCACAACAAGTCTTTAAGAGAAAGCTGGATGGACATTTGGAGATGCATCTCAGCTCCCTGTTTGGTGTGTGTGAGAGGGAAGACTCCTTTTTGAGAATATGTGTGTTGGAGAAAGACCTCATCCTAACAACATGCTCAGCTCAGAAAGCTGGAAAAGGCATGGAGTGTAACCATTATTTCCAGAGACCTACAGCCTATAAGCTTCTTTATTATGGAATATGTGTGTGTGTGTGTGTGTGTGTGTGTGTGTGTGTGTGTGTGTATAGTGAAGAAATGTGTTGATGAAAAAACTGTTGCTATTGTTGCCAACACTTCTTGGTCTATAATCAATCTCAGAAAACTAGTCAAATGGATAATATAGTCAAACTATCTCTAACTGCCTCAGTCTTTGAAAGGCCACAGCTTGGGTCTCTCTGGCCTGGATCCAGGGCTCTACTCCTTATCCATTTCCTTGTCAAGCTGCTCTGCATGACATTCATCTCTATATCTCTTTCTATCTACTTGTACCATCTATCTCCTATCTTAATTCCTTCTTTCTTTCCTTCCTTTATCTCTTCCTCCTTCCCTTCCACCTTTCCTTCCTTCCTTCTTTCCTTCCTTCCTTTCTTCCTTCCTTCCTTCCTTCCTCCCTCCCTCCCTTCCTTCCCTCCCACCTTTCCTTTAATCCTCCCTTCTTTTCTCCCTTCCTCCCTCCCTTCTCCTCTCCCTTCCTTTCTGTATCTATCATCTATCTCTCCGTCTCTTTTGATCATGTAGGTGTGTGTGTGTGTGTGTGTGTGTATAAAATCAGCCCATCATCTATACCCTATCTCTGAAAATCTGAAAACTATGGACCAGTTAACTTGGCATCAGTTCCTTGAAAGAATATTGAATGGATGCTTAGTGAACATTGAGAAGTGTAAATGATGATCAATAGGAACCAGCACACATTCAAAAAGAACAAGTCAGAGGTCGCTACTGCAACATCATCCATACCTCAGTCAATAATCAGCAAGTATTTATTAAGTGTCTACTATGCTCCAGAAACTTTGCTAGGCACTGTGGCTCCAAGTACAAAGGGGGAAATGAACCATATTCTATATCTATATCTACAAATACATTTATAGATACTACACAAATGCATGATTTCATTCATTCATAAAATAAATATTTATAAAAAGGCAGCTATGCATAAAACACTGTGCTAGGCAATGTGAAACTTACACAGAGAAATTGGAGATATTCATCTCTGTCAGGAAACTCACATTTAAGGAGGGAAATAAAAAAGATCCAGAAATAACCCTGTTACATGGTAAGGGAAAGTATGCATAATGGAGGTATCAAGGAGCAGTGGAAAGGAAGCTGGATTTGGAATCAGAGAAGTTAGTATTGAATCAGAGGCTGCCTAGTTACTGCCTATGTGTCTTGGGTAAAATCACTCTCTGGGACTCAGTTTACTTTAAAATGAGGGATTATGTCTAGGATAATTTTATGCTACCTCTTATATTTAAATCTATACCCACCTATGAGACTATGGATTCTACCACGAAAAAAAAAAATCCTGTCCATTTGGGGAGATCAAGAAGGCTTCATGTAGGAGTTTATGGTAGAGCAGGTCTTTCAATATATTTAAAGATTCTTGTTTCAATAGGCATTTTCAGGTAGAGAAACAGAATGAGATAAAGAAAGTACAACATTTATTTGGGCCTATTTGGTCTAGTTTGGATGAGAGTATATGGAGGAAAGTGATGCGAAATTAGCTGGGATGAGACAGAGAGTGGAGGGCCTTGAATGGCAGATGGAGGTACAACACAAGTGATTTTCTGGGACAACTCCTGTGTCTGTCAATGAGTTCAGCTCCCGCTCCACGGGAATGGCAGACCCTATTTCTGACTTTACTGAACAGAATTTAAACTCATTGAAATGTATCAATTGGCCCTTACGTACAAGCACATTCAGCTTAACTGGCACTTTTCACTGGGAATGTCATTAAGTGAATCTCTGCTTAATTTACTGCAGTGATTTATCAGCAGTTTGCGTGGATCCCTGCAGACGCTCTTCCTTGTTGTCCTGAATAAACGAGAATCAATGTAATGGACAAGGTTCTAGGCCCATGATTATCACTGCAAAGGAAAGAAAAAGGCAATAAAGGGACTAACTCACCCTGAGGGAGAAGAGGGTCTCCTGCAGGGGGTCAAAATGGCCCTGCGAGTCACTCATTCACTTCATTTGCATTGCACTGCATTTTGTTTCATTTCATTCCATTCATTGCTTCTTGGTATTTTGTATTTTTATGTCACAGGTCTTTCCTGATACATCCTTCCCTGCCCCTCTTAATAGGAACTGACCTGTGCTCAAAGCAAGGCAGTTGAACCAAAGTGGCTGAAATTGGGGCTGTGTCTGACTGGGAAGGCAATTTTCCACATCTGCAGGAGCCACCTCTCTACTGAGCGATAGGTCTGATCATCTTTCTGCTAGCATTAATATTGATTGTTTAATCCATTCTGATGCATGTTATTGTTTTTATTTGCATTTGTAGTCTATATTCATGTGTGTATATATGCACATGTTCTATATATATATGTGTGTGTGGACATGTATTTATGTATATGTACATGTATGTATGCACACATATAATTTCTCCTGCCAAATAAATAATTTTTGTTCTACTAGTATATTGTTAAAGGCAGCATGACAGAGAGATTAGAGCATTACCTTGGCAGTTTGGTTTCCAGAAATTACTGTTTGGCTTTGGGGAAATCATGAACATCATTTGAGCCTCTATTTATCTATAAAAGGGGTGGGGGGGTGGGGGTGTATGATTATGTCAGCCCTGCTTTCTTCATAAGACCATTTTAAGAGCCACCTGAGAAGTAGTGTCAACATACATTTTAAACCGTATGTTTGATAAAAAAAAAAAAGGTTTTTTAAATGTGTGTATGTGTTTGCATGCATGTACAAATATGCATGTCTTTATGTGTACATACATATACATGTAAATGTATATATGTATATATGTCATTTTTATGTCTTCCCAATGTCTTTTTCTCTGACCCTTGCTAAGAACTGTCCCCTGGTTAAAGGAAAGAAGTTAAGTCACAGTGACTGAAATCATGTATCAACACATACATGCACACACATCACATGCCCAGGATAGAGAAGGTATATGGAGTTGCTTGGAGACTGCAAACTCAGTCACCATTGACACTGTATAGATCTTGTATGAATCTCATCATTCACAGGTCTTCTCCATTAGAATGTGAAGTCCTTGAGTGAAGGAACTGGGAGTTTTGCCTCTTTTTGGTTTTGTTTCCTCAGAGCTTATTACAGAGTCTGGCACATAGAGAGCTCTTAATAAATGCTTGCTGATTGACTGACCCATATGATGACAAGGAATGTTAATATGATCCTTAGGTTGCATTAATACAAAATGAATGACCTGAACAAACACAGAAAGACAAATTCTGTCTGCTATTCTCTGCCTTGCTCAACCTCTACCTGTGTCCATGGGATGGACATTACATTTTAGGAAAGACATTGACAAGTAGGAGTATGTTGAGAAAAGAATGATGACATTGGTGATAAGATCCTATATAATAATAATACATTTATGTATGTATATTTTACATATATAGAAAGATGTATGTACATATATGTATGTGTGCATACACACATACATATACACAGAAAGATAAAGAGAGAGAGAGAGAGAGAGAGAGAGAGAGAAAGAGAGAGAGAGAGATGGATGAGGAGAGTGTCTTTTAAGGTTTACAAAGCATTTTATAAATATTGTCTAATTTGATCCTCTCCTGGATTGTCGGGGTTGTTTTCTTATTTTATAGGTGAGGAAACTGTGACTGACAATTTAAGTGATTTGTCCATGGTCACATAGCTAGTAAATGTCTAAGGTTGGATTTGAACTCATATTTTTCTCACTCCAGGCCCCACATTCTATCACTGCACCATCTAGCTATCTCATCTCAGAAGATGCTTATTTGGAGGAATTGGGTATATTTATTTTTGAGAAGAGAAGACTCCATGAATGTGTAATAGCTGTGCTTAACTATTTGAAGACTGTCGTAAGATGTATCTTCTTCAACTTGGCACCAGAATTTAAAAACAAAATAGAGCAGTGGCTAAAGACTGCAGAAAAGCAAATTTGGTGACTAACCAAAATCTCCGATGTGGTAAGCCCATGCTAGGTACTAGGGAAACAATGATGACTATTGACCCAGCTTTAGTCCTCAGAGGGCTACTAGCCTATGGGAGGAAGCATCCTGAATACAAACAATCATGACAGAAACTTCAATAGATAAGAAAAAATGAATAATTCATCTTCCAGAAAATGGAATGAACTATCTTGAAAGGTACTGAGTTTCCATAACTTGTGGTTTTCAAGTCAGGGATAAATGACCATTTGTCATCAAAATTCCAAAGAAGATTCCTAATCAGGAAGCAATTGAACTAGTGATCTGAGTTTCCTTCCTGTTTCTTGCAACTATAAAGTGACAGAGAATGTATCGCACATGTAGTATCTTAAATAGAGAAAGTCAAGAGAACATTTATAATTAGAATTAGAACAACAGCAATACTACCTGGCAATGTGAAGTCACTTTTCATATCTATTACTTCATTAAATTCTCATGATAACCTTGTAAGATATATGTTCATTATGATTTTTGGTGGAGTGGTGGATGACAGACTTGTAATTTCAAAGATTTAAGGAATGTCCTCTAACAATGTATATCTGTAGCTTGTACTTTTAAAGAGCTGCCTGTAATACTAAGGGATTTAATGATTTGCACAGGATCCCTCCATCAGTATGTCTTAGATGGGAGAGTTGAAACCAACCAAGTCTTTCAGACTCTCAAGCTAAGTCTCTGCCCACTACCTGCCATTGCCTCTCAAGTATCATTACCCCTACTTACGATAAAGAAAATAAAGTCCACAGAGGTGAATTAACTAGTTCATTGTTACACAGCTAGTATGGGAGAAATTAAGACTCCAGTCCAATATTTTCTTCCATGCAGCAGGTCAATTTAATTAGGGGCCATCACCAGACAGATAAACGTTTTTTGAACTGAATTGAATTAAATTGAATTCTCTTTTGGCCCTGTAGTCAGCTGAAATTCGCAGGTAAAAGGAAAGAATGAGATGGAAGGATCACATGGTCTTTGACAGAGAAATTTACTTGTTGATAGAGATTAAATCAGATTGTGTAGGTGACTGGAGTTAGACTTTTGTAAAACTTTTTTCTGAATGATCAATTGTAGGCTCAGATAAATTATATTGATGCCAGTTCATGACTCGCATTTCTTATTTAACTGTAAGAAGAGGAAAAGGAGAGCCTGGAATCAGTATGATTCCTTGTTTTTGTTTTTTACACTCCCCCCTCTCCCCCCCCCCCCGCAATGGAATTTTGGAAGGTCCCCAAGGAGACCACAGACTGGAATGAAAAGTTGAAAAATAGGATTTCAATGAAAGGAGTTATGAAAAGTGTGTTTTTGCATATAAGTGAAAGAGTCAAGACATAAATTATTGGGATAGTGTTCAAAGATTAACATATTAAAACTGTTAGACCAAAATTGTCCAGCTCTATTCAGACATGAATAAGATAAGGTGGTCTTTAAATGTAGTTAGAGGGAAGTAGACTAGACATCAAAAATTATGGTTTGACATGGAAGGTTGTCAAAATCCATCAAGCTCCCAGATCAAAGGCCTTCCAAATCTAAACTGGTGATGGCCCGATGGATTTAATTGTCCTATTATAATTTCCCAACACCCAGCATCCTCTGCATTACCACTCACCCATCAATCCTGCTAGTGAATTCTAATTCTATCCTAGGCTCTTGACTTCTCCCTAGTGGCCACTTGCATCATGGCATGCCCTGGTGTTACCTGGGCAGAAGGTTCATTAAGTCTGAAAACAAGTATTTGGTACTCATTAGGGACTGGGCAAGGGACCAAACCTGTAATTTCATTGATTTAGATGTTAGGAGATTCACAAGTAAGAAAACTCCCTCTATCAAACTCCCTCAGGCCAGCATTTTCTTTGCAACTTAGTCTTAAACAGTTCACCATAGCACTGAGAGGTTATGACTTATCCTGGATCATACAATAAACATCAGATGGAGTCAACAAGTACCTACCATCTGTCAGACACTGTTCTATGTGCTAGCAATAAAAAGAGTGAAAAAACTCCCAACCCCTGTTATCAATGACCTCACAGTCTCATGGGGAGTCACCATGTAAACAATGATGAACAAACAAAATATAGACAGGATCCCTTGGAGGTAATCTTAGTATTTACTAAAGGTGTGACTAGAACTCAGCCCTTCCTGCTTTCAAGGTCAGCTTTCCCCCTACTGCATCTAGTACTTCTACATCAATATTATTAATGACAGCAACAATGATAATGATGGTAATAATGATGATAGTAACAATGGAAAGTTAACTTTCTTTTGCTGGACACCATTAATCTAGAATTGATGATCAAAAGGAAAGAAGCTGGAAATTTGAACTTTCCAGTTTTTAAGCAGGTTATCCCAAAGAATTTTTAGGCACAGATCTGCCTGTGAAGGATTGGAGATGGGCTACACCACTCAGGATGTATTTCTATCTAATGACTCTAGAGCAAATTGTATGTTCCCTAGTTCACCCTAATTTATGACTCAGTTATTTGTTTGTTTATATAAGCATTTGTTTATATTACTTCTATGTGAATTTTTATGATAATGACCTTGAGTATCTCATCTTTATCTTGCATGTAGCCCCTTGTTTTGAATCCTCAACATAATAGTTTAATTCTTCGCATCTGGTGGTGTTCAAGAAAGGTTAGATGACTCCTACCTGAGACACTATAGAAGGAATTTTTGTTTCCAAATAGCTAGATGTCCCCTGAGCTCCTATACCCCCCTTAGCAGCTATAATTCTTTGATTATTTCCGTCTACTCAGGCACTTCTCTGATACCTCTTCATGACGTGTATGTGACCCTGAATTCCTAAAGCCTTTGTCAGTTGAAAAAAAGATTTTACCAAGCTGGTAAGTCGTGAGAATGGACACAAATTTGATGCCTTAAACAGGTCTGGAGTTGAAGATCCAAAGCTTTTTTCACCATGGACCAACTTCTGGAGCATCAGCTGCTAATACATTGAGGGTTTGGTACATGCATCAGTGAAGGGAGCCTCCAAACAGAGGAAATCACAGATCTTTGGAAGTAAGAAGAAGGTTTAATAAATATGTGCTCAAGTGAAGTGAATTTCCTGTAATATGTGCAAGTAAATTCAGGAGGTAGAAAAAGAACAAATTTGACTAAAATAGTTTCAGAATTAAATGCAATTAAACTTATCAGAAAATAGGGAAACATTGAAATCATCCTTATAAAATGGACTGGTGGATGGAGCCAAGATGTCAGCATAGAAGCAATAAGTTTCTGCAGCTCCCACATAGCCACCTCAAATACCCATAAAATATGACTCTAAACAAATTTTAGGCTCCAAAACACACAAAAATACAGAAAAACCCATCTCCCGCTGAAGGCAACTTGGCAGGAAGGGCTCATCACAGCACACTGGTAGCCAAAACCAGCCCAGCTTGAAGCCACAGCTTCATCCAGGGGTGGCCAGGATGAGCCACAGCTAGAGCCTTCAGAAGACTGGATCAGTGGCAGCTGTGCAGTTTCCAGAATTATCAAGCCATAAGAAACAAGGATTAAGTGAAAAGTCAGTGGAACTCAGCTAAATTTGGGGGAGAAAAGCAGTCTGGCCAAACTGCCTCCAGGGCAAGGAAGCAGCAGAAGGGGTGGCCAAGCAATCATTCAGAAGCTAAGTACTCTTGTGTTGAGCAGCCTGGATCCGGATCGTGGTCTTGGTGGTGGTCCTGGGGTGTGTTTTCAGTGAGCCAAAGCTGGTGGGAGCTGCAGCAGCCTACTAATAGCTCTTGCAGCTGTGAAAACCCCAGTGATTTGGGACAGAGCTTTCCCCTCTGGAAGCAGAGTTCCACAGAGCTAAAAAAAATCAAGTAATTGACTGGTGGCATGGGCGGGAAGGGGAATCAAAGTAAGAACAGAAATTGAACTTTAGAATTCCTTTTTCGGGGACAAAAAGGATCAAAGCATGGAATGGGAGGAAGACAACACAGTCAGAACTCCCACACCAAAAGCTTCCAAGAAACATGAAGACTGCCTACTAGCCATAGATTAGTGTAAAAAGGATTTTGAAAACCAAATAAGAGAAATGTAGGAAAAATTGGGAAGAGAAATGAGAATGAAGCAAGAAAATCATGAAAAAAGAGTCAACAACCTGACTGAAGAAAATAACACCTTAAAAAATAGATTAACTCAAATGGAAAAAGAGGCCCAAAAAGCCAAGGAGGAGAAGAATGCCTTAAAAATCAAGTTTGCCAGATGGAAAAAGAATGTCAAAAGCTTTCTGAAGAGAATAATTCCTTCAGAATT
>CM053585.1:373942622-373972613 GCA_028646515.1 Pseudochirops corinnae
TATATATATATATATATGTATGTATGTATGTATGTATACACATACACATATGTCTATATAGTAGGGTTTATATATACATACAAACACATATCTGAGTATGTGCATTTATGAGTACATAGAGGGTACAAGATCATTTGAATAGGCAGGGACATACTTTAAAAGGTCAAATTTTGAGGTGGGAGAGGATTAGAATGAGAGGAGACAGGGAGAAACAGAATGGAGTTAATCATCTCATATAGAAGAGGCAAGGGATAATTGTTACAATGGAGGGGAAGATAAGGAAGGCAAAAGGGAAATGGTCAACCTTACTCTCATTGAATTTGGATTAAGGAAGAAATGACATCAACCCTAAACTGAGTATCTTGCCACACAGGAGAGTAGGGGGGATGAGGATGAGAGATGGGATGATGGACAGGAGGGGAGTGTTGGGGGGAGGGGAAGGTTGCTGGAAGTACACACTTCTGTAAAGGGACAGGGACAGGGTAGAGAATAGAACAAGGTGGGAGAAGGATAGGAAGGAGGAACATATAATCAATGTCTCACATTATGTCCACTGTAGAGATCTTCTGCATTATTACACATGCATACTCTGTATTGAATTGGTTGTCCTTCCAGTGGGGGTGTGTGATGAGGGAGGAAGGGAAAGAATCTAGAATTTAAAGTTCTATAATCAAATGTTAAAAATATATATGTATATATATATATTATTATTATTATTATTATTAACTACATGCAACTGGGAATCAAAATATACAGGCTCTGCAGTAGGGAGACCCATCCTGCCCTACCAAAAAGTCAAAGAGGCAATGGGGGAATACATAGGAGAGAGCAGATTGGGGGAGGAGATATACAGTGGGATGGCTACTTTGAGGCGGTGGGTAGTGGAAGATGGGGAGAAAATTTGCAACTCAAAATCTTGTGGAAATGAGTGATGTAAACAAGAAAATAAATTAATTAATTTTTAAAAAATAATAAATGAAATATTTTTTAAAATGTACTGGGGAAATACAAATAAGCAATTTCTAATCTAACTGAGTTACCTCACATTATTCAAAAGAATTATGACAAGTGCCTTCATGGAAGTGTTATTTGTATGAAAAAAAAAAAGTGTGCTAACTTTTAGTTACACTTTTAATACATGGTTTTGACCATGTAATGGGAGTGGGGGGTGTGTGCCTCAGAAGGAATATCTAAGGTTTTAAGCCACTGAATGTGACAAGCTTTATGATACTGCTGTTAATAAAAGTGCATTTCTTCCAGGGAAGGAGTAGAGAGGAATGAGGGATTTTGAAGGTAATGATAAAGCTACTTGCTTGGAAATAGGGGCTTCTTAATAGGCAGAAACAACTGTAGATTTCAGCATGGCTTTGTGTGATTGCTGCCTCAATAACAACTCAAAACGTTCCATTTCCATTACATTTGTAGGACTACAAAGCATTTTCTTCCTGGCAATCCTGAGGGATGAGAAGTGACTCGCATTTTACAACTGAGGAAGCTGAAGTTAAGAAAAGTCAATTGACATGTTCAGTGCAATGGAATTAGGACATGCCTATCCTGGGACTGGAACCAAGTGCTTTCCTGACTCTGTGTCCAGTACTCTTCCCAAGGTGCCTGCTCCCTGAGGATATAAAAGACAAGGAAGCTAAGGCCACATCTCTTGCAACTCTCTCCAGGTTTACCCTAATGTCATTTTCCATCCCATTCCCTCCATCCCTTTCCCATCAAAAACCTTATTTTCTAGTGAAGTTGGATGAATAACCAGTCCCTACATGTTACCTGTGTTTTCCAACTTTGCTTACACCCTTTACTGGATGTGTATGTTTTCCGCTCCCCCATTTTTACTTGTTAAAATTCATTTAATGTTTCAAGACCCAGCTGAGGTGAGGCCTCCTCTAAGAAACTTTCCTAGATTCCCACCCTTAGTTAGAAATGATCTTCCCCTAGAACAATATCTTATACCATATACCAAAATAAAGTAAAAATGGGTATACAATTTAGATATAAAAGCTGATACTATAAGCAAACTGGGAAAGCAAGGAAAAGCTTGCCTGTCAGATTTATGGAGAATGGAAGAATTTATGACCAAACAAGAGAGAGAACATTATGAAATGCAAAATGGATAATTTGATTACATAAAATTGAAAAGGTTTTACGCAATAAAGTCAATACAATCAAGATTAGGAGGGAAGCAGAAAATTTGGGAAGATTTTTTTGTCTTGATTGTTATTCTTTTTTATTAGTTTATTTTTAGTTTTCAACATTCACTTCCATAAGTTTTAAATCTTCTTCCCCTCCTCTCTCCCCAAGATAGCATGCTTTACATATGTAGTCCTATTAAATGTATTTTCACATTAATCATGTTGTATAGAAGAATTATTATTATTTTGGGGTAGGAGGGGAGTTGGGGGAAGGAGGTAGGGCAATTGGGTTTAAGTGACTTGCCTAAGGTCACATGGTTCATAAGTGTTAAGTGTCTGATGCTGGATTTGGACTCAGGTCCTCTTGACTCCAGGGTCGGTGCTCTATTTACTGTGCCACCTAGCTGTCTCATGTATAGAAGAATTATAATGAATGGGAAAAACAATGAGAAAGAAAACAAACAAAAAAGAACCAAAATAAGTCTGTTTCATTCTGCATTCAGACTCCATAGTTTTTCTCTGGATGTGCATGGTATTTTCCATCATAATTCCTTTGGAATTGTTTTAGGTCCTTGCATTGCTGAGAAGGGCTAAGTCTATCAAAGTCAATTATTGCACACTGTGGCTGTTACTGTGTACAATGTTCTCCTGGTTCTACTCACTTGAATCAGCATCAGTTCATATAAGTCTTTCCAGGTTGTGTTTGTTTTGTTTTGTTTTTTTCCTGAAGTTGGCCTATTCATCACTTGTTATATATATAGCACAATAGTATTCCATTACATTCATATACCAAGACGTTTTCAGTCATTCCCCAATTGATGGGAATCTCCTCAATTTCCAGTTCTTGGCCACAAGAAAAAGAGCTGCTATAAACATTTTTGTATATGTGAGTCCTTTCCCCATTTTTATGATATTTTTGAGATGCAGCCTTAGAAGTGGTATTGCTGGATCAAAGGGTATGCAAATTGTTATAGCATTCCAAATTACTCTTCAGAATAGTTGGATCAACTCAGCTCCACCAACAATGAATTAGTGTTTAAATTGAGAAAGAATTTTTACAACCTGTGTCTCTGATAAAGGCCTCATTACTTTTTTGTTTCTTTGTTTTCTTCCTTTTAAAAAAAAAAGTATGTTTATTTTTAGTTTTCAACATTCATTTCCCTAAAATTTTGAATTACAAATTTTCTCCCCACCTTTCCCCTACCCCTATCCCAAAACAGTGGTCCCCTCCCCCCAATCTGCTCTCTCCTATATCCTCCCCCATCCCCCTTTGACTTTCTGGTAGGGCAAGATGGATCTCCATACCCCAGTGCCTGTTGCATGTAATATTCCTAGTTTCATGTAAAATAATAATAATAACTTTTTAAACATTTGATTTTAAAACTTTGAATTCCAGATTCTTTTCCTTCTTCCCTCATTACCCACCCTTACTGGGAAGATAAGCAACTCAATATAGGTTGTACATGTATAGTTATGCAAAACATTTCCATAGTGGATATATTGTGAAAGACTGACTGACTGACTCCATCTTATCCTGCCCCAACTTGTTCTATTTTCTACTTTGACCCTGTCCCTTTTCAAATGTATGTGCTTTTAACTACCCTCCCCCCCAACCTGTCCTCCCTTCTATCATCCCCCCTCTTATCCCCTTCCCCCCTACTTTCCTGTAGGATAAGATACCCAATTTAATGTGTATGTTATTCCTTCCTTAAGCCAAATTCAATGAGAGCAAGTGAACGATTCTCTTTTGCCTTCCTGTACTTCCCCTCCATTATAACAGTTTTCCATTGCCACTTTTATATGAGATAATTTACCCTATTCTGTCTCTCTCTATCTCCTCTCATTATATTCCTCTCTCACCTCTTAATTTTATTTTTGAAGTATCATCCGACCCTATTCAATTGATCCAGTGCCCTCAGTCTATGTATACCTGTTCACATATATACAGACACTCACATGTGTATTCATATATACATATACTCTTTTATATATTCATATATATGTATGTATACACACACATATATACTTTTCTATTCCCTTTAACTATCCTGATACTGAGAAAAATTTTATAAGTTATAATTATCTTTTATTCCATGTAGGAATATAAATAGTTCAACTTTGATAGGTTCCTTATTATTTCTTTTCCCTGTTTACCTTCTCATGCTTCTCTTATATTTTAATGTCATATTTTCTATTCAACTCTGTTTTTTTCATCAAGCAAGTCCTCTATTTCATTGAATGACCATGTTTTCCCCCGAAACATTATACTCAGTTTTGCTGGGTAGGTGATTCTTGGTTTAAATCCTAGGTTCCTTGACCTTCGGAATATCATATCCCAAGCCCTTCAATTCCCTAATGTAGAAGCTGTTAGATCATGTGTTATCCTTATTGTGTTTCCACAATATTCAAATTGTTTCTTCTTGGCTGCTTGTAATATTTTCTCCTTGATCTTGGAATGCCAGAACCTGGCTATAGTATTCCTAGGAGTTTTCTTTTCGGGATCTTTTTCAAGAGATATTTGGTGATTTCTTTCACTTTCTATTTTGCCCTTTGGTTGTAAAATATCAGAGCAATTTTCTTTGAGAATTTCTTGAAGGATGATTTATAGGTTCTTTTTTTGATAATGGCTTTCAGGTATTCCAGTGATTTTTAAATTATCTCTCCTGGATCTATTTTCCAGGTCAATGATTTTTTCAATGACATTTTTCACATTGCCTTATTTTTTCATTTGTTTGTATCTGTTTAATAATATCTTAATTTCTCATAAAGTCATTAGCTTCTGTTTGCTCCGATCTGTTTCTGAAAGAATTGTTCTCTTCACTGAGCTTTTGAAATTCTTTTTCCACCTGGCAAATGTGGCTTTTTGAAGCATTCTTCTCCTCATTGGCTTTTTGGGCCTCTTTTGCCATTGAGTTAGTCTATTTTTTAAGCTGTTATTTTCTTCAGTCAAGTTGTTGACTCTCTTTTCATGATTTTCTTGCGTCATTCTCATTTCTCTTCCCAATTTTTCTTCCACTTCTCTTATTTGGTTTTCAAAATCCTTCCTAAGCTCCTCTATGGCCTGTAACCATATTTTTCTTGGAAGCTTTTGGTGCAGGATTTCTCATTGTGTTGTCTTCCTCCCATTCCATGCTTTGATCCTTTTTGTCCCCCCAAAAAGAATCTAATTTTGATTGCTGTTCTTGCTTTGCTTCCTTTGCTTGCTCATATTGCCTCTCAATTACTTGACTTTTGAGCTTTTTGCCACAGTAGAGGAGAGGAGTGCTTTGTCCCAAATTGCTGGGGTTTTTGTAGCTTCTGAAGCTATTAGTTGGGTTCCCTCTCTGCAGCCCTCACAAGCTCTGGCCTGCTGGCCACACAACTAAGGACCACCACCCAAGACCACAATCCAGATTGAAGCAGGTTAAAGCAAGAGTGATTACCCTCTGAATGGTCACTTGGTCCCCCTGTGATCTGCAGGCCAGGAGCTATGAAGCAGCCATGTGGAAGTGACTTCATGGCTACTATTCCTCCACCACTTCTTGTCCCAGGGGCAGGGGCCAAACCACACTCTGTTCCCCCTAGTTGCAACAGAGTTCCAGAATGACCTTTTACTTTGTTTTTAACATTTATGATTTGATAATTCTGGAAACCTCCACTGCTGTTGGTGATCCACTCTCCTGAAATCCCATCCAGCCATTGCTGGTTGATGCCACCCTGGGACTAAAACTACGGACTCATGTGGGGCTGGGCTTAGCTCCCAGCACACTGTGATGCACCCTTCCTGTAGGCCTGCCAGGCTGCCTTCAGTGGAAGATTTGTTTTTCTCTGTCACTTTGTCATTTCTGTAGTTTAAAATTTATAAATTTATTTATAAACAAATAATATAATATTTTAAAATTTGTTTATAATCATACTTTATAGGTATTTGAAGTGGATATGGGTTGAGCTCATGGAATTTTCTGCTTCTATGTTGCCTTCTTGGCTTCACCCCTTCTAAAGGCCTCATTTCTAAAATATATAGAGAATTGAATCAAATTTATGAGAATAAAAGTCATTCTCTAATTGATAAATAGTCAAAGGATATGAACTGCTAGTTTTCAGATGAAGAATTTAAAATTCATGCATATGGATTCATAAAAAAATGCTCTAAATCACTATTGATTAGAGAAATGTAAATTAAAACAACCCTGAAGTACAAGATAACATCTATCAGATTGGCAAGCATGAAACAGAAAAAAATATATAAATTCTCGAGAAGATGTGGAAAAATTGGAATACTAATGCATTGTTGGTGGAATTGTGAATGCAAAGAGATCATAAAAATGGGAAAAGTACCCACGGGTAGAAAAGTATTTATAGCAGCTCTTTTTATGATGACCAAGAATTGGAAATTGAGGGGACACCCATCAATTGGGGAATGACAAAACAAGTTGTGACATATGAATGTAATGGAATACTATTGTACCATAACAAATTAAGAATAGGAGACTTTAGGAAAAAAAACTGGAAAGACTGATATGAACTGAGGCTGAGTGAGGGAAGCAGAAATAGGAGAACACTATACACTCACATTGTGAGATGATTAACTTTGATAGACTTAGCTCTTCTCAGCAATGGAGTGATCTAAGACAATTCCAAAAGTCTCATGATGGAAAATGCTATCTATATCCAGAGAAAGCACTATGGAGGCTGAATGCAGATCAAAGCAGACTATTTTCTCTCTCTCTCTCTCTCTCTCTCTCTCTCTCTCTCTCTCTCTCTCTCTCTGTCTTTCTGTCTGCCTGTCTGTCTGTCTGTCTCTCTCCTCTTTAGTTGTATTTCTTCTTTTTGTGGTTCATCTCATTGGTTTTACTTCTTCACAACATGACAATTGTGAAAATATGTTTAATATGAATGTACATGTAGAGCCTATGTTAGATTGCAAGCTGTATTGGGAAGGGGGAAAGGAAGGAAGGAAGGCAGAAAAAAATTAAAACTGAAAAGCTTGTGGAACTGAATGTTGAAAACTAAAAATTAATCAATCAATTAAGTAATTAATTTTAAAAAGGAATTACCTCCCCTTTCTCAGAAACCTCAGAGCATCTTGCACTCCTTTCATGAGATCATCACATTCTACTTTGAATCATTGTTAAATTCATAATTTTTGCTGGTCTATTAGACTGTAAGCATCATGAATAGAAAGTCCAAGACTTATTTGTCTTTACATCTTCCTCAGGGACAGATACATGCTCTTGGGAGGAGATCTCTAAAAGGTATTTGTCAACTGAGCTCTAATTTAGACTCTAAGAATTTAAAATAAAATTTTTCTAGGGCAGAATAAGAAAGGAGAGCTCCATCAGCGCATGCAGCAGTCCACTTCTTAAGAATTGAGAAAGTAGCATTACCATATATTTCTAAAAAAAGCCCAGCAGCAAGAAATGGAGAAATTCCATTTAAGGTTAATGTAGACATTATAAAATTTTTGGGAGTCTACCTAACACAACAAACCCAGGAGCTATATGAACACAATTATAAAACACTTTTCTCACAAATAAAGCCAGATCTAAATAATTGGAAAAACATCAATGGCTCATGGTTAGGTCAAGCTAATATAATAAAAATGACAATTTTGCCTAAATTAATTTACATATTTAGTGGCATACCAATCAAACTATCAAAACTATTTTATATTGCTAGAAAAAATAGTAACAAAATTACTCTGGAAGAAAAAAAGATCCAGATTATCAGGGAATTAATGGAAAAAATCCTAGGGAAGGTGGCCTAGCTATACTAGATTTTAGACTGTCATGTAAACCATCAGTCGTCAAGACCACTTGATACTGACCAAGAAACAGAGTGGTGGATAAGTGGAATAAATTTGGTACACAAGACACAGTGGTCAATGACTACAGCAATCTACTGTTCGAAACACTCAAAGATTCCAGATTCTGGGCTAAGAACTTCCTATTTGACCAAAAAAAAAAAAACTGCTAGGAAAACTGGAAAATAGTGAGGCAGAAACTGGGCAGAGATCAATATCTTACCAAAATAAGGTCGAAGTGGGTTCACAATTTAGATATAAAGACTGATACTGTAAGCAATCTGGGAGAGCAAGGAATAGTTTACCTGTTAGATTTATAGAGAAAGGAAGAATCCATGACCAAACAAGAGATAGAGAGCATCACAAAATGCATAATAGATAATTTTGATTACATTAAATTGAAAAGGTTTTTTTTTTTGTACAAACAAAGCCATTGTTACCAAGATTAGGAGGGAAGCAGAAAATTAGGAAAGAATTTTTACAACCAATGTCACTCATAAAAACCTCATTTCTAAAATATCCAGGGAACTGAGTCAAATATATGAGAATACAAGTCATTCCCCAATTGATAAATGGTCAAAGGATATGAACAGGCAGTTTCCAGAGTAAGAAATTAAAGATATCTATAAACATATGAAAAAATGCTCAAACTCACTATTGATTAGACTTTGCAGTGGTTCTCAATCTTCCAAATGCTGTGACCCTTTAATACTCGTATATGGGTGGGCCGTCCCTGCCCTTTCTGGTATGTTTTCAAACATCAGAATTTTATAACTTCTGTAGGATTTAAAAGAAAGTCTAGTTATGAGGATCTGTTTTATCACACACGAACAATTTGATGGCCAATTCATAAATTTTGGTCCAGTCTTTAATTTCAATACTTCATAGATAAATGAGTCATTTAATAAGCATGCATCAGCCCTTGCTTTATGCCAAGCACTCTTCTAAGTGCTGGCAAAGCAAAGAAAAGCAAAAGAAAGTCCCTTCTCTAAAGGAGCTTACACTCTAACAAGGAAGATAATGCTCCCTCCTCCCAAAAAACAAACAAACAAACAAGTCCATAAAAACAAGACATAGACAAGATAAGTTGGAGATAATAAATAGAGGGAAGGCAGACAGACACACCAATTAGGCCCAATAAAGAAACAGTATTCTTCAATCAATGTGAAATAAAAATAGACATACAGAGAGCTGGTGCCCAAAGGTTTGGCTAATACCAGGGCACATTCAATTTGCAATGCTAGATAGAAAATATATTTCCAAAAAAGAAATGAGCACGGAATTAGGAGATTGTTCTTTCTTTCCCCAATGTGGCCTTGGGGCAGTCACTCAATCTTTGTGGGTGTCTACAATAGAATGGGGGAATAGACCTAAGTGATCTCTAACACTTCTTTCAAGTCTAAGTTTTATAATCTTGTCGTTTGGGACTCTGGGATGCATGTCTAGACAGTATATGCCAGGTCATCTATTACCTTCACATCCAAGTTTCTCAGGATTCCAAGTCTGGAGAAAACCCATCACAACTATAATAGGGCCACAAAGGGAGAGTGGGAGTCAGATCAAAGTGGAAGGCAAACATACTGAATTTTGCACAACCTAGTACCTTGTACACAAGGACATCTAATGTAGAGATTTAATTTTGCTTTGGAGTGGTGCAGTGATGGTCTGTGAAGTTTCCAGGATAAACAGATCAAATGTTATGATGAAAAGACAAGAGCTGACATGTGGATATTACTGGTGAATCTGCCATGGCCATTCATCAATGCTCTTGGCTTCCCTTGTTTCAGCATCAATGCCAGTGATGTGGTAGACAATATCCTTTTAAAATTTAGGATTGTGGCCAGTGATTTGGATGTTGTCACTGCCATATTTTTATAGCTAAGAAGGTCAGATTTTTTTCTAATTAAATCTTATCTCAAGATTTTGTTGCATTAAACCAGCACTTACTGTGCAACACCTTCAGTTAAGAATCTCCCTTTAAGAAGCTAGTTCCCTTTTAAAATTAGCTGTGGATGGTGGGAAAGCAAACCAACACAGCTACAGGCATCCTAATGTTCATTGTGTGTTCCAGTATGCTAGCAAGATTGGTACCATAGAAAGAACATTGCTCTGGAGCCAAAGGAACAGTGCTCAGTCTTGATCTCTGCTGCTCTTTATGGGACCTTTGGCAAATCACCTAACCTCTCAAAAATCCCCTTTCCTCATCTCTAAAATAAAGGAGTTGGACTTCCTGACTTCTGAGGTCCCCTCTGCTTCTAAATCTATGGCTAAGTCTTAGACATTTCTAACTAAACATGTCCAAAATAGAACTTATTTTCTTTCACCCAACTTCCTTCCCCCTTCCCAACATCCCTAGTACTGTTAAGGGAACACCATCTTCACAGTTCCTCCAGCCCACCACCTTGGTGTCATCTCTGATTCCTCACTGTTTCTCATCCTAATATATCCAGTCTGTTGCCAAAGCCTGTCAATATTAAGTCTGAAATATCTCTAAGATATGTTCCCTTCTCTCATTTGACACTGCCGCCACTACTGTACAGGGTTTTATCTCCTCATATCTGGACATCTGCAATAGCACACTGTTTAAAGTTTCTCTCCACCATAATTCATCCTCTATTGAGCCAACAAAGGGTCTTTTCCTAAAGTGCAGTTCTGACCATGTCTCCCCGCCCCCATAGACACACTCAGTAACTTGAAGGATCCCTGATCTCCTACAGAATAAAATAGAAAACCATCTTTTGGGCAGGCTTATTTCCAGTCTGATTACACCTTCTCCCTGTCACATACTCTACTCCAGTGACACTGGTCTCTAGGATGTTCACAAACAAGATGTTCAATTTCTGACTCCTTGTTTTTCTTTATTTCCCATGCACAGAATGCTCTCCCTCTTCATTTCTGCCTACTGGCTTCCTTTTGGCCCAACTAAAACCCCATTTTTTGTAAGAACTATTTCCCAACTCCGTTTTATCCTGTACCATATAGATGTTATTTGTATATATTTGTCTTCTTGTTGTTTCCCCCATTAGACTGGGAACTCATTTATCCAGGACTGTCATTTATCTCTTGAGTACTTGAATATGACATTTCTTTCTCTAGTAGCAAACAGAGATTAAGTGATTTGCTCAACATCACATAATTAAGAAATTTCTGAGCCTCAATTTGAATTCAAATCTTTCTGACTCTAAGTCTAGTGTTGTATGCACTGCCCCACCTAGCTCTGCGTCTGGCACATAGTAGGCACTTAATGTTTATTGACTAACTGATTCTTTGATCATATGAACAGCTCCTAGTGTTATACTGAAGAGAACTCCATGGAAAGGTCTCATATGTCAAATATATAAAGAACTTTGTCAAATCCAGAAGAATATAAGTCTTTGCCCAATTGATAATTATTCAAAGGATATGAACATCAGATGAAGAAATCAAAGCTATCTGTAGTCATAAAAATGCTGTAAATCATTATTGACTAAAGAATTGCAAATTAAAAGAAACTTGAGATATCATTATATATCTATCAGATTGACCAAAATGCTTGAAGAGGAAAGTGAGAAATGTCAGAGGGGTATAGAAAAATTGGGATACTAATTCATTGCTGATGGAATTGTGAACTGATCCGGTCATTTTGGGAAAAAAAAATCTGGAATTATGTCCAAAGAATTATTAAACTAAATCTACCATTTGATCCAGCAATATCACTATAAGGTCTGTTTCCCAAGATGATTATGGAAAAAAGAAAACAACCTGTATATTCTAAAATATTTATAGCAGCTTTCTGGCGGCAAAGAATTGGAAATGGTGGAGATGTCCATCAACTAGGGAATGGTTGAACAAATTGTGGTATAAGATCACAGTGGAATAATATTGTACTATAAAAATATGATTTTTATAATCTTAGAAAAACGTGGATATGCTTGCATGAAATAATGAAAAGAGAACTTAGCAGAAGCAAGAAAACATTCTATACAGTAATGACGATACTGTTTTAAGAACAACTTTGAGTGACTAAGTCATTTTGACTATAACGAATACCCAAATTATCCACAAAGGACCTATGAATGAAGATGCTATCTGCATCCAGAGAAAGAAATGATAAATAGAAGTATGTATAAAATGATTTTACATATATGGATATATACATACATATACATATGTGTGTGTACCTATTTGTGCCTAATGATAGCCATCCCAAAAGGGTAGGAAGGAGGGAAGAAAAAAAAAGAAAAAGCTACATGATGTCTTTATTAAATGTTTAAAAATAATGTCAAGTTTTACATAACAAATTTTTTATGTATCTTTTTTTCTATCTTATTATGTTATGGAAATGCTTCCTTTGTTTCTTATGTTCAGAATAAAAAATATTTTAAAAAATAAGAAAGGATGGGAAAAAAGAGACACTCTGGAGAGGCTCATCAAGGTTAGGGCTGCCCAACAGAAAGTCTCCCCTGCTCTCTCTTCTTCCACAAATATACTTCTCAACATTACTGTGTATATATTTAGTATTTACTTCTCTCTGAATATGTCATGCTCTTTCAGTATAATGGAAGTTCCCTAATGGCAAGGCCTATTTCCTTTTTTGCATATTTTCAATACTAGGAACATAGTAGGCCTTTAACAAATTCTTGTCAAATTAAATTAAAAATTGAAGGTGATTTTGCAAATTAAATTCTTTACTTTGGCACATTTGAAGATAGGTGGAAAAAATATATAAGTCCAATTAAATCAAAATCCTAGTAGGGCTTAGAATGCACATTTAATTTTGTATTTTGCTGTAAGTAGCTTGATAATAAAAATTATTAGTGAGCAGTTCACACGATGATCTCTATTAATAACTAAGAGGAGATTGTTTAAAGTGAATACTTTTGAAACCTTCATGAATAAAGAAAGGAATCCTAGACAGTCCTACATGTGCTACTTGCATGAGGAATTCTGATCTGGAAATCTGCCTCTCTACACAGCATTTCACATTTTTCCTGTCTCTCTCTCTCTGCTTCACCTTTCCTAAGCCTAATATTTGTTCTCATGAGGACCTCCTGATATTTTCTGCCCTCCCAAATCCAAACACTGAGAATTTAGCTCACTCTCTTTATGATCTCCATTCTGCAGGTGTTGGCCAAAGCACCTTTTTTTTTTTTGTCTCTTTAGACACTTGTCCTGACTCACGTATCCTGGATCATACCCACTATTCCCCTCCCAGACTGAGGAATATTGAAAAAGGAAGCCAAGCTGACTGGGTCCACTGAAATTGTATGTCATCTAATGTTAACTGGGTCCTCATAACTGCATAGAAATCCTTTATATCCTTCCATGACTGACTGTCTTAAACTCTACACAGAGGATATTCAAAATCCCCTTATCTCTACTGAAATATTCTCTGTGCCACACATAGCCTCTCCACTCTCAGAAGATTATGATTCTTTTATTTTATTGAGAAAAATGAAGGCACATGTCATGAGCTACCTGATGTATTCTGGACCACAGTATGAACCTCTCTACATATTCACCTGATCTTTCATCTTTGTTTTTTTCCTGTAAGAAGCAACAGGTGGCCCTTTTTCATGTGAAGATCAACGCCTTATTCCTTTGATGATGTCTCAACATTCCTCATCCATCACCCTTTCTCTCTTTAGGCTCTCTCTAACTGTTGGAATTAGCTAGAAACATTCTCAGATCTGCCCTATTCTTAAAAATAAAAGGAAAGGGGGCAAAGAAAGCCTGGACTTTATGCTACTCTTCCCTCAGGTCATCACCCTACATTTTTTCCCTCCCTTTCACAGCCAGCCTCCTAGAAAGAATTTTTTACTTCCTCTGCCTCCACTTCTATAAATCTCCACTTTTCAGTCCCCCCAGTAGGGCTTCTGATGCTAGTACTTAACTGAACCTGAGTTCTCCAAGGTTACTAAGGATGTCTTAAATGCTAAATCCAAAGACCATTCCTTGGTCCTCATTCCTCTTGATCTGAATTCATCTTTTGACACTGTTGGCTTCTCTCTTCTTCTAGATACTCTCCTCAGTATTTAGGCCATTGCCCCCATCTTTTACTACTTTTTTTTTAAGTAGCCCTTGCTGGTTCATCATCTATCTCCCCTCCACTGTTAAGTATGATTGATCCTCAAGGTTATGTTATAAGTCTACTTTGCTGCCATGGTGTCTCACCAGGTCTCATAGGTTCAATTTTCATCTCTCTGAAGATTATTCTCCCATGTATAAATCATTCCTTAATGTATTTCCTCTGTTCTAGTCTCATATAATCAACTGTTTGCAGGACATCTCTAAATGGATGGCCCATTGGCATCCCAAGCTCAATGTGTAAAAAAATAGCACTCATCTTTCTCCTTGAATCGTTCCTCCTTCCCAATTTTCATAAAGGATACTACCTTTCTGACAACTGTCCAGGTTTCTAACCCATGAGTCTTTACTGATTTTGCCTTCTTACTCAACTCCCATATCCAAGTAGGTATCAGGACTTATCAATTCTGTCTCCATAGCATTTCTAAACTCAGCCCTTTTCTTCCTCTAGCTTCTTTGCCACCAGGTCCTCATCACCTCTTACCTAGCCAATTGTAATAGCCTCCTAATTTTTCTCCCTGCTTCTAGTCTCTTTCTTCATCAAATAGGATAATTGCCAAAAACAATCTTTTTTTTTTAAATAATTTTTCTCCAAGTTGCAGACAAACTTCTCACCATATTAGAATATGAGATTTGCAAACAGACCTCTGGTGTCACCTAGTCTAACCCATAGTCTGAAAAGAATTCCCGCTATAACATGCCTGACAAATAGACCACTGGTAACATGCTTTATCAGCTTATTTCACATTACTTCCCTTCATGGATTATCTGCTACAGTCATACTGGACTGCTTGCCATTCCCTGAATCTAATATTCTCATGCCTATCTTCATACATTTGTTTTTTTTTTTATCTAATTATGTGTAAAAATGATTTTAATATTTAAAAAAATTGAGTTCCAAATTATTTCCCTCTTTTTCCCCTTCCCTAAGATGACAAGCAATTTGATATAGGTTATACAGTGGAATCATGCAAAACATGTTTCCATATTATTCATGTTGTAAAAGAAAACATAGATAAAACAAGGAAAAAAAGTAAAAAAAAAATAGTATTCTTTGAAATGCATTCAAACTCCATCAGTTCTTTCTATGGAGGTGAATAGCTTTCTTCATTCTAAGTTCTTTGGAATTATCTTGGATTTTGGTGTCTCTGAGAATAGCTAAGTCTTTCACAGTTGATTATAGTACAATATTTCTATTACTATGTACAATGTTCTCCTGGTTCTGCTCAATTAACTTTGTATCAGCTCATATAAATCTTCCTAGGTTTTTCTGAAAACATCCTGCTCATTATTTCTTATAACAAAATAATATTTAATCACAATCATATACCACAACTTGTTCACCCATTCCACAATTGATGGCATCACCCCAACTTCCAATTCTTTTCCATCACAAAAGAACTGCTATAAATATTTTTGTATATGTAGGTCATTTTATTATTCTTTTTTACTTCTTTGGAATATTGACCTAATATTGATGTTGTTGGTTCAAAGGTTATATGCATTTTTTATAGGCCTTTAGGCATGGTTCTTCCAGAACAGTAGGATCAGCTTACAACTCCACCAACATTGCATTATTGTTCCCACACCCCCTGTAACATTTGGTTTTTTTTTTCATATTAAACAATTTGACAAGTATGAGATAGTATTGCAGAGTTATTTTAATTTGCACTTCTCTAATCAATAGTGATTCAGAGGGTTTTTTAAAAAATATATGACTATAGATAGCTTTGATTTCTGTATCTGAAAACTACCTATTCTTATCCTTTGACTATTTATCAATTGGAGAATGACTCATATTCCTATTAATTTGACTCACTTCTTTTTATGTTTGAGAATGGGACCTTTATAAGAGAAACTTACAATAAAATTGTTTTCCCAGTTTCCTGTTTTCCTTCTAATCTTGACTGTATTGATTTGCTTTGTGCGAAACTTTTTTTTAGCTTAATGCTGTCAAAATTGTCCATTTTACATTCTATAATGCTCTCAGTCTCTTGCTTCATCATAAATTCTTCCCTTATCAATAGATCTGAGAGGCAAACTCTTCCATACTCCCCTAATTTGCTTATATTATCACCTTTTATATCTAAATAATTTACAATTATGTGGGTGTGAGATGTTGGGAAATTCTGTCCATGTATTTGTGCAAACCATTTTTCACACCTGGAATATACTCTATCCTTATCTTTGCCTCTTAGAGTACTTTTTTAAAAATATCCAGTTAACATGCACCTCCCTCTGGAAAGTCTTTATTTATTTCCCTTTCCTTGTCATCTTTGCTTCTCTCAATTTCTATCTTGTTTACTTATCTGTGTAAATGTGTTCCACTAGCAGCATGTAAACCCCTAGAAGACAAAGGACTCACCTTGTCATCTTTGCATCATCATTGCCTAAAAGTTGCAAATGGCTGGAACTTAGTTCAACCATTTTAGTTGTTTAGATGCAGAAATACTCAAAGTGATTTAATGGAAGGGGAGATTTCTGAAGCAGAAAATCCAATCAAAGCAGATTGCTAATCAGAAAGATTAGAAACAATTCTAATTAGAACAGATTTCTTATCAGAAATCACAAATTCTAATACTTGTTCTGCCACTCCACAGTTATGTGACATGCTCTTGCCAAGTCTCATCTCTCTTGTCTCAGTTTCCTCTTCCATTGAACGAGGAGAAGGCTAAGCTGAAAGATCTCTGATGTCCTTTCTAGCTCTGATATATTTTTGTTGTTGTTGTTGTTTCTCCAACTTACTGATAGGGAGCAAACTTGAAGTTATTATAAACAGACCGACAGGACTTCCAACTGTCTGACCATTATATCCATACCTAGTTAGTTACCAGATAGAGAAGCACCAACATCTGGGTTTTCAAAGCTAAGGGGCTCAGCAGCTGCATAGAGTCTCATCTGGCCAAATCACACAACTCTTCCCATGAGTGAACCCTAAAGCAAAACCTCACATCTCTCCAGGGTCAGAGAACATCTCAACCCTCATGACCCACTACACAATCACAAAATAATAAGGTACTGATGGTCATGAAAAGCAAGCCTCCCATCACAGGCTCCATGTGACCCACATTCAGCTCATTAGGGGGCAGAGTATATTTTCAGATCAAGGAAGGTCCTCAAATTCACTTAAGCCTATCAAGGAACAGAGAAGATCTTCAAACTCCCATTACCATTACACTAGGAAAGGTAAAGAAAGGAGTATTTCTAGTAGTTTTTAGGAAGTGCTCTAAGGTTATACTTCAGGAAGTCAGGACCATAGTTTCCTTGTGACAGATATGTGGCAAACACATGTCATAAATCATCAACTCATACATACGGGATATGGGCCTTGTGATCTTAAGAACATGAAGGCCTTTTTCCTAAACCTACTTTAATGGACTATGGTTAGATTAAACTCCAATATCCTATTTCACAATTTGTCTTATGCCAAACTGACACTTTTTTGAATTTCAAAAATAATTTTCTTTTCAAATATGAGTCGATTATAGCTTGGTCTGGAGCAAGTCAGAGGAATTAATTATACACCCAAAATCATTAGACCCAGAAAGGTTCTTTATCTTGAGAAATGTTCTAGCTATGTTACTGAATCAAAGTCACTTCTTTTTTGAACCTAGATTCTTTCACCTGTAAAATGGGGGGGGCAATATTTCTTGCAGTAACCAACTTTCAGCATTGAATAGGAATGTCTGTTGTCTACCTTTAGAGTCTTCTTTAGTTGGAAGTCATTATGGCCCTGTTCTTATGTCATTCTTGACTTTTCCTGCCTGTCCACTTGAATAAAAATGCAAATGAAAATGGGGAGGAGGAGAGCAAAATATGTTTGACCTTTTCTCTTATCCTATTCATTTGTGACAAATCTCTTTGCTCTGTCTTTCTGTCTCCTTCTTACCACATTCAGTATCTAAGAATTTCACCCATTCATACTCTTTCTTAAGTTAAATCCCTCACGTGCACTGAAATCACTGATGCCTGGGGATCCTGGCTTTCCCTTAGCCTGCTATTTTATTTCCTTCCCTGGGCAATATGCACACACACACACACACACACACACACACACACACACACACACTCCTTTTTTTTCCTCAAAATGCTACCCTCTCTCCAGTATTACCCTTGTATCAAATGCAATCTCTGCACACACAATCTTAAGTAAGCCCAATCATTTCCCCCTAGTCAATCAAGAGCAGAGACACTCAGTCAATTGTAGTATGACCTTCCTTCTCCCAACAGAATGAACTGAAGCTTAACCTGCATAATGGAAGGTTTACTTCCCAAAAACGACTAGTTATTGTAGATTGCACATTCTAGGAGAGAGCTCAGTGGAGGCAAAGCTAATGTCAGAGTTTCAGATTTAGCATTTGCATGTTTCTCTAAGGCCTGTGGGGGCAAAGAGATGCCAGTGCTGGCTAAACATAAGTAGATCACATATAGACCAATCCAAACTTTACTAATCCAGGAACTTTTGCACTTGGGATGATGATAGTGATGAATCTGAGGGAGAGAGGCAGAGATTGTGTGATGATATTATATTAATGAGGTATGCTGAAAAGGCAGAGAATTCACAGGGTTAGAGACCACTTTGTCTAACCACTACCTGAGTTAGAACATCATCCACTTAAATTCTAGGAAATAATAATTTAGACTCCTCTTGAAGACTTTCAAAGATGGGAAACTCACTACCTTTTGAGGCAACATTTTCCACTTTTTGATAAGTCTAATTGTTAAGGAATATGTTATTTATATCAAGCTGAAATTTTCTCTCTGCAACTTTGACACGTTTTTCCTAGTTTTGTCCTCTGGGGGAAAGCAAAATGAGTTTAAACTCTCTTCAATGTGAAATTTCACTCAAACACTTGAAGAAAGATTCCATGCACCCTTTATATCATCTATTTCCCAAGTTAAATAGTTCTGCCTCCTTCAATCAATTCTTGTATAGTCTAATTTCCAGTCCTCTAATTATAGGCTATGCCACAGGATTTCCAACCCCTAACCCCCAAAATTCATATAGACTTACTGTTCTACATCATTCACAAAATGGTTCTGCCTCAATTAATTGGGCAAATATTTGTTCATTTGGTTGTTTGTTTTTATCATTTCTGTGGTATGTGTGGAAGAATAAGACTTGGATTGGAAGTTAGAATACTGTGTTTTAATTTAGGCTATTCAATTT
Source organism: Pseudochirops corinnae (assembly GCA_028646515.1). Lineage (NCBI taxonomy): Eukaryota > Metazoa > Chordata > Mammalia > Diprotodontia > Pseudocheiridae > Pseudochirops > Pseudochirops corinnae. Next base: position 373,961,779 of record CM053585.1, read on the forward strand.
ATTAGCTAGTGAAGTTAGAGAAATTTCTGCACCTCTCAGGCCCTCAATTTCCTTATCTTATCTACTTGTATCATGTTTACATTGTAAAAACTTACATGTGTTGTCATGCCCAATGGAACATTTCTTTCCTCTGATGTGAATGGGAATGAGATAAAGGTTGAGACTAGAGAGAGAGAGAGAAAACACAGAGAAATGTAAAAAAATTTAGTCTTAGAGAATGACCATAATTGGTGTAATATCACAGAGAAAGGCCAGCAAAGGGGGCAGATAAGTCTGTTGACTCCGTGAAATGTTACTTGCTTTTTGATTCTTAAAAACTCATCCAAACTTTGTTCTGCTTTCATCTTTATAACTTACTTTAAAGATCACAGTGGAGTTCCTCTTTCTCTCTAAGTCTTGCAATAGCCTTTGGCCAAAAGTAATAAAAATCTTATCTGACCATAAATCATAAAATCCCAGAACTTTAGAATTGAAAAGGACCTTAGAGAAAAACTAGTTCAATTCCCTCATTTTCAAAGTGAAAGAATTGAGACCAATAAAGGCAGATGCTAAAAATTCCATTCCACTTGGAGACTGTAGAAGCAGCATATTCCTTTCCATTTTCTATCTGTAGAAGTTGTTGTGTCTCCTTCCAAGATGAATACTTCTTCCTATTACCATATCACATCCCCTTCTATCTCAGTGGTCATATTCCACTGTAATCCAAATGCCTGCATAATGGGGCACTTCTCCATGGTCTTGATATTGTGAACTCTTAAACTAGAATCTAGTTACTAGGTCCTTTACTAAATCTGTAATTCAGATTATCTGAAAGTGGATTTAGTAACAATGGTGACTATATATAGGTGTGTGTATATATTTATATATATATATATATATGTATATATATATATATACATATATAATCAACCTATACAATAGTCTGCTGAACTTTGAATATACAAGAATAATATTACAATAGTTACTTCTTTTTGAGCAATTTCTATCTGAACTGTACCAAAAAGAGATGAGAAAAATCAGATGAAAAATAAGTAACAATTAGAATGTTTTGCATAGTTATTTTGCATACTTACATAATTATCCAGACAATACTGATAATAAATGAATAATACCAGGACATAAACTAGTCCCAGGACTTTTTTTCTATCTGAATGTCATCAAAACTAAAGAAGAAGGAGTTAATACTAATCAAAATAATCAAATGCAAAAAAGAAAAGTTTGCAAACAGTTATCACTATTAATATAATGAATGACAAGACAGTTACATCACAGGAGGGCAGTGAAACTCCAGCTTGTCTATAAGGCTAGAAAGTAGCAGAACCAGGTAAGAGCTATAATTATTGGTTTAAGCATGGGACATGACTCAAGTCACTAGCAAAACACTTTGCCTGCTTCATCTCAGCCCAAAGGATAAAATCATCTTTCACTAATCATTTTTTCACATAATATAATCCATTTCATATTTACTACAAAAGTACGAGAATACCAATGACTCCCTCCCCAAATATAGGCCAATTATGTATTTAAGAACATTATAAAAATTTTACAAATTGCATCAACTCTTTTGATCTGTAAATGCAAGAAGATAATATGTTGACTAAAGAAGAAAAGGGATGTGGGGGAAAAAAATGTCCCAAGCATGTAAAAAGCATCCTCTAATTGATTGGGCCTATTAAATGAGTCGACTGAAAGCATTGTAACTACTTCATTAACTTTTAACATTATAAAACTTTTGGCTAAGTTCCATACCCATGTCTTTTTTTCTTACTGAAAATATACAAAATAGACAAGTATCATGGCAACACTAGAATATTTGATGTCCACATGGGGAAAAAGAATTTTCTGTTTCTAACATTTCCCTAACACATTAATGTCAAGAACTTTACAAAAAATAAAATGTGTTATCTTTTAATAAAACAGTTTAAGTTCATTATGTCTCTGTTTAGCCTTAAGTTAATTATTATCTTTCTTAAAAAGAACTGATTATTTCTTCTAAGCTTAAAGGAGGCTTTGTCCAACACATTTTATTAAACACTTGATGTATATAGATTGCATTGAGTTTTCAGAATTTGTTAAATAGAACCCCAAGGATTTGTGATGGCAAATTAGAGAAAGGTTACCTTTAAGGAGCAGGGACTTATTGTTCAATTCAGATTATAAAAGTAAATATTAGAAATTATGTAACTCATCATGGCAGAGTACATAGGTCTGTTGCATTGTCACCCACTCTTCACCAGAACCTGCTGACACGACCTTTTTTCCCCTTTTTTACCCAGCTTGATCGCAACAAGTAATGACAGGATTCTCTATCAGTCAAATCAGAGTCTCCACCAAATCTGTGACTAAGACCATAATTTGGCTTTGTCCTTACTTTGAGCTTTGCTCATTGTGACTATGAGGAAGAGAAAGACTGCCAAAATATGGAGCTTATTGGAGTGGGCATGATAAGAAAATATTTATCTGTGGGATGCTTGTGAATATAAACTGAAACACCAACTCACTCACAGTGACTGACATTTCAGAAGAATTGAAAATTGTGATATTTTTTTCTTTCTTTTATTTGCTTTAGCAAAAAGAAGGGCAATTTGTGGGAAACAGTTGCACTCTTTTGAGAAGATGTTTATTCAGCTTGTATCACTGAGACATCATGAGTGTGTTTATATTCACAACAGAATGGGGGAAGACAATGTAACTTATAGCATCATTGAATACCAGTCACTGTAGGCCATAGAGTCCAACTGTATAAAGGAGGAAAATCAGGCTGATGGAGCATCCAGAAGACAACCAGAATGATGAAGGGCCAAGTGCTTGTCGTTTAAGGAAGAAAGACCCTATAGATATTTAAAATTATGAAGCAAATGTTAGAAATTATATCACTCACCAGGGCAGAATGCTGAAGTTCTGGAGAAGAGTAGGCAGGTGAGGAGAAGTAGCTGTCTTCATGTACTTTTCAAAAGTTGTTATGTGAAAAATTAATTCCACTTGTTCTGTCTGCTCCCATAGGGTAGAACTTGGAGGAGTGAGTGAATGTAGAAAAGAGGCAAGCTTAGGCTTAATGAAAAGTAGAAAAAAATCATGATGATTTTAGCTGTCCCAAAGTCAAATATGTGACCTCAAAACTTACTAGGCTGCCAGGGAGTGGGAGGTTTCTAAGCAAAGGTTACATCAGCATTCTATGTATACTTTTTCACTGACAAATGTTCAAGATAATCTTTGAGGTCTTGTTCAACTTTGAAATGCTGTGATTCTATAAGTTCGAGACTCAGCCAAGATTTCAGAAAATAGCCGAGCTGATCACCCAGCCACCCAGAACTAGCTTATCCAGACACCATTTCTCTCTTCATAGGATCATAGCCTGATTTTCCTAGAACATTTTGGACTCCTTCCAGTCCCATCCATCATAACTAGCATCTAATCTAGGAATGAAAGTCTCTGTTTTCAAGGACCTGTAAACTTGTCCCTACCCTTCCCATCAACAGGTCCCCTTTTCATTTCTTTATTACCATTATGGTGTCATGATTCTATTGCTATATTACCTCAGAGAATTGTAAGATCATATGGTCTATACCTTTCCATTTGACAGATGAAGAAATTGAAGCCTATAGATGAGAAATGACTTGTCCCAGGTCACTCAAACATAAATAACAAAGTCAAAATTTGAACTCAGTTTTCTTATTCTAAATGCAATTCTTCCTTATGCCACACTGCCTATTTCCAAATTAATACAGCATGGGACTTAGCGACATGTATAGACCAAATGAATATACACAGTCAAGAAAATAGTAGCAAAGAAAACAGGAATTGAAAGAGTTGAATTAAATCCCACCTTTGATACTCACTAACTTTAAGACGTTGGGCATGCCACTTGATTTCTTCAAGCTCCATTTTCTTCTACCTAGACAAGCAGGTATATCTCCAGAATCATGATAGGATTGGAGATCTTGCCAGACAAAAACTGGTTGAGAGAACTGGCAAAGTTTAGCTTGTCCACCAAATGGACCTGGGTGCCCTATGATAATGAAGTGAAAACTTAGTGCTGTATGGTAAAAGAAGGTTCCTATCAGTTTTCAAGCAAAGGCATCTGTGCAGCAGGTGAGATTCACTATTTGAGTTAGAATAAATGATGTCCGTGTTCCCTTAGAATCTCAAGTCTGTTATTCTGATACTATAAACAATCAATTTCCTTGTTTAATCAATAATGAAAAAAAAGGTTTTACATTTACATTTGAATGTACTAAGTGTTTGCAGACTTATATATCAAAATCATGGGATCTTAGCTTTGGAAGGAACCTCAGAGCTAATGAACTGAGCATCCCTGAACAAACACCCTTTTGCCTCCCCAACACATTGTCAATCTCTTGCTAACAGCTTCCAGAGATGCGGGCTTCGTTCCTCTTGTTCCATAACTGGTTTGACTGAAATGCATTCCAAACATGGAGGACAAGGCCAAGATGCAAAGTGTAGGCAAAGCTTTGAATGCAGGAAATGGAATGCTGAGTTTAGGGAACAGAAACTAGGCCAGTATTGCAGGAAGTGAGAGGATGGGAAGACAGTGAAAGCCACATAGATTTCAGGTGACAGAGCTTGGGTTTGAAGCCATTTCTATTCCTTCTAAATCTGCTCAGCTAAGTACAAACTCCAGATCACACTAGAGACTTATATAACAAACATGACCGTCAAGAATGCATACCTTATTCTGCTAATGTATTCTGAATTTCCTAACCTGGAATATAAATCACCTGGCTCTTGTTCTTCCTGTCTCCTGGTCAGAGTCAGTACATATGTGATATTGATTCTTTTCTTCCCCTCAAGCATGAGAAATATACATTTTATTTACTCCACAAGCAATTCCCAACATCCGCAGGCTAATTGTTGACAACATACATGGTGCTGGCTGCCAAAGAAATTAATACAATTTGCTACCTGAGGAGCTCTGAAAAATAAAGCACACACACACACACACACACAAAATGAAGTCTTTCATGATCTTCAATGGGCCTGAGAGACAGAGAGATGAGGAGAAAGCCCCTGAATTACTGGTGATCTGTATTCCATTTAAGGCATCAAGTGGTAACTCCTTGACATTGAAATTGACTCTCTGAGTACAAGAAGACTGACAAAATTGAATGTTTTTGGTGAGGAAATGGGGGGGGAGGGGGAGAAGGGAGAGATGTGCTTGCTTGAATATTTCTTGCAGAATAGTCTACAAGTACTTTTAAGATGGGATATCTTTAAGTTGGTGACCCAGGGCAATAGAGTTCCTGCCTCCTCTATTATGAGTGGCCCTTTATGAGAAGGCTAGGGCCAATATCCCAACACATTCAGCGGCTTCTTTTGAATGAATCAGCTCCCACTCCAGGGAAAATTACTTGTTGTAGGAGTTGAGGAAGAAAAGGACAGGATTTCTTCTGGCAGGAAAACAAGAGCTTTCTGCCCCCTGGAGGCTGCTTCATTGAAGAAAATTCCACAGAGAGGGCATTTGTCATTTACAGAATCAAAATGGCAGGATTCAAAGCTCAGAGGGGTCTTTAGCTCATCCAGGCTAAAAAGCACCTTGCCCTACATAAAGTGGATAAAGAAGGTGAGAACCAGCGAGGAGAAAGGAACTTACTCAAACTGCCATAGTTTGGATTTGAAGTCAATGTTGGAACCAAAGGGAAAAAGTTCTGGTTGTTATGCTCAAAAGAATATGGGCTGAGAGATAGGAAATCTTCCTTTGAATTTTACCTCTTCCAGCAATTCACTATGAATTGTTCTAATGTAAAATTAGGCTATCGAACTAGTTGATTTCTGGGAAATCTTCTCATGTTTCAATTCCATAATTCTCTTAAGATATTTTTCTTCTTTGGTCCTCAGTTTCCCCATCTGCAGGATAAAGTTGGTGGACTAATACTTAATAAAGATCTTATAGCTCTAGAATTCACTGGATATAAGTCTAATTTAGAATCTGTCCAATGTCTCTCTATTCACTGATAACGTTGGTGGTTCCCTAGTGACTCCCAAAGTAAAGAGTTGCATTAGGACTCACCCAAACCCTCAGGTTTCATCGCACTGACCACTAATAATTTAAATCAATTCTTCTTGTTAGGTAAAAAATATAAGATAACGGTGGGTACTACATAAACATCATTCCTGGGACCCTGGATCTCCAAACTCTAAAGCAGTCATTAACCTTCACCAACTCAAATAAAGAAGTAGAAACTCAGTAGTCAAGGTAGTGGAAGAGCTGAGTTTTGAACCTAGGGTCTCTGACTATAAATGCAATGGTTTTATTTTTTTTTTCACAGTGGAAAGCAGCAGTGACTAAATGTAATGTTGATGAATAAACCAAGTTCTCCTATACCCCATGCTACTGTATCCGACAGTAAGACTTACCTGATCAAAGATCATGAAAAATGATGGTTAGGGCTTTGCCTGACTTCATTCTCAGGGATGAGAAATGGTGTTTCAACATCACTCCTCTCTGAGTCCCTCTTCTAGTAGATGTCTATGTATCCTTCGGATCCTCTCAGCCCTCACTCAAAGATGGTGGATGGCTAGGTATATATAAGGTCAACTGATTTGGGGGTGTGATTATGGGGTGTGCACTTGCCTAAAATTTGTGCAAATTCTTCATCCATTTGGAAGATTTATTCAGAAATTCATTATATTAGAAAGGGGAAAAGGCAGCTACTCAGGGCCCCTGGATTCTACAAGATGTGCTCTTTACTTGCTGGGAAACCTTGGATAATGTCTCATTTAAACTTTTTGAGTGTCAGTTTCAATATTTGTGAAATGAGAGAGTGGGATTAGATTGTCTCCCAGTTCTGACCCTCCATGTTCTGAGGCATCTTTCAGTTCTGACACTATTCTAAGATCCCTCCTAGATCTGACATTCTTCATTCCTAGACCACTAACAGTTTCAGCATTCTATATTGTAAAGTCACTCTGTTACTTTTTAATTTTAATTTCTCCTCCTCGATGTCTAATATACTCTGCTGCCATGACTCCATCTTGGGTTCCCTCAGGAGTCTTGAAGGGAGCTTATGTGAACAGAAAAAGAAACCCACCCTACCAATGACCAATACTTCCCCACACGGGGAGACAAAGGAAGAATATCTGTTGAAAATTCACCCTCAATTTGTGACCAGACAATATATATTATCTTTCCAATTCAACTAGATTCTTTTTCCCCACAGGGTCAGGACTTTTCATCTCTAGCTGTTCCTCTCCCACATTTCTCATTATTGCCCCTAAAGCAGGTGCCAGCCTACTGGTCATATAGGCCAATTGCTTAAAGCTTAGGACAGTTAGTCATTACTCTTCTCTTTATCAGGTGGCACAATTTTCTGAGCCTCTCTTAAGAGAACAGTGACCCTGCTGTGGGAGAACACTCAATTTGCTCCATGAAGACACCTGGGCTAGAGGAGCAAAGAAGAAAGAAAATAGCACATGCAACTTGGTACTGGGAGGTTTGTGGCAGGGGATATAAGCTGGTGTGTGGGACCTCTGGGGAGGGGCTGGCTCTGGTATTTCTCCGATATTGACCAGTAGCTTTCTGTAAGTTACTTAGCACCCTAAACTTCCCTTTGGAGTTATTAGGGACAGCTTCCTGTTGAGGGAAGACATTTAATAGTAGCACTGAATGATTTTTTTTAAATAGGGACTGACAAGCCCAGGTGAGCTTCCATATGGGGGCCACTGTGCAAACCAAATGAGGAAGCATGTGAATAGGAAAGGCATAATAAACTATAAACCGCTGTCTACATGTAAGGGATTATAAAGGACAATCAGTTACTAAATAACTTGAAAGATCTCTGATTTCATCACTTTCTATCCTTTTATTTAAGTCTCCATTGGGTACTAAAGTGATACAGCTACAACATCACAAGATAGCCAGGCCTGTAGAGAGATGTTTCTCACATTGGAGGACAGGAGAGGGTCTTACACATAGAGGATCCTTAATGTTTGGATGGAATGGAATGAGCTAGGTTGATCCTGGTGGATGGATACTCTGTCCCCATGATGGGTCACATGTGTCAAGACTTGCCTTTCACTGGTACAATCTTCTAGGTATGGTAACACCTCCATACCATGTCCTGACTATCTCAGGGGAACTTTCATGGAGGATTCAGCATCCTTATAAAATCAATCAATGAGGAAAATCATTAGATTCTGAGAAGTATGTTAGGTACTGGAGGAGTATATGCCAAAATTGTCCCTGCCCTCAAGAAGCTTGTATTGTTCTGGAGGGAAATAGCATATACACATAGAAATAAACAGAAAATTCCAAGTAAATCTAAGAATAAAACTGGAGGAGTGGTACAAAAAGGCTTTCTGGAGGGGGGGGGTGTGTGTCTTTGGGCTGAATTCTAATGGAATCCAGAAATGCTAAGAGTGTGAGGTGAAGAGGGGGAGCACTGGAGGCATGGGGCATGGCAATTCCAAAGTCATGGTCATGGGGGGCAAAATGTTATGAGTGAGAATTGGCAAGTGGACCAGGTTGGCTGGAATTGGAGAGTATGTGCAAGTCAATCTGGGAAATTAAGTAGTGAATGGTTTTAATTGCCAAATGGGAATTTTTACTTTATTCCCTGGAGGCGTCATGGAATATCTGGAGTTTCTTGAGCATAAGTGCCACAGTCAACCCTGTGCTAAAGAGATCTGAACTCAGCAGCTATGTAGAAGACATATGAGGGAGGAAAGAAACTGGCATTCAGAAGGTATTATAATGTGCCAAGCGAAAATAAAGGAGAATTTGAATTAGGGGGAATGTCTGTGTGAGAGGAGGCAAGGGGCCTCGAAAAAAAAGATGCCATAGCTATGGTGTAAAATTGACAAGGCTTAACAACAGATTATATCTGGAGGATGAGTGAGAGGTAAAGATAACTTTGAATTTTCAATTCTGAAGGACTAGAAGGATGATAGTGCCTTAGAAATTGGAAGGTCTGAGGAGAAATAGGTTTGGTGAGAGGGCTAAGAATAAGTGGAGTGATAATGAGTTGTGCCTTGGACATGAGATGTCTATGAAATATCCATTTTGAAATTTCTAATATGAAATTGCAGCTGGGAGTCTGGAGCTCAGGAGAGAGATCAAGCCTACATACAACAAATTTGGGGTGAGGATCTACAGTAATTATACCCATTACCACAGACACTCACCAGGCAGTCTAGATATGTGATTTTTATTATTTCTATAGCTTGGTAAAGGGCCCAGCCCCTATAATTGGTAGGAAGCTCTGGGTAAATTAGAATACTCCCTTTACCAATCCACCCCTACAACTTGGAGTTATAGAGAGTGGATTGGGAACAATTAGATATGAAGTGACTTGTTTAGCATCCCAAAGCGAGGAGAAGTCAGAGGGAGTCTTTGAACTGCCTAGTTCAAAGTATTCCTAGTATTCCTGGTTCTCAAGGCTTGTCAGTATCCACATTGTCAACTACCCTTCTAAATTCTGTAAGAGTGATACTTTTGTTTGCATTTCTATAATAAAGCACTTTTGTGAATCCACTGAAATTGACCTTAGCAATGGCCTTTTGCTGAAATTGCTCACTCATTGGCCTCTGAGGTCAATTTCAGCTATAAAGCTATGCTGCTATGACCCTCAGAACTCCTTCCCAGCTGACTTCCAAAATTCTCTCTCTCTCTCTCTCTCTCTCTCTCTCTCTCTCTCTCTCTCTCTCTCTGTCTCTGTCTCTCTCTCTCTCTCTCTCTCTCACACACACACACACACACACACACACACACACACTCCAGACTTGATCTGCCTGGATCATGCTAAATTATCATGCCTCCAGCTTCAGAGGTGTTCCTACCTATTCCATTGTTCCCATCCTGGTGCCCCTCTAAGCTTAGATCACATCATTTAGTAAGTTGGCAGGCATTTATTAAGTACCTACTCTATGCCAGGCTCTGTACTAACTGTGGATACAAAGTTAGGTCAAAAGTATTTCTTGCTCTCAATGAGCTCACAGTCTAATGGGAGAAACCACACATACAAAACTACATTTACATGATATACAGTGTAAATACAGGGTTAGGAGCCAGATTCACTAACTGTGCTTATAACCAGAGTGAGAGGTATAAAACTGTATTGGAAATCGTGGAAACATTATCACAGGACAAAGGCAGCCAAAAGAAGGAAAGGTGTGCTTTGCTTTGATGCCATCCCCCTGCCTCTGCTCCAGGTACACTTGAGTACTTCATGGACATTACCATAATGATCTCAATCAAGACAAAAACAATAGGTTGGCAAAGTGCATTAGAGATCAGCTCATCAGAGCCCTGAAGCAGCCCTGTGAGGTAGGTACTATCCCCATATTATGGATGAAGAGATGAAATCACAAAAAAAGGTGCAGTGAATAATATATCCTTGACTTGTTCCAGGTCACACAGGCAGCATCCAAGCCCAGGCCACTTGACATACTGTTGCTACCCTGCCATAGTGGCCTTGAAATATAATAAATTAAGAGTCTGTTCTAGAGGAGGGTGGAGCCAAGATGGTGGCGTAGGAGCAGCAAAGTACCACAACTTCCAAACAGCCACCTCAAATACCCATAAAATATGACTCTAAACAAATTTTAGGGCTCTAAAACTCACACAAATACACCTCTCATTGAAGGCAGCTCAGCAGAAAAAGATCACAGCAGCTCTGGGAGCCAAAAGCAGCCCATCCTGAAACCATGGTGTGGCCTGGAGGGACTGGGGGGAGAAGGGTTGGGGGGGGGGGGTTGGTGGTAGTTGAGGTGGGGGGAACGGCCAGGACAAGCCACAGCTGGAGCTTCAGAAGAGTGGACCAGTGGCAGATGTGGCAGTTTCCAGAATTATCAAGCCATAAGAAACAAGGACTAAGTGA
>CM053585.1:373973113-374003851 GCA_028646515.1 Pseudochirops corinnae
ACACACACACACACACACACACACACACTTATTATTATTATTATTAACTACATCCAAGTGGGAATTAAGATACACAGGCATTGTGGCAGGGAGATCCCTCCTGCCCTACCGGAAAGTCAGAGGGGCAAGGGGGAGGACATAGGAGAGAACAGATTGGGGGAGGGGTTATACACTGGGATGTCTGTTTTGAGGAGTTGGGTAGGGGAAAGATGGGGAGAAAATTTGTAACTCAAAATCTCATGGAAATGAATGATGTAAATAAGAAAATAAATTAATTAATTAATTTTAAAAAATCTATTCTAGAAGTGGTTTCATCTGCTTACAGCCAAGGGCTTGAGTCCTGGGAGCCTTTCTAGTACAACCTTTGCAGACAAAGCCTCAGGTACATCTTAGATCTATGGTCATCTGTCAGAAAGCACAGCTAGGAGAAGAGAAGGGCAATGGGTACTAGGTGTGTGTGGGGGGGTCCTTTTTCAATGGACTTGGGATCTATTCAGCATAGGTCCTAACTTCATTAGCATAGACTGGGAGAAACCCAAGCCTTCTGCTCCTACAATCTCCGTCCATACAATAGAGTGGGCTGCTTTGGGAGATAAGGGGTCCTCCCCCACTGTGGACCTGCAGACAAAGATTGGCTGATGAATTATCAAGGACACCTGTTGAGTGGCAGTTAGGTCTATTTGGTCAATACATCACCACAGTTTATTAACCACCAAACACATGCTCTACACTATTGCTATAAAGAGAAAATTGTAGTAGTCCTTATCCTCAAGAAAATTAACACCCTATTGTGAGAGAAGCATATATGTTCATCCTTGCAGACAAAATATTTTCAAAATAGCTGACAGTATTTTATTTTGTGGGTGAGATGTGGTGGGAAACTGGAAACCTCGGAAGATGTGTTGCTTGAGTAGATTCCTGAAGGAAACAAGGGATTCCAGGAGGCTAGGGGAGAGATGACATGTTATCTGAGGTTTCTTTAGCCTCTAAGGTTATGCCTTTCCTTCACAGAGGATGTTCTCAACATGGACACAATGAAAGAAAAGTCCTATAGGACTTTTCACATTCCCTGGGTATCTGGCGGCAACTGAGGTGATCTGTCTATTTTCCATGCTTCTCTCTCTGTGGGTACCCTACTTCTTTTCTCAGCCCTTTCCCTTTGAGGCTTTTCCCACAACTTTGACCAGTCATCATTGCTACTCAGCTTCAGAATATTGACATCCACCCTCCTTCTCTCCATATTAAATACTCTGAATGAAATACTGAATCTGATCTATATGCTTCTGTCTTTGAGGGACCATTCCTCATTTCTGTCTGCCTCCCTGCCTTTGGCCAATTTCTTTTCCAGGCCATAATCACTTTTCATACCTTGTTTGCTATCTGGGAATCAGAGGTGACTTGTTCCTTCCCACCCTGCCCTTGACAGGCAGAGAATTGTTTGAATTATGAATATCAGCTCGATACTGACAAGTGAAAGATTCTGCCAACCTTCAGAAACTGACAAGAATAACATGGTATTGAACTTGTTCAGAGAGGAGTCCAGAATAGAAAGTTCAATACTGTCTCTCTTACCTGATGGTTAGAAGTCCAATAAATCTTGTCCCTGACAGATACCTGCATGTAATCTAACTAAGTGAATGAGCTGAGATCCCCTTCAAGAACAGATGTGGTATTCACAAAGACAGGTCCTTCACCACAACCATTAATACTGAAAGACAGCCTCTAGAATATGGGCAACTTTCCTTCAGAAAAGGGAACAGAGAGATTGGGAAAGGTGTAGGGTCTCCCAACCCTGCTCTCTTTGGAGACATTAATTTCTGATAAGAGATCACAGAATAACAAGGTTGGAGAGGCCTCAGATGGCAGCTGATCTCACCTGGACTGAAGCAGTAATCTTTGTTACAGAAACCCTGAGAAGTGGTCACTCAATCTTTACCTGAACTTTACCATTAATGGGAACCTTATGGGCATCCCCTACCATGTCTCTCTCTGTCCATCTTTCTCTACCTGTCTCTGTCTCTCTGTCTCTGTCTCTGTCTCTGTCTCTTATTCCCTCCATCAAGATGATTATAAATCCCCTTCTATATGACATCCCTTCAAACACTTGAAGAGAACTCTCTAGCCCACCCACTGTCTAGTTTACTATCAATTTCTTTCTACCAATACTTTCATGGCATAATATTTAGACTTCTCAACATCTACTAACTCTATTCCTCTGGTTGTACTTCTACTTAACAAAGTCCTTCTCATGCTTAGAACTCAACACAGAACCTAAGATGGCTTCTAATCATTTGAATAAAGAAGGAAGTGATCAGACTTTTGAGAAGGGGACGGGTAAAAAAAGAGAGAAGGATAAACAGAAGAAAAAAGAATGGAGGAAAATGTACTACTATATCTGTGAATATGAATGGGATGAATTCACCCATAAAATGGAAGCATAATGGTTTGGAAACCAGAACCCAAAAGGATCTAGTTTACAAGAAACATACTTGAAAAGAAAGATATACAGAATTAAAATAAAGGCCTGGAGTAGAATCTATTATGTGTCAGCTGAAGTGAAAAACTCAGGAATAGCAATCATCATCTCAGACAAAACAAAAGCCAAAACAGACCTAATTAAAAGTGATAAGCAAGGAGACTACATCTTGCTAAAAGCTATGATAGACCATAAAATAATATCAAATTTCATAGCTTCCAAATTCTTAAAGGAAAAGTTAAATAAGTTACAGGAGGAAATAGTAAAACTATAATACTGTGGAAACTGAATTTCCCCCTCATAAAGCTAGATAAATTTAACCATAAAATAAATAGGAAATAAGTTAAAGAGATGAAAAAAATTCAGAAAAATTAGATATGACAGACCTGTGTTGTGTGGGGGGGGGGGGAAATTATGGTAATGAAAATGAACATGGATTTTTCCTAATTGTACATGTTCAAAGTGTCCTAGTTCAAAAAGAAAAAGACCAGTTGTTAGAGCATAAAGCAGAAATATTAAGTACATATTTTTCTAGATCATAATATGATAAAATTATATTCAATAAAGGTCTATAGAAACAAGAATTAAAAATGACTTGAAAACCAAATAATCCAATTCTACAGAATGAGTGGATGAAAGAACAAACCAGAGAAATAATCAATAATTTCATTAAAGATAATGGCAATAATGAGACAACAACAAATTTTGTTGGATGGAGCCAAAGCAGTACTTACGGGAAAATTTATATCTCTAAGCACACACACACACACACACACACACACACACACACACACAAAAACACAAACTATACATACACATATATATAAAGAGCAGATCAATGAATTGGGCATGCAACTATAAATAATAAAATCTTAAATTAAGCACCAAAATTAAAATCCTCCAAAATCAAATGAGAGAGTAACAAAATTAAAAGTAAAAAAAATAATTAAACTAAGAGATGGTTCTAGGGGATAATAAAATAGACTATTGATTGATTTGATTTTTTTAAAAGAAGAAAACTATTTGAACAGTATCAAAAATAAAAAGGGTGAATGTACCACTAATAAAGATGAAAATAAAGAAATTATTAGTAGTTTTTTTCCCAATTACATACCAATAAAACCAACAATCTAAGAAAAATGGAAAAATATTTACAAAAAGTACAAATTGTCCAGATTACTAGAAGAAGAAGAAGAAATACAACATGTAAATAACCTTATTTTAGAAAATAAGTTAGTGTGGCTAGGTGGCACAATGGATAGAGCACTGGCCCTGGAGTCAGGAGGAACTGAGTTCAAATACGGCCTCAGGCACTTAACACTTATGAACTGTGTGACCTTGGGCAAGTAATTTAACCCCAGTTGCCCTGCCTTCCCCCCTCAAAAAAAGAATGAATGAATGAATGATTGAATAAAAAAAATTGAAGGAGCCATAAATAAGTCACCCGAGGAGGGAAAAAATCACCAGGACCAAATGGATTTATAAGTGAATAGATCAATAGGAGTCCTGCCAAATTCCTTTCATTACACAACTATGGTTTTGATACCTAAACCAGGGAGAGCAAAAATAGAGAAAGAAAACTGCTGACCAGTTTCCCTAATGAATATTGATGCAATAAATTACTAGCAAGGGGATCACAGTAATAGATCACAAAGATCATACACTATGACAAGGTAGGATTTATACCTGGAATGCAGGGTTGATTCAGTATCAGGAAAACTATCAGTATAATTGATCATATCAATAAGAAAAGCAACACAAATCATATCATTATATCAATAGATGAAGAAAAAGATTTTGACAATATAAGACACATACCTATTCAAAAACACTAGAAAGCACAGGAATCAATGGAACTTTCTTTAAATGAGAAGTATCTATCTAAAATCAAGAGCAAAGATTATCTGCCTTTCCAATAAAGCTCAGGTGTCCATTATCACCCTTATTATTCAGTATTGTATTAGAAATGCTAGCTATAACCAGAAGACAAGAAAAAGAAATTGAAAGGATAAAAGTAGACAATGGAAAAACACAACTCTTACTCTATGAGGGTATACTTAGAAAAGCCTAGAGAATCAACTAAAAAAATAATTGAAGCAATGAACTTAAGTAAAATTGCAAGATATAAAATAAATCTGTATAAGTAATCAACGTTCCTATTCATACCCTCAAGCCAGCAATATCACTATGAGGTTCATATACCAAAGAGATTTTTTAAAAGAGAAAAGGACTTATATGTAGAGAAATATTCATAGCAACTCTTTTTGTGGTGATATAGAACTGGAAATGGAGAGGATACCCACCAATTGGAGAATGACTGAAAATGTAGTGGTATATAATTGTGATAGAATAGTATTGTGCTATATTAAATGACAGCAGGATGGTTTCAGAAAAAAAAATCAGAAGACTCATTTGAGCTGTTGCAAAGTGAACTGAGCAGAATCAAGAGAACATTGTGCACAGCATCAGCAATATTGTAATGATGATCAACTGTGAAAGACTTGGTACTTTGATTAAGATAATTTTGATCCCAGACAATCCCAAAGGACCCAGGATTGAAAAATGGTTTCTATGTGCAGAGAGAGAACCAATGGGCCCTGAGCACACATTGAAGCAGACCCCCTTCACTCTATGCTCCCCGTTTTTCCTTGTTTTCTTTTTGCAACATGATTAATGCAGAAATGTCTTGCATGATTTCATGGGTATAATTGATATTATATTGATTGCCTTCTCAGCATGTAGGAGAAAGGGAGAAAGGAGGGAGAGAGTTTTGGAACTCAATTTAAAAAAATGGATTGTAAAAATTAAAATTAAAAAAAATATATTTGGGGGTAAGTAGATAGGGGATTATGGACAATTTAAGAAATTTCCTTTTTTCTTAGACCCACATCTAAAAGACCCAGGTGAGGAGTGCATGCTCTAAGAAGACCAGAAGAGATTGACTGCAATTGAAACATGCCTTTTCAATAGAAATGCTAGCTATCGCATATAACTTTTTCAATAGGAATGTCATTCTGTGGATGTATACAAACCCATTTCAATTTTTCCTCAGTCAAATCTTTCTTAAAACCCTGTTGTCAGTCCCAATCTTGCACTCAACATTGTGGACAGTACAAAGATGTGTAAGCCAAAGTTACTGTCCCCAGAGGCTAACAGACTTGGTATTGAGAGAGAGAGATTCACAAACTGAGAATAATGTGAGAACAATAGAAGAAAGTGGATACACAATCAAGGGCTAGGGATATGTGTGTGTGTGTGTGTGTGTGTGTGTGTGTGTGAGAGAGAGAGAGAGAGAGAGAGAGAGAGAAAGAGAGAGAGAGCACATATAAATGTTGTGTTAGACACCAAGGTGGGGGGGAAATTTCTGGGGTCTGGGACTAAGCAAGCTAGCCAGAATATCTGAATTCCAATCTCAGTTATGATACTTACTGTCTTTGTGACCTTAGGTAAGTCAGTTCCCTGTTCTGAAACTCAATTATCTTCTCTGAAAGGTGAATGAATTGGATGAGATATCCCTTAAGGATCTTTCCCACTCTGACATTATATGAATCTGTGGCAAATTCAGAGAAGAGAGATATTTAATTAAATTAAATCCAATAAACACTATTAAGGGGTATTACACCTAAAGCAATTATTAGGCACTGTGGATATGAGGATTTTTTTTTTTAAAGGCCTTGACCTTTAAATAGATTGTGCTTGACTGGGTATTCTGACAAGTTCACCCACATAAGTACTGCAAAGTGAATTATGAGGGCAAAGAATACATGGGCAGAAAGCTTCGAGCGTATGTGAGCAGAGAAATGGCACTAACAACTGTATGATCTAGGAAAATGTTGCAATTTTTTTATCCTTTACGCTACCCTTTACACTGAACTTGTAAGAATAATGAGCATTGTGACAGATGGAGATAAGGACAGGATCCATCCTAGTTCTGGGGCTGGCCCACACGAATGGGTGGAGGCAGGAGATGACATGTCGGTCTGGGTAAATGGATAGAAGTGCATTGAGTTGGAATGTGGACTGAATGAAGAGGGGACGGTATTGGATAAAACTGGAAGGAAATTGGAACAAGATTGCAAAAGGCCTTATAAGCCAGACTGTCATCTAAAATTTATCCTTGAGGTAATAGGAAGCCACTGTAGGGAAGTGATATGGTTAGATTTATGTTATCAGGAGAAGGTTTTGTCAACTGTGTGAAAGATGGACTTTAAAGCAGAATGGATGTGGTTGGGGGGATTGTTACAGTAACTCCTGTGAGAAGGCTTGAGGATCTGCTTTAAGATGACAGTAATGGGCATGAGGAGGTGAGTCGGGATCCAGGACAAATGGGAGGAGACTCAATAGGATGGACCAACTGGCTTGGATAATGGGCGGGTGAAGGAGATCCCAAGGTTTGGAGCTGGGGGACTCAGGACGCTAACACCATCAATACAGAGAGGGAAGCCAGGAGGAAAAGCAGCTGTAAGAGCCACACTGATGGCTCAGCTTTAGACATAGCAAGCAAACAGGTAGAGATGGCCAGTAGCCATGTTGTGGCATAGAACCAGTCTATAAAGATTTGGAGGGCCCTCCATGGAGAAGATAATAGAACAATTCATGGCAATTTAGGAGATCACACAAAGAGTCTCGATTGTGAATGGAAAGATGGGGAAAGGTGAAAGGAATATGTATTTATTAAGTGCCTTCTGTGTGCCAAGCACTTTTAAATCTATTTCATTTGA
The DNA here is from genome assembly GCA_028646515.1 of Pseudochirops corinnae. NCBI lineage: Eukaryota > Metazoa > Chordata > Mammalia > Diprotodontia > Pseudocheiridae > Pseudochirops > Pseudochirops corinnae. The sequence continues at coordinate 373,980,311 of CM053585.1, forward strand.
TCCTCACGGTTGTGAGCACGTCTACCCTAGGGGGTAGATACCATTGTTAGCTCCATTTTTCAGTTGAGGAAATGGAGGACAAGGATGAAGGGGTTTGCCCAGGGTCTGTGAATGAGTCTGGATTTGAACTTAGTTCTTTTTGACTCCAGACCCAGTGATCTATCCAGATTAGTGTGGAAATCAAGTGATCAGGGAAGGTTCCATAGTATTCCTTGGCTTAGAACATTAAAATGTCTCATAAAAACATAATTGACTTATATAATTTGATTAGTTGGATTGCCAGTCTCAGAATTCTTGATCTCTCCTGCTGGTTCCTGCTCCATTTTCCACTATGACTGAGAAATCAGATTTCAGAGAAACATTCAGACTAGTACTAGATCAGTAGGTCTGTTCTCCTAACTGATGACTGATCTTGGTCACTTCTAGGACATCTTAGGACAGGTTCCATATAGAGTTCAGAAGGACCTAACAAAATTCATTTCCTTCCCGTTATGTGAGCTAGTACAATGGAGAAAGCTGGATGTACCTGGTTGCCCAGATGCAATACAGAGCACCTCGATGATACCCCCTAATGAAAGGACTTTGTGATTGAATCTAGGATGCAGGCTGAGGGGAATGGGGTGGGCTCATATAATCTTGCTCCCCACTGTTTAAAATCCATGAATTGGAAGAAACACTTTAGTAACCTTCCCCCATGAAGCAGATAAATAAATGCCTTCTTGGACTTAGATGGAAGAAGACGCGCTGTTGGGGTGCTTTGGGAGTAAAGCTTCATAAAGTGAGGTTCTGCTCATCATGGAATATTCAATCAACAACCTGCCAGAGTCATCACTTTCTCAGTTATAAATAATGACCCACCATCTTTGTGAGTCAACCAGGACTGTCATCTCTCTATTAAGCCAAATCCACAGATGGACATGGAAACTGTTCCCAGAGTTGGCAGCGTAAACACAGCTCTTCCTTCTAGTGTGGGACCTGGGAGGTCATGATGGGGGAGGCTTCAGACCAGCAACATGCTGGGTTGTCTGCTTATCTGCCCACCTGAATATGATTAAGTAGGAAGAGGAATGTTCCTAATACCACGCTGCTTTCTCAGATGGGCGATGCCCTATAATAGCCATTTTCTCAAAAGGGCTGTGCCTTGAGTTGGTCCCTGGGGATTGGGTCACTGGAGCATCTATTTTCCAACAATTTTCATTCATTTGAAGGACATGGCATCTCTCCAATACTCCTGTTAAGAAATTGTTCATCTTTCTCTTTAAAACACAATAGCCTTTAAAGTTCTCTGGTGAGGGGTAACCCCCACCCTATCTCCACTCAAGTCCTTTTCCAGTACTTTATCATAGTGAGGACTTTGGAGCCTTAAATATTATCTCAGCCTAGTGAAAGGTCTTGTAGGTCCTGTCAAATTGAGAAAGCTTAAAGTTAAGATATAGAGATGGGTTTGCAGTCCAAAAATCAGCTGGGCCAAAGAGGCGTCTCTTTTTAGGTTTGACTAATAGTTGATTCAGTCTTTAACTTTAGCTACTTACGAAGCAGGTTCTTGTGCTATTCAGAACTTGGACTTTGTTTAGAATGAGAGATTAGATATCCTGGGGGCATCATAGCTCAGGATGCCTACTGGCTGTGGATCAGCTAACCAAAGTCCAGTTTGATGGACTTTTCCACCACAACAACTCTCGGACAATTTTTACTAAGTTGTGGAAGTCCTATGATATGCTTCTCTGAGTCTGGGACTCAGCTCCTAGCTGTTCACTTCTCCATTCAGGTCAGAAATTGCAAAAAGGAAGTTTTCAGGTTACATTGAAGACAAACTTCCTAATATTAGAATTATCTGAAAATGGGATGGGAGACCTTGGGAAACAGTGAATTCCTCTTCACCAAAAATTTTCAGGCAGAGGCTGGCTGAGTATTTGTCAGCAGTGGAATCAGCAGTGGTTCTCAAAGTGTGATCCAAATCCATGAATGCCCCTGAGACTGTTTCAAGTGGTCTGTGAAGTGAAAATGATTTTAATAGTAATTTTAAGATGTTATTTAACAATTAAATACTCCCCCCACACTTTTCCAGCTATACATCTATGTGAGGCTAGATTTTCTTTATAAACTTCCACCACAGCAACAAATTGCAGCAGATTGAAAGGAGAAGCAGATATAAGAATCTAGCTGTCTGGATTCTGCCAGACATTATGAAGATTTGCAAAAATAAGTAAAACAGTTGTACTCTTCTCATAATTCTTTGTTTTTGTTTTGGAAAGCAAGGGTTTTTTTAATGTTAACTTTTTAATGTTAACATAATGGGTTTTTATTTATGTTTAAATGAATTAATAATTAAAAAGTAATCAGTTTTGCTGTATAATACTGTGAAGATTGATAGTTATCCACATAAACAACATCTCCTTAGGGCAGTGGTTCTCAACCTTCCTAAGGCCGTAACCTTTTAACACAGTTCCTCATGTTGTCATGACCCCCAACCATAAAATTATTTTTATTGCTACTTCATAACTGTAATTTTGCTACTGTTATGAATCTATCTCATATGCAAGATGTATTTTCATTGTTACAAATTGAACATAACTCACAGGTTGAGAACTGCTGCCTTAGGGTCTTCAATATATTTTTAGGTGTGCAAAGTGGTCCTGGACCCAAATTTTTGAGAACCATTGTTATGGCGTGATTAACATACACATATATATTAGACTCTATTTCCTTTAGGGTTCATTGAATTCCTTTTGAGATAGATTCTGTTTCCATACCTGCAAGAGTTTCAGCTGTTCCTCTCTTACATTTGTCTGGATGTGGAGGGATGGATTTGAGAGGAGGTACTCATACTCCTTGCCTGAGTGCTTCCCTTTGCCCCTACCTGGGACTATGGGACTAACTGGGAAGGTGACTGGCTGAAATCAATGAATGAAATTATGACAGTCAATAAAATAGTGACATCCTCATGGCAGCCAATTAGTCCCATTCCCCACACCTGCAGGCTTAGAAGATTTGGGACTTTAACTTCACCTCTATGACTACTTTATTGTGAATTTAAGACAGTGATTTAAACTCTCTGGGGCTCAGTTTCTTCATATGCCCCTTGTCGTTGACATATCAAAGCTCTCACTGCCTTATTCAATGTTGAGAAAGAAATGAAATATGAGTGCAGAAGTCCTGAATTCAAACCCTACCCTTGATTAAACAACAACTATATAATCAGGAACAAGTCACTTTAGCACCCTGTCTTTTTTTTTTTTTATTGTAAAATAAGGGAGTTGTACTAGATGGCCTCTGGGCTCCCTTCCAACTCAATATGATTCCCATGATCTCATGGAAGTTTAAAGCATGCTCGCTTCAGGGTTGTTGCTCCTTTATGCTTTTTTACAGTTATAACCGAGTTCCTCCAATCTTTTCTATCTTACTAGATTCATGTTGGTGCTCTGGGCTTACTGGTAGAAGGAGCATCAAACTAATAGTGGCTTTAACTTAGGATATATTACATGACTTCTATAAGCCTCAGTTTACCAAATTGTAATTAGAGATAATAAGGTAAGCCCCATTTTCTGGGGATGTCATTAGGAAAGTTCCTGGTAAATCTTAATATGTAATAGGAATGGAAACCTCTGATCATTATTATAATTTTTATAAAGTTATACTTGTGAAATATTTACATGATTCTTCCAATAATTCAGTCAAGTACTCTGAAGGACAAATATGGTGCCCCAGAATAAGTGAAGTAGTGTAGGAGTCATGAGGTTGACCCAATGTGACTTTTATGAAGTATGTATGTCCCTAATCATCATCATACTAAAAGATGCTCAGGAAATGAAAGCTGGTGAAATCTCCATTGTTAAGAAGACCTACTAGACCTAACACAAAGTTATGTGTTGTTGCTGCTCCAGACAACCAAGCCACCAACTCCATGAGAAGGCTGAAAATTCCATGTGACATCAGAGATAATTAGCTTTGGCTGGAACTCAGCCCATAGTTTAAAATCAAACCTTAATTTCACATTAAGGTGATGATTTTAACTTGATTTATTCTAGTATTTATGCTAATTGTTTTTGAAATAAAAAAAAAGAAAAAAAACAGAAAAGACAAAGGATACTCAGAGTCCACAGTGACAGAATCCAATTGGCAGTAAGTGTTTATTATATAACAAAAATGGTTTAATATTCAAATTTCTCACTGTGGTTGGCTGCCACTAAGTTCATAATTACTGAATTCTTAACATCTAGATGGCCTTCAGAACATTCCTCTCTGCTGACAAGGGGAATAGAGGTAAGTATGCCTGGATGAATACCCTTTCTGCCCAAATTGGGGGCAAATAGAGGGCCTGCTTTCTTCCCCTCCCACCTCATATGGTGTACTTGGGGTTTTCTGGTCACTCAATGAAATGCCTCCCCCATGCCATGATTCAAGGGATGAATTTCTTGAGCTATTATGATATGACCAAAAAACTCAGTTGGAATAATACATTTTCTTTGCATTGCCTGGCAGGGTCCCTGACAACAGACACAGATGGCCTTCCCACTTGCCTTGAAGCCTTTTCATTTAGGCAGGATCTGATAGTGCTTTGGTACTTCTGACCTAGGCTCTGGAACCCTCAGCTCAAATCCACATAGCTAGAGGCCTAAGAGAACTTGAAAAGAGGAAATGGAAATCAGTAATCTTAATTATTCAGTGAAAGTCAATGGGGCTCAACATTGACATAACAATGTGTAGTGAGAACATTGGAGAGTGTAATGCTGAAGCTCAACTAGCTATATCAGAAGAGGGAAGGGGTATCACTGGGATTTTAAAGTCTATTTTGCACTTCCTCTAGTTTCTTTTTAACCTTGGAAAATCCCTCTTTCTCTGCTGCCTTCTGACCCTAGAAGATCCCCCTTCCCCTGTAGCCTTTTGAGCCTAGAACCCAGCTCCTCTCCCTGAAGCCTTCTCATGTTAAGCCTACCCTTGGGACCCATCTGTGATTTCCTTCCATGACCTCTTGCTCCCTGGACAAATGAGACTTCAATCCCTCCCTCTTTTTAGTTCCTTTTTATGTGTTCTTTCCCCATCACAATATAAATTACTTGAGGACAGTTACTCTGATAGATAGATGTAGATGTAGGTAAATATAGATACATAAAATGTGTGTATGTATATGTATATATGTGAATATAATATGGTATGTATATGTGTATATTTGTATATGTGTATGTATATGTATATGTGTGTGTGTGTGTTTCCATTGCTTAGTGTAGTACCTGGCACATCGTGGGAGCTTAATAAATGTTTTATTTGCCTTTTCATCAATTTTACAGCCTGTTCGTATCCAAAAGGCCCCTTTCCATTGAACTTTGGGTGACTGTTCTCTTTAATTCTTCAGAGTGTAGCATTCAATGTGCTACATATGGCCTCCTTAGGAGAATAATATTGCTTATAGTCTAACTTTCCAGATGAAACTGATGATTGCAGTGAAGTTTTCCAAAAGTAACCTGCCAGATTTTCTTCCTCTTATTTAATTCTGAACCTCGTTCATTGTTCATCCTTGATACTTTAATTTCTCTTTCTCATTCTCTCTCCATATTTATGGATATATATGGATATATACATATGTATGCATGTATGCATCTATGTATATGTATACACACACGAGACAGAGGAGATGAAAGAGAGATTAGCACTCTGGGTTGTCCATCCACATTTCTTTCATAGTCTGCACACTATTCATGCTTTTAAAGATATTTTATTTTCCATTTACCACACATTTATGTTCTTCTTCTCACTATATCACAAAGTGTGTGTATGGGGTGGGGGCTGCAAAACCATTGTAACAACTATGCATCAGACGAGTAAAATACATCCCTAGACTGGACAATGTCTCATTGTGCATCTTGCATCCGTCACTCTAGGCAACATTGCGGGCAGCATGCTTCCTTATTTAGTCTCTGAAGTCAGAGTAGGTTATTGCAATGATCAGAGATCTTAAAGCTTGCAAAATGTTGCTAGTGGCTAGTATTCAAAATGTTGCTATTATAGACATTGTTCTGGTTCTGCTCGTTCCACTGCCCCAATTCATACAAGTCTTCCCAGATTTCTCTAAAACCATCCTTTTGATAAGTTCTTATGTATTTCATTATATTATTTCATTATATTCACATATTATGATTTCTTCAGTCATTCCTTTAATTAATGGGTGCCTCCTTAGCCCCCAGTCCTTTGCTATCACAGAAATAGCTACTAGAAATAAGGTTGTGCCTATGAGTTCCTTTCCTCTTTCTTTGATATCTTTAGGATATATGCCTAGTAGTGGCATTGTGACAACATATATTATAAGTATGTCCAGTGCTTTGGGGAGTCAAGAAGATCTGAATTTAAATCTAGCCTCAGACCCTTTCTGTGTCTGATACTAGCTGTGTGACACTAGATGAGGTACTTAACCCCAATTTCCCTCAGTTCCTCATCTGTAAAATGGAGACACACTGGAGAAGGCAATGGCAAACCACTCCAGTATCTTTGCCAAGAAAAGCCAATGGACAAAGTCCACAAGGTCATATAGAGTCAGATATTATTGAAAGATAGCATAACAACAACCATAAAATGCATTATGATTATTCTTCTGGGGGGATTCCCTGTGTAGATGGCCAAGAATAAACTACAATGTGTAACTTAAAAAGAATTGCTCAGAGGAAGAGGCACAAAAGACAGATGTGTGATGAGAAAGATGCATGAGGCAAAGGTCCTCTTCCTCCTTTCCTCTCCTCTGTTTTGTTTTTCTTTGTGGTCATCGTACTACTGATTTTATAGGCAAAGCAAGGATAGCTGGGGGTGGGGAACTCCTGGTGAGGAATGCCATCTCCCAATGAGGATTAGGGTTAAACATAAGAACTTTACCTCCAATTCAGAATCTTAGAAGGTAGGGTCTGGATAATATGGAATTTAAAGCAGGCAAAGCATTTTGGAAATATAGAAGTATTGCTACTATAATTCTAAATTCACCTCCCTTCACTACAAATTTTGGTGGCACAAGCCTTAGATTTTTTTTTCCTCCTGCTCTATGATTTTCAGACCTGAACTTGAAGGTATTATCAGTATCTCAAGTAGTTCCCATTGGAAGAAAACACATCTGGATGAAAATTGGATACTTCAGCCAAAAAGCTGACTATTCTGTCTCTGCAACGTGGGGAAACATGGAGAATCGGTAGACCTTTTCTGCTGCCATTGGGATCACTGTTTGGATAACGCCTTCCCTGAGCGTCAGCGTTGATGTTGGGCTGGGTGGGGCACTTTAGTTATCCTCTCAATGTGAATATCAAGGTCAATGGTTAAGGAAGTGATGCTTTAATATTTGAAAACTCTCCAAGAGATTTGCTGTTGCAATGGATACATATTTCATACACGTAAATAAATTTGCAAAGGATAAAAATATACCCTTTATGTAAAAATGTATTTCTTTTAGCTCATCCTGCCAGTCTTCATGAGCATAAGTGAGGTACAGGCCAGGTTTGAAATAATTGTGTGTCTACTTCTTGGGAAAGACTTTTTGGGACAGTGGCAGTAGTTTCCTGGCAGTGGATATAAACTGGAAACACCTTACTGCTGGAAGCTAACTTGAAGAGAGTCTAGTTAAGCTTGCCATTTTACAGAGGACAATGAGGGCCAGAGATGAACAGGGACTTGCCCAAAGCCACACATGTAGAGGGTGGCAGAGACAAGATTTAGGCCTGGGTCCCCTCCTACAGGATTCCAAGTATAACTTTTTTTTTCTTTTTTTTTAATAGTAGATGGAAAACGGTCAGCTGGTTCATGGAAATATCCCTTATTTATTTATTTATTCATTCGTTTATTTACTCATTCATTCTTTCTTTCTTTGCAGGGCAATTGGGGTTAAATGACTTGCCCAAGGTCAAGTGTTAAGTGTCTGAGGCCAAATTTCAACTCAGGTCCTCCTGACTCCTTGGCCGATGATCTATTCACTGATTATATTCTTCCCTGCTTATGCCCTTATAATGAAGTTCTGCCCCTCACGCTATTTCGTGTCTAAGCCACAACAGAATGTCTATGAGAAGAAGCAGAGACTTTTATCATCCACGTGTTTCCCTTTCTTGGATTTGTTCTTTCAGGAGTTCTCCCAGTCCTGGATCCGTGACCTGATCAGCTTTGATAGAGATCCAGGATCATAGGAATGTTCAGGATGCCAGAGACCTGAAAGCACATCTCACAACTCATGACTATGACACTGTCTTAACTAAATAAATTCTTCAAACCCAGAATTCCAGGCATTTTCAGAATCTGCAGGGATAAGGGAAAATCCAAATTTTCAGAATCATGTAGATTAAATACTTTGATAGTTAATTTGTTTTCCTCATTTGTCTTACTAATGGCTTAGACATTTTGATGGAATGATAGGGACATGTGAGCAAAAGGTCAAAATAAAGTTTACAGTGAAATGCAAGAAAATATTTCTTCCTCCTTCTCTGCTTTCACTTCTAACTCTTCCTTCCTTTCTGTCACTTTCTTTCATCCTCCTCCATCGCCTTCTGCTTCCTCCTCATACTCCTACACTTATCCGCTCTCCTTTTTTCCTCCTCTTTCTCTTCAACTTTATTCTTTTGCTCAGTCCTCTTTTCCTCCTCCTTATCAGAAATCAGCATCTGACAGAACAGAAGATCTGGAGACAGAAGCTCAGTGTCCAGTTGTTGGACCTTCTATTGATTCCAGGTGTGACTTTGCTCAGTCCTTAGCCTCTTCAGTTCTCATCTTCCCCACCGTTAAAATGGTGAGGGAGCCCCTGCTTTACCTTCCTCTCAAAGATTCTCCAATGAGCAGCGTCTGCCAGAACTATTTAGATTATATAATACTGTTCATCATTGAATGTTAAAGCAGCAAGTGTTTGTCTTTTTAATCTCTCATGAGCCAACCTCAGAACCTTGCACACAATGGGAATGCAGTAAGTATTTCTGAGTTGAATTGTCCTGATACCATCACTCATTCACTATCCAGGATTTCATAAGGCTCTCACATGTCATTTTACTGTGGCAAAGCGGGCTGAATCATTTTACTTGTTCCTTTTTGACCTTTCATCGCCATTTTCATGACTGTAGTCATCACCACTTTGCCTGAAAGATTCAGTGGGAATTGTCCAAATGGAAAGCCTTGGCTTCATTGCTTTTTAAAACCATCAAGTGAGTGGCCACCCAGCTGATAGGATGTGGCATGATTGCCTCACTCCCTCATAAATAGTAGATATCACATGAAAGAAGAGTTAATTTAATGCCTTAGCTGCAGTCCTATTCCTGATTCCCTCTCTCTTATTCCATTTTGAAATGTTTCCACTTCATCCTTCACTGCCCTTCTGGTGCATGGTGGAAAATCTTTTTAGAAATGTGTTTAGCATCTCTTGATACATATATCTATTTCAATTTTCTCGTTGTTCCTCTAATATCCTCTTTATCTCTCTATTTTTCATTATTTGTCTCTGCCATCTATTTCATATGGCTCTGCACTTTTAATATCCTTTTTTGTTTCCACCATTTCTATATATTCGAATTGGTCATCTTTGTGACTTTGTTTAATACTTCACTGTATGCTAACTCAGCCATAGTGAATCTAGCTAGCACTGAGACCTGGTTCCTTTCAAGGTTCTAAGAAAGGATGTCATTTATATGAGGGACCCAAAGGTCAATGATCAGGATATTTATGGGGCTTTTGACATCTCTCTTCTCAGATATCAGAGCACTATTGTTGTTGTTCCCAATCTCTTATCCCTTTCCACAGAATCAGAAAGGCACAGGGTCAGGAAAGGCTTCAGAGACCATTGAGTCTAGACAATAGTCATGCAGGAAGCCGCTCTACAACCCCAATCAATCAATCAGCAAGTGTTTATTAAGTACCTACTATGCTAGGCACTGTACAACACAAGTACAAAAAAAAAAATAAAACAGTCCCTATCATGCAAGGAGCTTACATTAAGACAAATGGTTATGGAGACCCTACTTAAGATCCCTAACAATTCAGATATCTCAACCCACTGCTGTAGCCCAATTTTACTCTGTGGAAGCTTTAATTGTTAGGAAGTTCTTCCTTATAACAAACCGAATTCTGCTTCTCTGCAACCCCATCCCACTTTAGTCCCTCCCCATCACTGTTAGCCCTGCATCTGTGATCAAGCTGACTAAAGGTAGGCTCCTTTCTACATGACATCCACCAGAACACAAACCAGAAGGAGCACCCCCTCCTCACCCCCTTAGTTTTCTCTCTTTCAGGCTAATTATCCCTATTGCTTCCAAGTGATCTTCATATGACATGGTATCTGATGCTTTACTTTTCCTTGAACCCCACCCCCACCCCAGCTTATTAATGCGCTTCCTAATGTGTACTGCCAAGAATGAAACACAATATTATAGATGAGGTTTGAGCAGAGCAGAAAACAGAGGAACTGTCATCTAGGTATGCTACCCAAATATCATTACCACCACCCTGAAGCAGCTGGATGGGGCAGTAGATAGAGACCTGGACTTGGGGTCAGGAAGAGGAACTGAAAGCCTGCCTCAGACACTTACTAGCTTCATGACCCTGGACAAGTGCCTTAACCTCTTTCAGCCCATTATCCTTACCTCAAATATGGGGAAACAAGAGCATTTGCCTCACAGGGTTGTTGTGAGCATCAAAATAAATAGTCTACATAATGTAATTTGAAACTTTAAAGCACTATATAACTTGATAGCAGCAACAATAATGTCCTCCTTGTCTATGAAAGTTTTATTTCTCTAAATACAGATTAATGAATAATATGGTTTGCCTATCGTAGCACACTGTCCATTCACATTGACCTTCCGTCTCCAGGCTTCTATCTGTGGATTGGGAAAGATGTGTGTGTGTACGCATGTATACATCTACATGCACATACATACTTATACATACATATGTGTACATATACATACACATATACACCTATACATACATGTATGATATACATGCATACACATACCTGAAATGCAGTTATTTGGTGATCTGAAATATCCAGAAAATAACTGAGAAATACAAAGCACTAGTAACTTGCTGTATCACTGAGTAATTCACTTCCCCTTTCTAAGATGTAGTTTCATCTCTAAAAAGAGGTTAGATTAGACCAGAGGTGGTGAACCTGCAGCCTCAGTTCCACATATGGCCCTCTAGATCCTCAAGTATGGCCCTTCACGGAATCCAAATTTCACAGAACAAATCCCCTTAATAAAATGAATTAGTCTATAAAACTTGGACTCAGTCAAAGTGAAACACTTTAGGACCATCACACATGTGGCCTCAAAGTTGTAGGTTCTCCATCCCTGGAATATGCTATGATCTCAAAAGCCCTTTTCAGCTTCAGTTTCTATGGATCTCTATGTCTTCTCTATATAAGAGAAAAAGATCTGATGAGCAAACAGTGAAGACATCATCATGTTGCTTTTCCTTAACTGATTTTTTTCCCCCAAGATTGCTCCTCCTCAGGCTTTAATTCAGGACCTGTTTACTCTTATGTTACATATAGTTTTAAGAAGTTCAGTTTTCTAGTTTTCCACACTATGACAGATTAAAAGTATTTATTCAACAAAAGAAGTATTTATGAAATGTCTATTATGCATGTTAATGTGCTGGAAAATAGAATGTAAGGAAGGAGAGAACACTCTCTGTCCCCAGTAGGTTATATCTTAATCGGGGGTGAAATGAATCAGCATGTATGTTTGTATTCAAAGTTCAGGAGGACTAAGAAAGTGCTCAGAAGTAAAGGCATGAGGGAAGTAGTCCTGAAGAAGACATGGGAACTGAGTCTTACAGAGAGCAAGTCATTCTAAGAGCCAGGGGTGAGGAGGAACAATACTCCAGGTATTAGGGCAGCCTGTGTGAAAGCATAGCAGAAGGAGATGGAGCAACTGAGAAAAGTATGCTGGGGGCAGGAGAATGGGCAAAAATGAAATGTGACAATTGGCCATCTAACAGGAAGAAGAGCTGAAGGATTCAAAGAAACTGACTTGAAGACAGAAGCAGCCCAGCAGCGTGGGGTCATTCAGTGCAGGGGCCAAGAGCCCTACATAACTCATTATCTATCCCTGAGACAGCCAATGATCTTCTCTATCATGACACCCCCCAGATAACACCTTAGTTCATGTTATATTTCTTTACCCCAAGATAATTGCATAGTTCTGCTGCTGCTTGCCTTGTCTTCAGTCTCTTGTCTCCTCCAAATATCCTCCACTCAGCCATCAAAATGATCTTCCCACTACACTGATTCAGTCTTATTCGTCCTCTGCTTAATTTAACCTCACCCACCAGGTAATTAATAAACTCCCCGTTCTGATCTCCAAGGTCCTGCAAAATTGACCTCTAAAGAAGGGAGCTTAAGTGACTTGCCTAGGGTTGCCATAGAGCTAGTAAGTGTCAGAGGTGGAATTCAAACTCAGTTCTCCTGCCTCTATTCCAGAGTTCCTACATTGCATCTCTGAAACTTTCTGCCTGGATTTGTCTCTTCCGTAGATCTTACTCTTCTATGTATCATCAGAATGGATTCTTGTCCCACAACCACTATTGCTGTAAGCTTCACAAGAGTGAAGTCTATGCCTCATAGACCTTTGACTCCTCAGTCAGGACTACCAAGCCTTCTTCTCTTGGTCTTCCATCCTCCATGATCTCCTCCACCCTGTCTAGCTCACCACCATCCCCTCATCAGATTGGAATGCATAGGGAGCTGTTCTTCCAGAAGACCTTTCAGCTCAGATCTGCCCCCTTCATATTGTGTTTCCTTGGGTAAGTCACTCTAACTTTTCTGAGTCTCAGTTACTTCCTCTGTAAAACTGGAGAGTTGGATTCAATATTCTCTGAGATCCCTATGCTACTAAATAATGCCCAGGCTTGTTCATGTTTCCTGCACCACTCTGTTCCAGAGAGCTCCCAGGAGGCAAACATCACCAATATAGAATTATTTCCAAGGGTGCCATGGCTATACTTTGTCACAGTAAATGTAAGCTTGAGTCTAACAAGTTTAAAACAAGTGGCATTCTCTAGGTTTACAATAAAGGCAACATGAACTTTTACTTATGTGTCGCATAAGCATCTTTGTTGGGCAAAGGACTAATATTCTGGCTGATATCACTGGGCTCCCTCTTAGGCTTAGGTATCCCAAGGTCACATGGAGCTTTGCACACAGGAGGTAATTAGGGAGCACAATCCAATGCAATTGATCCTCAGCCAAGTATTTGTTCTAACCTGAGGGAGATTCATAGAGTGATAGAGAGAAAGATTTGGAGTCAGAGTGTTTGGATCCCATTTAAGGTTCTGATACTTACTGGTCTTCTTATTTCCTACTTCTGAGTTCAGGTTTCTTCATCTGGATTATCAAGGGGCTAGATCATTGTTCAGATTCTTCCCAGCCCTAAATCCTATATCACTGGATCTCCATCATGTGATGGAGTCTTTCTAACTGAGGCTGTTCTTAATATTTTTACTTTATTTTTTTCAGCCAGGGGGTGGGGGAAGGGTGATACTCAAGGACTTTAAACCTCAAGCTCTTGGACTGTTGCCGCCAGAAAGCCCTGCTCACCTCCACAGCCCATGTAGGATAGAGAGCTCATATGCTTTATCTGGCCCAGTGACAAGTAACCCAACGCTGTTGGAAGTAGTCACCTTCAAAAACACCTTTAATTGCCGGGCTCAGTGACCAGGCTGCGGTGGTACAGAGAAATCTGTCAATAATATAATCTCAGCCAGGCTTTGTTCTAACCAATGAATGTCCAGGACAGTCAGCACAATGGAACTTCCAAGCTTATTACAAGTTACTAAAAGCTGTGATTTAGCAAAGTTATTCCGAGCAGGCCGGCACAGAGAAGGTAGATGTTTCCTCCCTGCTCCTAAAGATGTTCTCTGTGTCACTGGAAGAATCATAGTGGGCTGTGGGGATATATAAAGGGAAGCAATAGAAACTGGTATAACTCTCAAAGCTTCAGGAGTTCAGCCCAGGGAAATTCAAATTCAATTCAATTCATTTCAGGAAATATTTACTCCACCACCTGCTGTGTGCAAAGCACTCTGCTAAGCACTAGGGAGACAAACAGAAAAAGAAACAGTCCCTACTGTCAAAGAGATTATTTTTAATTTAATTTATCCTGAATTTAAGAAATATAGCAAGCATTTCTATAACATAGTAGTATAGAAAAAAGATGATTGTACATGGCGTTATAAATCTATAATATACAACCTGCTTCTCCTTTTAAATATATAATAAAGTTATCATATAAGAGATTATGTAACCCATGATGAACTCTCCAAATGACCTGATTCTTGGCTTATCAGTTCTGTACCCAGGGACTAGTCAGAAGGATCATTTTTCTGCTTTGCCTCATATGGCCTCATGCAGACATAACATTAAGAAACTTCAAATATGTTTGAATCTATGTTTCTACAAATGTGATTAACAGGAACGTGATTTTCTAGACAAACACTCAAGCTAAATAATACATTTAAGGTAAAGGACAGCCTTAATTTCACCCCATAGAAAAGTTCATAAAGTTTCAAGCGTTTATGAAAGACACAGACAGAGAAAGTACATAATATAAGCAAGTAACTCAAAAGCTTCCTTAGTAGAAGGCAACTTGGTGTTACTTAACAGCACGACATTCACATCCTGGTGAATCTCACACTTTCTCATAGGTTCCTATGTTACGAATTATGCTGAAATAAGTAATCAAAATGTTTCTACTCTTGGATCCAGGGATCCCACCGTTGGGCACAAACTCTAAAGATGTTAAAGACAGGAAGAAAGACATATGCAACAAATAATTAATAGTAACACTATTTTTGTGATGACGAAGGACCAAAACCAAAGGATTGTCCTGTTGACTGCAGAATGAAAAAAAAAATATGGCACGTAGTTGTAATGAAATGTGACAAATATGAAGAATTCAAAGAAACTTGTGAAGAACTATATGCAAATTTAATATCACAATTGAATTTAACATCACAGTGATATTAAAAACAAAATATATAAAACAACACTAACTCTCACTTTCTACATCCCTTTGGGTCCACACAATATCTCTCAGAGGTACCTCAGCAGGACTAGAGTTCCAATTAGATAAGTGAGGAAGCTGAGACTCTCAGAAATGGAGAGATTTGCCCAAAGTTGTCCAGTAAACAAAGTCCTAGAGCTAAGATTTGGACCCAGGGCTCCTGGCTTTCATTCCAGAACTCTTTCTTTTATTCCATATATACCTTTGTTCCTAAAGACATGAAGTTTTCCAGAAAAAGAAAACAGAAGCAGAATGATTCATTCCCCATTTCTAGTTGTAATTTTGAGCCTTATAAAGTTCAACTATTCAAGCTGAGGCCCTGTGGGGAATGATTCCTTCCATCTCAGCCTAAAACTTAGAAATAAGAAAAAAGAAAACACACATGAGAAACAGCCAAGCTATGGTATAAATGAGAACAATTAGCCAGGAATTTTCATGTATTTCTTTTTTATTGCGTATCTTCTCCTTTCTATACCACATGCTGAGAATCTTTGAACTACAAAAGAAATAGAAGACCTTTCCTTTGAAGGGACTTTAAGTCAAACTGAACAGATAGAACTCACATACATGCGGTGGGCAAAGTAGAAATAATACTATTCTCAAGTATACTTTTAGATTTTTTCTTTTTACACTCCCCCCAATTCCGAGTGCAATTCCTTATTCGCAAACGTGCTTTCAAATGTTTAGTTTGATTTGAATTGAATAGAATCATTGATATTTTGTGTACCTCTAGATCAAATAGTGGACCAGCAGAGGCTGAAGTGGTCAAGGAAAAAACATCGTGGAGTGGAGGAAGACTTGAGTAAGGCCCTGCAGCATGGTCAATAAGAGATCCATAGAGAGTAGAATGAGGCATCCCAGGAAGGGGCTAAAGTAGGCTATGGAATACACATGGGCCCAAAAGTTAGTGTGCATGGCGAGAAGAGGAAAAATAAAGATATTATTGGGTCCAGTTAAAAACCCATAGGCCTGGAAGTTAGGAAACATGAGTTTTAATCACAGTTCTCTCATTAGACTTTTCTGGTTTCCTAACCATGAAAAGAAAAGGGTAAAAATCAGTGATCTTTTAGGCACCTCCTTGTAATAATGTTATACTATTAAAGTTTCTACTGACTCTTATGTGTAAAAAAAAGAATTAATAAAACTCAAGTATTCTTAAGTTTTTTATTGTACTCTAACCCAGCAGTGTCCTCTCCTTGGATGCTCTGTCACTCTGTTTGGCAAAGATATTAAATGTTTGCTGGTTGGTATTGTTTCTTCACTCCTTTGGACTTTTTTTCTTGTAACGACTTTAAAATTATTTACACTTTTCCAAGAAATGACAATAATCAGAGTCATCATCTTTATTTTTATCTCTTTCCTGCTTTTACACCACTAAGAATTTATTTGAATAGGTCAGGCGATAGCTGCTGTAATTTTATTGATAATTTTCTCATCTTTATCTGTTTTTTCCCTGAATTTGCTGTTAATTTTAACTTTAGCTCTTATTAATATCTTGTTTGCCTTGGCTTGGACAACTGACTGAAAAATAAACCAAATAAACCCCATGTTTACAACCAGTAATTTTCCATCTCTTAAAAAATCCATATCATTTTTGAGATGTTGTTTCATCTCTTTTCTTGTGTATTGTCAATTGCTTCTGGATGAAAATATACTGGAGACAGAGGGGTAATGCTGTGTCCAACAAGGTTGAACAAATGACTTTCACCCCCTAAATAATGCTTAATGCACTTCTATGTTTAATCTGCATTGTTAAAATTTTCTCTATCACTTTCCTAAGTCTAGACCAAAAAAAAAAAAATCAATAAAACAAGCCCTGATTTATGGGGCTACACATTTCTGAGGTATAAATCTTGACAGTGAAAATTTAAAATTCAACTATCATGAGCCACATACACACAAAAATATATGTGTATATACCGACAACTACCCATATGCATGGAGAGAGAGAGAGAGAGAGTTGTTTTTGAAAACATTTTCAAGTTCTTCATAGAATTTCTATCCCTTCTCATTTGGGACAGATGATGTATTCTGCATTTTTTTTTTTTGGTGGCATTTTTGGCTTACATTCATCTTTAGGCAAGATGA
This sequence comes from Pseudochirops corinnae, assembly GCA_028646515.1. Lineage (NCBI taxonomy): Eukaryota > Metazoa > Chordata > Mammalia > Diprotodontia > Pseudocheiridae > Pseudochirops > Pseudochirops corinnae. The sequence goes on from CM053585.1 coordinate 373,997,407, forward strand.
CCAAAGTCCCATGAAAAGCCCTTTTGGGTTCATGATGAAGCTAATTCTGACAGATCTTTTTGTCTAAGGAGAATCTTTGAGCTATCCTCCCATTGAACTTTCTTAATCCTTTTGTTTTCACTTATACCAAGAACCATAATATTGATAGGTTTCATTTTTCTACAGAAGTATAATAACTCACTCATCATTGGGCAAAGATCTTCCACGTTAAGGACCAATAGTTAAGTTACTGGTTTTGTCTGTTTTAGCAGCATATGATGTAGTGGGAAGAACACTGGCTTTGGTGTCATAAAACCTGGTTATTCTACCTATTACCTTTCTGACCTTGGGCTCATCACTAAATCTAATTCCTCACCTGTAATGTGGAGCAGGGACTAGATTGGGCAGCCTTCCAATGTCCCTTTTTGTTCTTTATTTTTCATCATCCAATAACTCTGTTTCTCTTTTCTGTATCATCTAATCATCATCATTTCAGCTATGGAAGAGACCTAAGTGGGTCTGAAGACCCTTGTACAGCTTTCTTTGCTTCATGAGTTCATAGCATAATAACACCAGAGTTGTCCTGGTCAAAACATCCAACATTTAGTAGGTCACCAGTTGGGAACGTGCAACTAGAGTTTTCTAGACTGTTCCTTGGATAACAAACTTGGTCTATCAGTAGGCCTCTACTTGAAATCTTTCCAGGCTAGTAAGATTAATCAAAGTTTTCATCTCTGTGGCCATCAAGAAGCCAGATTCAACTCTGACCATGAGGAGATTTGAAGTGGCTTTTTTGTGGCTGAACAATAATGAAATTATACAAAACAACCCCCATTCCACAGATTCTTCAAAGTCTATGAGCCACTTTCCATAACACCCCTGAGGTAGTTTATGCAAAGATTATTTACAGAGAAAACAAAATGAGTCTGAGGGAAGTCTAGTCCCTGCCCACTGAGCAGGGAAAACACTCCTCTCTAGGGCATGCTACTGGGCAAGCAGTCACCTGGTGCATTTTTTAGTGCTGAAGAGGGCTTCCTCCTCACATGAGTAGGAAGGTGATTGCAAGCCAGGAAGGAAATTCAATTTTTCTTTGCTGAGTTAAATTGGACTGGGCACTCAAATTTTGAATGCATTCCTGCTGTTTCTGGAAAGAAATTCTCATTATCAAAGAATATCTATTGAGCACACAAAGACATTTAGCATAGAATCAGACCAAGGTCCATCTGTCCACTGCCAAGCCTGTATCTCCAACTTATGACCTTAGAGTGTTCATACAGGCTCACGTTAGCCAGGGGCTTGTAGCTTTCCAATCAAACTTTCTTCTTCTTTGCACTGTCTCATCCTCATTTACTCTTTCTCATGCTCACTCTGCTTGTTCTTTTCAGGTCCTCGTCCACTTCCTTCAGTTTGTGTATACATGGGAGTATGTGTAAAGGGGGGGGGGGGGGGGAAGGGGAAGCTGTCATTAACTGAATTTTATTTCCAAGCTCTTCCAGTTGACTGCAGTGATAAAGAGGCATACTTAATACAAGGAGAAAAATAATAGCAGTGTTTCTGATAATCAGAGTGCTGAATATCCTCAGAATTCATTTCAAGCAAACCATCACAGAATCAATCAATTAATCAACAAGGATTTATTAAGCACCTGTTTCATGTGGGGCATTCTCTATAGAACTAGCTCTTCTCCAAACATATGACAATCCAGCTGATTCATTACATTTGTGTTGCCTCAAAAATATTGCTCCATATCTAGTCTCCTTACCTTTGTATTGGCTCTCTTCCTATGACTCAACTGTTCTTCCTCCTTCCCTCTACCTTCCTCCAAGACTATCCCAATGCAAAGCTTTTATAGACCTCCTTTAAGAGGTCTATAATCTGAGACAGTGAAAACATCTTTTTCAATGTAATTCTTGGAATTCTATAAATTTTATTTTATTCATTGAAAAACATCATTCTGAGAAGGGGTCCAGACATTTTATGAGACAGTCCAAGAGGTTCATAACACAAAGGGGATCCCATCACCTCTTTGGGCTTCATTATGTTCATTTGTAAGAGGACAGAGTTGGACTAGAATATTTCATAGTTCTCATCTCATGATAGCTCTTACAATTTTAAATCTGTAAAATGGAAACAAGAGTCTTGTACTGCACCTCTCCCAGAGCTACTATCAGTCCTGATTCTTTAGGCATCTTTCTGGGAGAACTTGGGAGGACTAGCTGTCTGCTAAGTTGATATTCTGTAAAATTTAACATGATATAAAAACAATGATCTAATGTGAACTATTGGATAGGATCTGCTTGGGCAGGGATGCCTCTGCCCTATCCTTCCCTAATTGCCAAAGGACCTTGCACAGGACACATACTAAATGCATACATTTTGAGGGGTAGGGGAGGCAATTGAGGTTAAGTGATTTGCCCAGGGTCACACCACCAGTAAGTGACTGAGGTTGGATTCTCCTTCCTCCAGAGCTAGTGTTTTAACCACCTTACCACCTAGCTGCCCTGAATGTAAATAAATGTATACCGATGCTCACTTCTCTAGAACATCAAAGTATGCAAGCTTCACAAAAGTCCAGTGAGGTTCATGGTACAAAAGTGAGTCTGTCTTATCACAGGGTAAACTGAGTCTCTGAAGTGACATGACTATGGGGCATTGAGACTAGTTGTTTAGAACTAGAAGTACTTAAGAGATCATGTTGTCTAATCTCCTTGAATGGAGAAGGAAACTGAGGCTCAGGAGAAGAGACTAGGCCATATAAATAACAGATATTTAGGCTGTGATGCAGAGCAGACCCAGGGCTCCTATCTCCCAGTCTGGTACCCAATGTACTCACTACACAGGAGATGATACCTCGTAGCAATAGCCTCTGTCTTCAGGATACAGGCCTTGTCCCATTCTGAGAAATGCAGATTTGTTCCTTTTCCTCTCTCAGGCCCTAGGGATGCCCGATATCAAGACTTAGGTCAGAATGAGCTCCAAACAGGAAGCTAGGTAGGAAAATTCATCTCAAAGCCATAATATAGGCTTTGGGCACCTAGGATAAAGGCAGTGGAGGCCTAGGACAGCCCTGGATTCTGCAGGAGAGGGGAGAGCAAAGGTTGAAAGGGCCTAGGGATCCAAATTTAGGCAATCCTCCATTTCCAATTACTCATGTATCATGAGGCCCCAGGACCAGTGCCTCAAGGAGCTATATGTGATAGTTGGGTATAGTCATGTTTTTCTTGGAAGAGATGTATAATCATTATAGGACAGCATGCAGTGTGGGAAGTCTGAGTGCCCCGAAGTATGAAGGTCCGCTCCTCAGGGTTAGGCAGCCTGTGGAAGATATCTAGTTGCTCCATCATAGCTACAAACCTGGGTCAACCTTAATGTATCATGAGATACTAAAGGAAAGGAGTAGCCCAGAGGAAGACACTGAAATTATTAGAGGCTGAATTGGTTCAGTTAAGCAAAGAACCCACACAGGCAAGGCTGCGGTCAAGGACACTGGGCTCCCTGGTGACTTGGGCCAAGAGCAGCTGGGAGAACTGGCAGTCCTTGTGATTCCTACAGTGTCCTCCTTGTGGATGGGCTTGTCAGATGTGAGAGTCCCAAAGCTCCCAGGCCTCCAGCCCCTCAGATAGGATGCAGATGGGGACAAAGCATAAAGGTGCCACTCAATGAAAAGGAGACTCTGGGGTTTGGGCCTAGTTCTAGCTTCAATGTCATCCTGCAGTCCCGAAGGGCCCCAGGGTACCATGCTTCTGCCTGCCCTCCATATAGAACAGAGAGCAGATGTCTCTGTTTAATTTGTACCTGTAAGTCAGCATTAATTATTCAAGCTTTATTGTGATTTTAAGGGAAAAAAGGGCATTCCAATGAAAGAATCATTCTCCTTTTTAGAATTCCCAATCTTACAAGTCTTGAAGGTAGATAGATTAAGCCATTGAGAGTTTTCTTTTTGGAAGGTTATTTCCAAAGGCATCGGCCACCACCTCCACATCAGAGCAATAGGGAGATTTTCACATTTCTTTTCCATAGCACTGGACCCTTCTACTCTGGCTCCTATAAATTAAAGATACAGCCAATGGAAGACTATTAAGAATTTCATTCTTGGGTATTCAGCGTCTCAGAATCCTCTTGTGATATAACACTTTCAGGCTTTTCTTTAGTTCTCAGTTTTAGCTGGATATCTTAATAATACTCCTTTTCAGCCACCAAATCATAGCTGAGGATCTTCAGCTGGGAAAAGGAAAGCCCAGAAAATCAGGAGGAAAACAGCCAGACTGCTTAGTGAACTCACAGGAAGAACAAAGAAATAATAAAAATAACAATAATAATAGGCCAGCATTTAACACTTAACATTTCCAAAGCACTTTATATACATCATCTCATTTAATGCTCATAGCAACCTGGTGAATTAGGGACTATAATTACCCTCATTTCACAAATGAATAAACTTAGTCCCGGAGTTAAATGTCTTGCTTAGGGTCACAAAGATAATAAGTATCTAAGGTATGATTTGAACTCAAGTCTTCCTGACTCCAAGTACAGATCCTTTATGATACAAGGCCACAGCATTAGAGCTCCACTGAACCTTCAGAACCAGAATATCAGATCGAGTAGTTCTGTTATAGATTGGGTAGTGCTCACTCATTTACAGACACTTGTTCTCAGTGAATCATGTGGTCTTAACTGGACAGATGGTTTTCTATGCCTGGTCAGGCACACTCATTTGAAAATTCATCCTCGTGTTGTCTGTCTTGTTGGTCTGTCTGTCTGTCTCCAACTTATTTGATCTTCTTTTTTTCTGTCTGGATGCCTCAATTTAACTTTCTGTCTGTCCTCCTCGCTGTCTAAATCCATTTCTGTCTCTCTCTGTGTCTCTCTTTCTCCAACTCTCTCTCTACTTCTTTGTCTCTTTTACTGTGTCTCTCTGTCTTGCTCTGTTTCTTTCTGTTTCTGTCTCCCTCTCCCTCCCTCCCTCTCTCTCTCTCTCTGTCTCTCTCTCTCTCTCTCCTAATACTGGTCACCTCCAACAGACCTGGGGGCTAGCTCAGTAACACTTAAGATCCCCCGATCATAGCCCTATACCAGGAAGGGACCTCAGAGACTCACAAGTTCAAACACTCCATTGTAATAATGAGGAAACTGAGCCCCAGAAAGGCTGAGGGGTGCCTGAGGTCATGTAGGAAGCAAGCTTCAGAGGCCAGATTTGAAGGCAGGTTGGCAACTCCAGAGCCCAGCCTCTTAATGGGGATTCTTTTTCTGGTTTCCCAGATCACAGGTTGCTTTATCCTGTTCGGCCTGGGGGAAGTTCAGACCAACTTTGTGTTACATTTGTCATTAGATCAGATATTTAGAGCTGGAAGGGATCCAAGTGGCCTTGAAGTACAACTCTCTTTAGTGGCAATGAGGAAATGGAGGCCCAGGATCATACAACAATCAGGTGTTTAGAGCAGCTTAAATCTCGGCCTTTGTGACTCTAACACCAATACCTCAACTATCATACCCTATTACCTCTGTTGGATGTGAGGCAGACCATTGTATCCAAATTAAAAAAAATTGAAAACCTACTCAAATCTAATGAACTATTGTTTTAGGATTGAGGAAATCATCTTGCCTCTGCTACTCCCTAGTTATATGTCTTTGGGTAAATCACTTACCTGCTCTGGGACTCAGTAACTCTATTTGGAAAATAAAGTATTAGAACAAGACAACCTTTATGGCCCTTCATAGCTCTAATGCCCTAATAAAAGCCCAGTCTACTGGTCCAGTGGCTCATTCAGCACTGGGAGGTCTTTACCAAGCCCAATCCTTAACTGCCTTTAAAGTCTGGTCTGGCTTCATTGCTTTGAGATTGCCTGTCTCTTCAGTGGGAGATCTAGGTTCCCATACCTTCCATTCCACCAGATGACTGGTGGATAATCTTATTTTGGGGCCTAGTCAGGGAGTTGTCCTCCTCAGAAGACTGTGAGTGAGGAGAAAGGCCTAGGGTATGAACATGAATCAGGAACTGAACTGGCAGTTTTATTCCTACTCTGAAAAGGAAATGATAAGCAATAGAGTCTTATAGAATGAAAACAGTCAAGAGGGTAATATTCAAGCCTCACTGGGACATCTGGAAACAATCTTCCTGAGCACTGCTTATTAGGTATTATCTCTGCTGAGGATAGCCTCATTAACACCAAGCTGACTTTTTTCTTCATTGTATGCTCTGTCTCTCTCTCTGTCTGTCTCTGTCTGCCTTTTTCTCTCTGTCTTTCTGTCTCTCTCTCCCCTTTCTCTGTTCATCTCTCTCTCTGTCTCTCTTTGTCTCTCTCTTTCTCTCTCTCTGTCTCTGTCTGTCTCTGTCTGTGTGAGTCTCTGTGTCTGTCTCTTTCTGTCTGTCTATCTCTGTCTTTCTCTCTGTCTGTCTCTCCTCTTCCTCTCCATCTCTCTGTCTCTATCTGTTAGTCTCTCTGTCTCTGTCTCTGTCTCTGTCTCT
>CM053585.1:374004351-374029011 GCA_028646515.1 Pseudochirops corinnae
AAAAAAAATATTTTCAGCCATGGCTGAAAAGAAAAAGATTAACCAGAAAAAAAAATTATTAAGTGTGTGCTGCAATGTTCAAGACCTCTGTTCTGGGCACAACTTCTTGACTCTACACCTGGGGCGCTATCAACTGTGCCACCTAGCTGTGCTTTCTACCATACTATGAACTACCATGTATAGATCCTCACAATTATTTAACTTGAAGCACCAAGAATTTCTGTGAATTATTATTATTATTGGCTATTTCTTCTGCACTAAAGTCTTCTCTAAATGACTCATCTTCTTAGGGAGAGGGCACCAGACCAGACTTTCAAAATCTGAGTCAATAGAGGATAACATCTGGCAGACCCTACTGGGATTTGAGCAGAAGCCTTGGTTCTAATTGTAAATCCTTACCCAAGGATCATGGTGGCTTGGGGGACTAGGATTGGAGAGGATCCTCCCCAGAGGGTTGTCCACCAAATTGGATTTCTGTTCGGGTCTCTGTCTGTGAATGGGTCTATATGTCTATACCTATATATAATTGATGTCCATTTGCTTAGCTATGCATTTCAGGAGGCCACCTCCACAGATGGCATGAAGGATCCTTGGAAATTTGAGTGGCATCTAGAGGATTGTCCTCTATCCTTAATATCTTGTAGAGAAGAGCAATTAGCATTGATGGAATTGAATGAGAACTTTTTGAAGTCAAATATAAGACTTTACTCTTAAGTCTTTTCAATTTCCCCGCTCATTCTGCCAGCCTTCAAGCCTGTCAAGAACATTTGAACCCTGTCTCTTTGGTCAGCCATGTTAGCCACCTCTACTGGTTTACATCAGCTGCAAATGTGATGAGCATGTGCTCTATGTCTCCATTCTGATCGTGATAAAAATGTTCACTGGTGGAGGCTTGTGGTAACTCCTTTAGGCACGTTGCTAGAGACCACCCTCCAGGTATACACCTCACTACTGGTCACCACTCTTTGGTCCAGGACACTCATCTATGCATCATCAGGCCATAAAATCCTAGGGCTTAGCTTGGCAATACGTTCAGAAAATTAAACTAGGGAGCATAATGAATGAGAATAGTAGAGGGCCAGCTGAGAAGAATGGGGTTTGGAATTTTCACTTATATATTCATCAGCTATCTGACCCTGGACAAATCACTTCATCTCTCTTGGCCTCAGTTTTCTTTTCAGCAAGATGGGAATAATAGCACCTACCTCATGGGGTTCTTATGAGAATCCAGTGAGGTATTACCTGTAGTGTTTTGCAAGCAGTTAAGTGCTATGTAAGTGCTAGCTTGTAACATTTTCATTGATGCATTTTATAGAGGAGAATGGGAACTAGGGAAGTTCTCAAGGTCAGATGGCAAATTGTCTTCTAAAGTGAGACTAGAACCCTGGTTACTGGATGTTTCCACAACATATTCTCTCTCTCTCTCTCTCTCTCTCTCTCTCTCTCTCTCTCTCTCTCTCTCTCCCTCTTCCTCTCTCCCTCCCTTCCTCTCCCTTTTGAGGCTATCATGGCTAAATGACTTGTCCAAGGTCACATATCTAGTAAATTTCTGAGGTCATATTTGAACTCAAGTTCTCCTGACTCCAGGGCCAGTGCTCTATCTAGTGTACAACCCAGCTGTCCTGTTTCCACAACATTCTGAAAGTAAGGCCATACATGAGTGGATGCAACCCCAAGTCATGGTAGGGTGTGCTGTGGTGAGGCACCTGTGCTTTTGAATTGCTTTGAAGAGCTTTCTCCCCAAGTTAAACATGCATAGGAAGTTAACTTGAGATTTTGCAAAACCAGGAGTTCAATGGTGGAAAGTTCTGCCAGAATGCAGGCCGTCCCCAGAATTGTTGGCAATTCTGAACTCTCTGTGACCCTCCATCAGAGTCATTTGTCTAGCAAACAATGATGGAGAATTAATAAAAGATCTAAAATTAAATGCCCCCCCTTCAATATGGTTTAATTGCCTCTAACCTTTTGAAGAGAATTCAAAGCCCTGGCACTATTGTATCTTCAAAGAAAAGCGTTTCTCTTCTATGAGGTTACAACCATTTAGCCGGCAGATGAAAAACAATGTTTTCAGGGGAATTAAAATGTCTTGTGTCCCAGCTTCTAAAAGAGCAGTGAGTCAGTTAGGCTGAATAGTCCTGCTTCCAGATGATGGAAGGGACTTCAGGCCTTTTAATTATCCTTAATTCTTCCCATTGTAGAGTTCCTTAATGAGGTGCCATGACAGGAAGAGCCAGTGATCCCATCTCAGAGTATGGAGGACGAAAAGCCGATGTTCCAATCCCGCTTTTGACTGTCACAGCTCAGGGTAGGGCCAGCATGCCAAGGCTGGGTCCAGCACCTGGGTGCTGTCTATTGACCTTTCTCAGTTTTGACACCAATAGACTTTTCATATTCCTATTTAAGAGCTTTCAGTAGATGAAGAATTCAATCACAGAATTAGACAATTTCAAAGTTGGGAACATAGTGGCCAGCCCCACGTCCCCATAATAATCAACATACCTGACAGTGATTTTCCAGGCTTTACTTGAAGACTTGAAGGGATGAGGAAATCATTACCTTCTCAGCCCATTTTTCAAGTAGCTCGACTTCACTAATTAGAAATTTTGGGTTGTTTGTTTGTTTTACAATATGTCAAAATATGCTGCCTTGTAATCTCCCCACCCTCATCTCCAGTCATTGCTCCCAGTTCTGCCCTATGGTTCCAAATAGAACAAGTCTAAATGCTATTTTGTTTGAAAGTTCCGAATGCATCAAAAATTCTGTCCTGTTTCTCTCACCCTAGCTAGAATCTCCTCTTCTCCAGGCAAAGCATGCCCATTTGCTTTAAAGGATTCACCTACGGTAAATTCACCTTGGTAATTCTGACCACCCTCCTTTGGGCACTCTTTGGATGTTTATCGATGTTCATTCTAAGCTTGAGGGCCCAAGCTGAATGCAAAGTATAGGCCTGGTCAGTCCAGGGCAGAGAGCAACATCACAATCATCTCCTTAGTGTTAGATACCACCCCTGTAAGACTATTCTTTTTTTTTTTTTTTGCGCTTTTTGGAGGGCAACTGGGGTTAAGTGACTTGCCCAAGGTCACACAGATAGTAAGTGTGTCAAGTGTTCGAGGTCATATTTGAACTCAGGTCCTCCTGACTCCAGGGCCAGTGCTCTATTCACTGCGCCACCTAGCCACCCCGTGTTAGACTATTCTTTTGGCAGTCTCCACTGCACAAGCTATTCTGACTTCCTTTATCAGACTCCACTGAGTTTCATGTCCTTAGGCAGTTAGGTCTGGCTGGAGTCAGGAAGACCTTAGTTCAAATCTCCTCTCAGACATTTCCTAGCTGTGTGACCCTGGGGAAGTCCCTTAACTTCTATCTGCCTCAGTATCCTCAACTGTAAAATGGAGAAAAGAATAGGTCCTACCTTCTGGGCTTGTTGTCAGGATTAGATGAAATAATATTTATAAAGCACTTTGTAGACTATATTTATTTTATAATACTTATTTATAAATATTGTGGTTAGACTTTAATTTTATCTCTGTTAAATGTTATTAATTAATTAAATTACATTTTTATCAATATTAAAAGTCATTAATTAAATAAATTAAACGACATTTGCCCCAGTGTTTTAGCTTGTCAAGATCTTTTCAGTCTTTACAATCTGCTAGCCATCCCTTCTGATGTTGCATTATCTACGCATCTAGTAAGAATTCTACCTACACTTTGATTCTTTCTGCATCAGTGTTAGGCACATTAGGTGGATCACTTGCACATCCCTGGGGCACTCTATGTCCTTCCAATCTGACAAGGATCCATTCTGGATTATTCTTCAGCCCTGGCTAGTCAATCCTTTTCAAAGCCATTTAGTTGTATGATCACCTGGCTATAGCTCTCCAGCATTTCCACAGCAATAGCATTTCTCCAACATTTATTGGGATATGCTAATTCTATAGACATCATATTCAAGCTTAGCTAGTCTGCCCAAAGAAGAAGAGCGATTAGTTTGATGTTATTTGTTCTTGACAAAATCATTTTGACTATTGGGGACAATGGCTTCTCTTTTATAGTAAATTATCACAACTCTAAGTTTGGGTGTAGGCTTTGACACTGGGTGGGTAAGCCTGGGCCAGTGATTTCCCCTCAGTTTACTATTCTAAAATTGGACTAACCAAGGAAAAAAAAAAGTCACCCCATAGGGTTGGTGTAAAGGAGTTTAGTAAACTCTAAAGATAATAATAAAAAATAAGCATTTAAGTAGTTGAGCACCTAGATGGCACAGTAGATAGAGTGCTGAGCCTAGAGTCAGGAAGACCTGAGTTCAAATCCAGCCACAAGTACTTACTGGCTATGTGACCGTGGGCAAGTCATTTAACCCTGTTTACTTCAGTTTTCTCATCTGTAAAATGATGTGAAGAAAGAAATGGCAAACCACTCTAGTATCTCTGCCCAGAAAATCACAAATGGGGTCACAAATACTAAGACATAACTGAAATGATTGAAAAACAATGAAGTTTTAAGAGCCCTTTAATGTTTGCAAAATGTTTTATGTATATTGTCACCTATTTTTCCTGACTTTTCCCACCTGCTATAATGTTCTGACTTCCCTGGCTTCCTTCAAGTTCCAGCTAAAATCTCACCTTCGGTACTTTTACATATCCTCCTCATTTCTAGCACCTACCATCTGTTATTTCGAATTTATCTTTTTTATAGATTGTTTGTATGTATTTATTTGTTTATTATCTCTCCCTTCAGACTGTGAGCTCTGTGAGATAACAGATAGGTTGGTTTTTGGGGGTTTTTTTTTGCCTTTCTTTTTAACTCGAACACTTAGCACCTATCTCCTACTAGGATATAGTAGGCACTTAATAAATATTTATTAACCAGCTGAGGCTTACAACTTTAGAAGTGTAATTATAATCCCCATTTTAGAGATGAGACAGCTGATACCAAGAGAGGTTAAGTAACTTACTAGTAAGTATGAGACTGAATTTGAACTCAGGTTATCTGACTCAAGGTCCAACACTTTCTCCACTGAACCACCAGAAATGGGGCTTAATATTGCTATTGTTGGAGCAGTTAAGACATGGAGAGAAGAGACATAGTGTCAGAGTGAAAAGAGGGCTCACTCTGCTTCTCTTTCCAACCCATGCCACCTTCATAAAGCCCTTTCTTACTCTGCTCCTAACTTTTTCCATTCTTAAAATAGGATCATTTGAGCTTGATGACCCCGATGGCTTTCACCAGTTCTAAAGCTTATGTATTTGCTGATTGATAACTCTCACACAAAGCACAATATTATCAAACAAGATGAGGAGAAGTAGGCAATGATGGGGTGGGGTTAGTGGTGTTGAAAAGGAAAATGATGACATAAGATGGGAAAAAAAAAACCCACAGAGGACTTTCTTTTGAGCAAAAGGCAAGGAATGAGTGAGCTGCCCTGGGGGGAACAGCAGGATTTCAGAGGGCAATCTGTTTTTCCTTTAAATCCGGGTCCCTAAATGATTAGTACTCAAGTCATTCCCAAAGACAAAGTTTGTTTGTTTCTTCAAATCCAAAGTGAAGTCCCATATAAAGGAAGAAAAAAAATTCTTGTTGAAATCAATTATCTTCCCTAAATCTGCAGATAAGCTTTCAAAGGAGTCTTCAGTCCTTTGTGTATACACTGCCCCCAGGACTCCCAGAGGGGAGAATGGGAGGGGGAGGCTGATGTGCAGCCTCATCTCTGCTGTCATCTGCAGATAGCATTATCTAGAGAAGATCCTAAATGCCTCACTGGACAACAAGCCAAGGTAGTTTCATTTTCACAGAAATCTGAATTTGTTGGCACACTGTATATTTTTCTATCATATTAGATAATCAATCTCAGCAGAAACCAATTTTCACTCAATCAACGATACTTTAAGGAAGGTGATGTCTGTGAATTCACTCAACCTAACAGAGGCCTTGGAGATGTGCTAGGTATGTTCATGTTGGGCTCCTAGGTGCAATCAGACCTCCTGAAGAACTGTCTCTCAGGCTGGGCTGGAGAAATTGCCACTTGTTGGAATACTACATTCATCCCTACTGGTGGGTTCAACTTCAATTCAGTTCAATTCAGCAATTCTTCAACAAGTGCCTTCTTTGTTCCAGGCACAGGGCTAAGGAAAGGAAAAAGAAAGGACAAAACAGGCCTTAACCTAAAAGAGCTTATATTTGGTTGGAGGAAGCAATAAAGTACACATCGGAATAAATACTAACTATATGAATATCTAATGTTTGCTTTTGCTTTTGTTTTATCTCATTCATTTTCATGTGTTTGCTAACAATTTTCAAACAATTTTAGTGGTCAGGAGAGCTCTGAATGAAAAGCAGAATTCCAAGGGATAGAGGTGAGGAGGACAAGGTCCAGGCTAGGGAGCCAGCCTGAGTCCAGGTCAGGCAACAATTGGAACATTGTGGAAGATCCCATGTCCAGTGAGGCTGAAAGGTAGAATGAGTGCAGCAGAATGTTAGGCAAGGCTTAGCTTAGCCAGTGTATTTTCCTGTTTTCTCTAAGTACGATTATTTGTTAGAAGGGAAAGTTTAGGACTGGGAAGTGACAGCAATACTTAAAAAAAAAAAAGAAATATATTAAAAAAGCATGATAAATCAAGAAGTCCGGGAAGGTAGGCTAGCCTCAGGAGGTCTTTGACTGTCAAACAGGGGAGTGTGTATTTTGTCCTTTTCATCTTCTGCGTTGCCAAGATTTTATTAACACTTAGGTCAGAGGATTTCTCCTTCCCCTACTCAAAAACACTGCAGCAAATGCCCTCCCTCTTTCTTCCCATCATCTCTTACAAGGTGACCTTCTTGAAATTCAAGACTGCCCCACTTTTTCATTTTTGTCTATAACAACATGCATGTTTAGGACAGAGCCCACACTTAGAGAAACTGAGGCTCACTTCTTGCCTCTGGCACTTTTTTTTTAGTCATTTTAGTTTTGTCTGAATCTTCATGACCCCCTTTGGGTTTTTCTTGGCAGAGATACTGGAGTGATTTCCATTTCCTTCTCCGCCTTCTTTTACATATGAAGAGACTAAGGCAGAGTTAAATGACTTTTCCAGGGTCACATGGCTGGTGAGTGTCTGAGGCTGTGTTTGAACTGAGGTCTTCCTGACTCCACTCCCAGAGCTCTGTGCACTGTATCAAATGGCAGTTACTATCTGCATGACCCTGGACAACTCACTTAACCTCTCTGTGCCTCAGTTCCCTTATCTATGAAAGAAAGAGATTGAACTCAGTGCTCTCTGAGCACCCTCCTAGCTATAAAGCTTTGATTTTATGATCCTCTAATTAACAACTACAACTGTATGCAGTTGGTGATTAATAAATGATTTGTGCGATGGAATTGAGTTCCCTGAAGTTCCAAAGGGCATATCTGGGCACATAATCCAGGGGTCCTGATGCCTACCCACTCCCTCCTTCTTCATAGACCTTACTTCCCTGAACTACTCTGCTGAGTAAATAGCGCATTTCTTCGTTCATTTTCCTTTCTCTGTGTCTCCAGTGCTTAGAACGCTGCCTGACCCAAAGTAAACACTGAATCAATGCTTGTGGACTTGACTGAATTTGAAAATAATTTAAATGAATGTGATTTGTTGATCAATAAATATTTATTAAGCACCTATAATTTGCCAGACTCTGTGCTAAGCTCGGAAAACAAAAAGAGGCAACAGACAGTCCCTGCCCTCAAGGAGTTTACAATCTAATGGATCTGGTTGGACACAAAGTCCTATAATAATGAGGGCAGACCTGGAGCTTGGTTAACTTGATTACAACTGTGGCCAGTGGGAGCACATTTTTGAGGGAGCAGACACTACTTGTCACCCTGGTGGACCCAGCACGTCCACTCAGGGAAAGCTGCAAGTCAGGCATCTTCCATCTGCCCCAAAGCAATGACTTCCATCTAGGGGAGCACAAGGCAACTTCCACTTCCTGATGCCTGCCTAGTCCCCCCAAGTGAGATGGGGATAACCTTTGTTGCAAAGAAGATCAAGCTTCCCTTGACTTCAGCCTTCCATCTCTTGCTGCACCAGTTCTTTAAAGGAAGGGGAAGAGGAAAGTTAGTGGAGAATGGGTCTTCCTTATCCTCCCACTTATGTCTCCAAGTGAGGTTCTTAAGAAGTCTCACCATTTCCATTATCTTCTCTCTCTAAACTAATAGTTTTTGACCTGGAGTGTACTAACTATGGAAAGATTTCAGGAGGTTACATACATACATATACATACACACACACACATATATATATATCTTTATTTTCACTAATGTCTAACTGAAACAATATTTCCTTACAAAGATTTCTCTCTCTCACTTCCCCTCTCCCCCTCTTTCTTCTTCCTTCCTTCCTTTCTCCTCCCTCCTCCTCCTTCTCTTCCTTCTCTCTCTCATATTCTGAGAAAAAGTCCAAAGGCTTCAAAAGACTGCCAAAGCGATCCATAACGAAGGAAAGACAACAAGTATTTCTCAGGTGCTTTAGATTTCTCAGATACTGTGCTAGTATCTCTCATGTGATCCCCACAAAAATCCTGAGAAGGACGTGCTATTATTATCTTCATTCACAGCTGAGGAAACTGAGGTAGCCAGAATATGGCTCTCCTGCCTAAAGTCACATAGCTAGTAAGGTATGAGGCCTGATTTGAACTCAGGTATTCCTGACTGACTCCATGACCACCTCTCTTATTCACTGTGCCACCTTGTGATGAAATAAAGAATGTTAAAAATTCTTTCTAAAAAAAAAAAATCTAAAATCTATCTAGTTTAATCTTCTAGATTGAGAACTTTGATCACGAGAACCTACTTTTGACTTGCGTTCTATGGTTTCTAAAGGACACCTGATGTCTACCAGTCATACTCACACCTAAATTTAGTCCTCACAATGTTGCTGTTGAGTCATTTCATTCATAACCCCCACTTTTGGGTTTTCTTAGCAAAGGCATTAGAGCAGCCAGGGCCACACAGCAGTTTCTGAGGCCAGATTTGAACTCAAATCCTCCTGACTCTGAGGCTGGCAAGCTATACACTTCAGTGGCACCTACCTACCCTAGTCATCACAATAGTCCTATGCAGTAGATAAATTGGTAATCTTATTCCCATATTACAGATGAGAAAAGTGAGATCCAGTGATTGGAAGGGACTTATTCAGAGTCAGAGCTAACAGATTGCAAAGTCCTAGTCAAACCCAGGCCCCTTCCCTGAACCTAGGATCTTTATGTAGGATTTTGAGACTAAACTAAAGGTGTCCCAAGGTGTCTCATTAATGGGGTTCTCCTACATCTATATCAGGAAGAAACTGGGTGAGTCTCCCATAAAGAAGTGACTAGTAGATCTGCCATTTACACAGGTGATGAAATCCTGGGCCTCAGGGAGCTCCCCTGGAAGGCCTGATACTTTTATTTCCAAGGAGCTGAACTATTTCAATTAGGATTACCCTCTAGCTATGGCAGCAAAGAAAGGAATCAGCATGGATTGGCTCTACTGCTTTAGAATATTCAAAGTAGGAGACAAGACAGAAATCACCCTCCCCAGAGAAGCCATTTCTGCTTTAATTGAATGCACATTTCATGTTGCCTGTATATCTCTGCAGAGATTCATCATTTCTGTCAAACAGAGCAGACAATCAGGGCTATATATAGCAAAGTTGGGTTGGAATTGAAACCAAATTTAAAATAAGATTCCACAAATGGAGGAGGGTGGGGAGTTTAGTAGTAACCCCAGGAACCATAGAGTAGACTCCATACTTATGAGCCTGTGGGCTACTTCTGGACATGGAGCCTAAGACCTGTACACAGGGGATGATGTTCATAGACCCTTAAAAAAGTCAAAGGAAGGATCCAGGAACTTCTCAGGGATACTGTGGTTTTCAGCACCCATTGCAGCTTTCATATTCTTGTACTTTAGAAGTGGTCATTGGCACCAAGAACGATGGGGCAAGGGAGAGAATGTATGTATGGAAAGGGCTAAAGTCATAGTCAGAAGATCATAATTAGTGTAATAAGTACAATCTTGAGATGCCTGGGGGTCACACATACCCTATTTTTCAATGGATTTGCATTTTAATTAGAAACACTTTGTATCTTCAATTTAATATAATTCAATTCAGTTCAGCACATCTTAATTAAACACCTAGCTTTCTTGCATTAGAAGAAAGATATGCAAATGTTATAAATAAAATGATAAAACTGAAGTTTGTGGGGTGAAAGAAGATATCCTTTACTGATGATTCTCCGGAGAAGTGGATGTGTGAGTTCCCTCATGAGATCAGACACACATACAGGTGCCCCGAAGCAGTAGAACAAAGATTATATAGCCTAACTTCCATCACAATCATTGATCCCCTCTAGAAAGGTCATCCCCTTTCCTTGGCTACCCTTCTCCTCAATGATTCTTCTCTTCTCACCAGAGTAGCCCCTGGTCAGACAAAGGGGCATAACTCTTATACTAAAAGTATGAGTTTGAATCTCAACTGGTTTGGATTGGCCTAGTCTAGTCTACCTCCCCACTTTGTAGATCCCTTTATATGAATAGGTAGTATGTTCTGCTATTTTCCCTTAGGACCTAGGCTCTTCCATACATCCTGGGCATGATAATTTCCAAAACATTCATAGTTCCTAGAGATCTGGGGAAACTATCAGTATAACACACAAAGATGCATGGCACATAATTTCTACCTTCTAATAGCTTACAATCTAGAGGCAGATAGAAGCTTCCTCTCATACAAATAACTATCATAGAAAACAGGTGGTGCGGTGGATAGGGTGCTGAACCTGGTGTCAGGAAGACCTGAGTTCAAAACCAGCCTCAGGTACTTACTAACTGAGTGACCCCAGACAAGTCACTTAACTTTTATCTGCCTCTGTTTCCTCAGCTGTAAAATGGGCATAAGAATAGCATTTACTTCCGAGATTTTTTATAAAAATCAAATGAGACAATATTTGAAAAACACCTAACTCAGTGCCAGGAACATAATAGACTCTGTAAATGGTTATTCTTCTTCCTTAACAAGTATGAATGAGAAATCCAACCAAGGTACTTTGTGAAATTTGTAAAGGGAAAAATCCTACCCATTTTCATGGAGGGGAAGGTTTTGTAGAGAACCTGGCATCTAAGTTAGTTCTTGAATGAACAAAGGACTTCCAGTGATCAGAGATGGAGATGGGACCCATGTTAGGCACCTTAACTCTGACAAAATTAGAACTCTGACAAAGGATAAGATAATATCAGGAAAGATTTCAGGTTTGGATATAGAAAGGAACTAGGGATAGTATCGGCTAGTATTGAAACAGAAAGCTGGAAAAAATGGCTGAAGACAGATTTTGGAGGGCTATGAATAAGACAGGCATGACTTCAGGCTGTATTTAGTACTTAATAGGGAGCCACAGAACGTTTTATACAGGGGAGAGTGATGTACACAGTGTAACAGGAATTGGAGTTGGAAGTATGAAATAACAGAAAAAGAATCCTAGCTCCTTCCTTCTTGTGGCTGGAGCCACTGTTCGAACCTCTTTCTATGAGTCTGGCTCATGGGTGTGGTTTTAGCTCAGTCAAGGGTCCTACCTAGCCCTGAGCTCTAGAGCCTAGTGGATTTCTATTAATAAGATGGGAAAGAACACAGAAAAAGCCAAAGTAACTGAGGCTAATTGCCCTGATGGAAGCATCCAGCTTAACCAGACTCTGCCCCTAACACAATTGCTTCAGATTCATTGTGCCCAGAGCAATCTACAAGTATGGATTCTCATGACTTTGTATTTTCTTGGATTTTTGGGGAAGATATGGGAGGTCAAAATTAAATAAAATTCACTCTCAATTTAGTCTAAAGCCCACAGTCAGTGTGGCCATAGAATTCCAATGGAAAGGATTTATCATCTTTGTCCTCTTTTCTCTATGGACTTCACAGCTTGCTGGTCACTGACCTTTTCCTTCTGGTTTCCTGTTCACAATAATGAAGCTCACAAATCAGGAGTTTCTAAGATCAGTCAAAACTTTATCTTAACCAAGCATTCCTTATTAATTAAACGGAAATCTAAACCAACATTGAACAGAAACACTACCAGCTTAATAACACAGGCCCTCCAGGAGAGGAGAGGTGCAGCAGGAAGAGGTAAACATAACCAGCTCCCTTATTTCCACCAAATGGATAGTTCTGAAATGATCAGTCCACCCCAGGCACACATCTCCTTGGAGTAGAATTAGTGGCAGAGTAGCTCCAGGGCATTCCCAATTTGAGAGTGTCCTTGGATCACTTCTTATAACTTCTGTGTGAGTGCCTGCCTTGTGTGAGTTCTCCATAAAATAGTCTTTTAGGAAAATGGACATTGAGCATTTGAATAATGTTCTACTTTCTGAAGTAGAGTTTGAATGGTGAGCAGTTCAGCTCAAGAAAGGACCTCAGTGGCCATAACCTTATCTTGCCAGGTGATTTTCCAAAGCTTCCTAAGACAATCCAAATGAAAACTATTCAGTTTCCTGGTATGGTGCTGGTAGACAGTAGAGATTTCACAGATATACAACAATGAGCTCAGCACAGTTTCTCCGTAGACCTTCAGTTTGGAAGGCAGTGAGCCTAATACCTCTTCTATCCCACACTTTCTTTTGGACCCTCTTTTATACTACTTACCAAAAAGGATGTTAAGGGATGAAAATTTGGAAAACTGAAAGTTTTGGTGATATGGCTTCAATAGCGAAATCTCTGAGTCAAAAGACAAGGAAAAAAAAACACACGCATATATATACATATATATATATGTATATATATATATATATATATATATATATATATATAAGCTGTAAGAAAGTCATTTCAGTTAATCAATAAACTTTTATTTAAATGCCTACTATGTGCCAAGCACCTCTCAAAGTCTCAACTTCCTCCTCTATAAAATGAAGATCATATTTTGTTGAAAGGGAAATACTTGTAAATCTTCAATGAGTAAGAAAAATTGGAGTTGATACTGTTATAACCTAAAATAACCCTCCAGTTCATTAAGAAACATGACACTGGGATAAATTAAGATAAACATGAAACAACCACCAGGAGGTTATTGAAGTGAAATAGCTAATAGTGAAGCTCAGAAATCTGGAGCACAGCTCAGATGACAATCACTTCAGCCATTAAACATTTTACCATTGCGTGTTTGCCGGGTGCATAGAGACAGAGTAAGTGGGCTGTGTACCCAGTCCAGCTTGGGGGACACCGAGTGGGTTCTCACCTTGACCCTTCTGATGAAACCTCACAGGAACTTCAGATGGAGCATTCTTCCAGTGTGGGAAGAACAACCAGTGAAAGTTGTGAATATGCCCCCATGGGGGCATGGTGGCCAGTTCAGATGCCTTCTACATCCTGTTCAATCTCACACAAAGCAACAAGTCTTCAAAGACAGAAAGACCAGAATTTCTAAGAGTTTGTCATTTAGTCTCTGCTTAAAGCCATACTACAATAGGGATCTCACAAAGCAATCCTTCTTATCATAGCACACCTCTCATTTGATACAAATTCTTACGTAAACTGAAAAGAAATTCCGCACCCCTCACACACACCCTTGAAGATGTTTCACACCTGTTGGTCAGAAACTTTTCGTAGCTCTGGGTTATTGGCCAAGGCATGAACTGCTTAGCCAGGTGTTGGAGGCTTTCCCAAATCCTGGCCAAGGTAGGCTAGCTCTGTCCTTCCTTTCTCTAGTCCTCACTCAATCCTGCTGTGATGCTAAGCTGAGGTCTTTGCAATGATGCTCATGTTCTTCTTTTTATTCTTTGCCTATCCAGATCCTAATATCTTTCTTAGGGCAAACCTCCCTATTATACTGAGCTTTTCCTCATCACTCAATCCCTGAGGTTACTTTCTTCCTCAGGACCCTTAAAGCAACAGATCTATCATTCTCCTATGCACTTAAATACTCTACCAAACATTTTGATTATTACTATAGGTGTCAGCTCCTTTCCTACACAGGAAACTCCAGTCCAGAGTCCATGACCCACACTAGCTCTGTCTCTTCATTCAATTCAGAGAACTAAATTTGGTTCATGTGTAAGGATCAAGAAACATTTATTGGCTTAAAAATAACATACACCATTTCTCTTGACACTGCTAACACTTCCCAGCTGAGACTCAAATCCCTGCCTCCCTACCTACTCAATGCAAAGAAGTTTCTTAAAGGGAACAATTAGTTTGTGGCTTGTTAATGGAGAAGAGAGGTATGCCCTTGAATTTCAGCAGTAGAGTACTGCCAATGACCATTCCAGAAGATGTTTCTTGACTCCTATTGATTTTCCTTACACAGATGCAGTCATTTTGTATATTGTTTGCTTGGTTCAGAATCCTTTTATACTCTCCTTCCCTTATGTATCTCAATTCTTTCTTCAGAGGTGTCATTCTATACAGAAAAACAACATTCCATTCCCTGCCACAATTTATTGAGCCCTCCCCAAGTACTTCCTCATATTTTCCATTTCAAGGATTTTTTTTTTTTGAATAATCACACATAATACTATTTTGCAAGTTTTTGTACCTTCTTATGGGCCATTTCCTACTGTCAATAACCGTCTTTGATATAGACCAGTAGTGAGAATTAAAAAGGTCTGGACAATTTTGTTCTGTTCTTAGCATAATTCTAAATGCTTTTGCATTTACAAATTCACAATCTCATTAAGTGTCAAAATCTTGTTCAGTCTATCACCAATCAAATGGCTTTGAGTTCAGTGCCAAACTGACTATAATAAAAACAGCAATGATTCTCATTTCTATGGCACTTCAAGTCATACAGAGGGCATCCCTTGCCCTAATTTAGTGGTGGAAGATAATGAAGCAATTATCCCAATTTCACAGAGAAGTAAACTAAGAAGAGAAGCAATGTCAAGGTGACAGAAAGGAAGGATTTAAGGGAGGATTCCAATCCAGGTCTCTCTCCTGATGCCAAGCCCATCAACCTACATCATGTGAGGATGGGGAAAAGGAAATGGCAAGAAGGACCCACTGTTAACACACAGTTTCAATAGTGACCTCTATGTGAATAACACCAAGATCACTGTCTCTTCAGCTGAGAACTCTTCCAAGACAGCATGGCATAGCACATCAAGTGCTGGGCCTAAGGTCTGGAAGATCAGGGTTCAATCTTGCCTCGGGCACTAGCTATGTGATGCTGGATAAGTCACTTAACCTATCTGTGCCTCCATTTAATCATATACAAAATGAGAGGAATGTATTCCATGGCTTCTAAGATCCCCTCCAAATCTATAATCCTACCCTTTGTTCCATTATGGGCATCTCCACCTTTCTGTTTTGGCATTACTATAAACTCTACTTATGCAAAGGGCAACACACTGACTTCCCCCAAATCTCTTTTCCTCCTCATTTTTTTTCCCTCCTAGAATCATTACCTCCGCCCCCCAGTAAGTCAAATATCAGCTTCCCGTTTTAACATCCACATCTATCTCCTCCTTTCTGGTACTATTGTAAGCAGCTGATCACCGTCAATAGCAGGAATAGTATTACAGGGTTTTGTTGTACCTGTCTAGGCTACCTTTGCTCACCCCATTCCCACTCTCCTCTCCAATCATGAAGTCAGAACTCTGGTCCTAATACTTATCACAACTTACCACAACTATTTGCACATCTTCTTAGCCTGGAACTCTTGCTTTCCATTTTCTCCCCTCTGTTTTGTACATCCTAAGTTACCATTCCTAATTTAATGCTTTCATGATGTCTCTCTTCCATCAAGAGACTTCAGGACGTGCCAGCTTGATAGTGTATCTCGATAGAAATTGATTTAGGCACCTTGATGTGGGATGGGGGAGATGGTGGGCACCAAATAAGCTTTCAATGAGTGATTGCTGATTGATTGCTTAAGGATCGGTAGAATTAGCAATCCCACTTCCCTCTGCCCTGATCATATCACATTTGGAAGATTGTATTGGGGTCTGGACCCATCATTTTTTGGAAGCACATTAACTAGTTGAAGCCTCTTTAGGATAAGACAAACAGTATGATGAGAAGAATGGAGACCAAGTCATATAAGTGTCAAAGGGCCTAGAGACACCGAACGCATAAAAGAGAAGATCTGGGTAGGGGAGTGGAGGTGGATCATGATAACTGTCTTCAGGTCTTTGCAAGACTGTGGGGTGGGGAAGATAGATTAGATTCATTCCGTTTGACTCTAGGAGCTAGAATAAGGGGTTAATGGAGAGGAAGGTTTCCATTTTTTTTTTTATAAGCCAGATATTACATTGGAATTTTCCAATACTAGAGTGAGATACCTGGAAGGACAATTAATTCCTTATCACTAGATGTCTTCACTTATCCTGAACACTTCCAAAGACATTCCTGTGAAGGAAAAGATGAGACTAAAAGGTCTTGAAGTTTGCATTTGACTTTGGGGTTCTGCCAGCTGTGATGCAAGCCATATCTGGGATCCATTTTAAGGTCCTAACCTGGCATTTCTGGCCTTTGATGCTTGGGACTGAACTTTCCTCTGATCCCTGAATGAAGGTATGACTGATCCACAACAACCAGAACTATTAGAATCATTACTGAATTGCATTATTTCCACAATCCATGGGCCATGCCCATCAAGAGACACAAAGTCCCATATGCCTTTAAAGGAGACACAATCAAAGTCTCAAACAAAGGCTTCATCTTGTCACCCCATAAAGATGCACAGTCTTACCCCAGGATCATCCATCCCTTGCCCCAAATAGAAAATATGGTTCTTGTTTCTCTATTGACCAGAAAAGACATTTAGGCCACTTTGTGATTTTTTTGATAGAATGGGAAGGAATTATCTCTACCCAACATTTTGAGTGTTGGGTCAGGAAGGATGAAGATGTGGCATGAGAAGAGGGGATGCAGAAATCTTTGTCATCCCTGTGTTTCTGTGACTGTGTCTTCCATTGTTAGATGGGACATGCTTTATTCTGAGAGCATGGAGCCATCTTTCACCATAATGAGCAGAACCAAATGCAAATATCTATTGATTTATACAATGGTAGGCCAGCTCCAGTGACAAGCAATCTATGGCAAAGTCTGCAGTCGTCTTTAAGAAAAGTAATTAGAAAGATGACTATAACCTTTCTTTAATGAATAGCGATAATCAACCACTTCCTTGGTGTTCCCACAACCTTGCCCGCTTGGTGTAGTGGGCTTTCTGAAATTGATTCTGGCCTTCGATCCCTTTCCCTTTCCCAATCAGCAGCTCACAGCTGGAGAGAAATGGCTCCATTATTTAATTGATCCATGCTTGTTTGCATATGCAGCTGCTTAGAAGCAATGGGGGTTCATTGCCTCCCAATCTGGGGGAATTTTCAACAACAAAATAAGGGGCATTCATCATCCTTCCACTCCTGCTGCTTATCCTTATTTCCTAGCATGGGTTGGGCTTGAATCATTCACTTGTCAGTGTCTCAGGCAACTCCCAAACAAAAGAAGTGGGGAAACCAAGCCTAAGAAAAATGTCCCCAAAGATGTCACCCAAGTGATTTGAATCTCAGAATAGTTCTGGCATATTGAAAGCAGACTCCTTTCCCATGAATACTAAGCAGACTGATAGTGTGTCAGATACTATGGAATCCAAGTAGGCAAGAAGTAAACTTTTTGTATTTGCAAACATTTATAAAATCCTAGTGTAGATCTGGAAGGGACTGTAGAAGCTTGCTAGTATGGTCATTCTACACATGAAGAAAGTAAGGCCTGTGAAGGTTACATAATTTGCCCAGGGCTACAAAGAGAATAAGATAATAGGTCACATATCTAGAAGTGAAAGAGGCCCAAGAAGCCATCTGATATAACCTTGTCATGTTAAAGAGAAGGAAACTGAAGCCAACTGGGGTTAAGTGACTCTTCCAAGGTCACATAAGTAGTGTCAGAAGTGAGATTTCAATTGCCACCAGGAGAAAATGGAAGATCATTTATTTGAGATGCTGTAGAAGGGTTTGGAGTTCTACATGAGACATTGGCCTCTCTGATAGGAGGGTTCATGATCCTCTGAAGTGTGGAGGAGAACATGCTAAGGGTGGGGGGGAGGGTACTCTGCTTGTTTGACAAGAAGTAGCCTAGCCTCCTCACTGTCTACAATATCAAATCTTATCTCTCTTTGAGTGACTGTGTATTATCAGCTTTCCCTTTCCCCTAAGCTCTGATCCCATATTTTCCAGCTACTTATAGGATATTATACTAGGGCTCACATTCCCACATCCATTATTAGATTCATCACCTCTTTATTACCAAACCAACACTTACTCTTCAGTTTCCCCTTTCTGGAATGACACCACTCTCTGCCTAGTCCCTCAGGCTTAAATCCTCTATGTCATTTTTGGTACTTTTCCTCATGTGATGAGGTCATAAGGCCTCAGACTTTGCTGACAGTTTGTGGTTAGATTGGGATATTGGGTGTTCCAAATCCTGAAAATTATCTAAGGAATTTATCTATAAGCTCTAAAGGGGCTGTGGGCACATTGCCAGGAGGGGGCAAGGAGTGAAGCCTTCATTGATTCCAAGTCACAGGTGTGTGGAGTCAGAGCCAAATGGAAGTAGAATGTCAAGAGGGAGCCATGTGGTTCTGACTGTAACCGCAGCTGACCAGCAGTACAGAAGTGGGAGCTGTAATCATTTGGGATGATCAGTTTGAGACCAACAGTTAATACCCGGATATTTGATTCATTCTGGCCTCTTGATCTGATCCTGACTTCCCCAGTTTGGAATTCTTCTCATCCCCTCAGATCTTGGGTCTCCACAGATGTGGCTTGGAGTTTCAATTTATGCCTCTCCACTTTCCATTTCTTAGCCAACCTCTTCTTCTGATAGAGATTGCCCCCCCCCCCCCACCCTCACATGATGACAGTGTGATAACAACCTTCCATCCAAAAGTTTGCCTAAAAAATGCAGAGGAAGCCATAAAGGGCACAATATGAATCTGCTAAGAAATTTTATGCATTAGCCAAACAAGGGTCCAGAGGAAATGGGAATTTATTAGAGTTGGATAAGGCAGAGACTAACTTGGGTTGAGTCACAAAGCTGCTCACACAGATTTGCATACTGTAAAGCATCTGCTTCTCCCCACCACCTACCCCCAGGGTCATTTTACTAACAAGTAGCATTTCATGCTGGCATCGAATCCCCCCTCCAACCCCATCCACTCAGTTGACAAGTCTTGCCATCTCTACCTCCACAATAGCTGTTGAAGGCATTCCTGCATGGACTCTCCCACGGCTACCACTCCATTCCAAGCCCTCATCCCCTCTCCTCTGAAGTATGCTAAACAGTTCCTTAATTGGTCCCTCTGAGTCTGGTTCCTCCTGTTGCCAATTCCTACTCCATACACAGTCAGATTAATATTTCCCCTGAACAGGTGCCACCCTGTCAACTCATCTGCTCAAAAACATTCATTCCTTTACATTGTAGAGTGCTGAGAGTCCGGACCCCCTAGTCTGCAGTTTGGAGGTCTCCACTTATTTTTCAGGTTCAAGTCTAAGTTACTCGCCTTTTCTTCTCAAACTTCTATCAAGTCACTGTTCATAAAATAAGGTCCATGTATTTTAAGGTTCCTTCCTACTCTGACATTTCCTGTTCTTAGATTCTTCCCAGCCCTGACATTCCCTGTTCTAAGGCCCCTCCCAGCTCTGATATCACCTGTTCCAAAACTCATCTCAATCCTGACATTCCTTGCTTTAGCAAGCTCCTTGAGGGTAAGGAATCTTGAGTGGAACAACTGCATACTTTCACCCTCCTCTTGCATCCCCAACTGTTAAGTTCAAGGACTTGTCCTACTTAATACTGCTTTGTTCAACATATCTAAACTACTTGTTGCTGGCTGTTTTCCCTGCTCCATTGCTTATTTCCCTGCTCCATTGCTCCATTGCTTATGTGGGACTGAAAGCAGCTGTTTTCACCAACAAAGCTTTATTTCAGTTTGGCTGATCATTCATGGAGCATGTCCTTTGAGGCACTAAGAAAGCTACCAAGCCCATTTTGATAAGAACCCTGCCCTCAGGAACATTACAGTCCTATAGCAGGATAAAACCTGAACACAAACTCTTGCCCAGCTTAGTGCATAATAGTGTTGTTAATCTTTGAAGACAGCCTTTGAATCAGCAATGAAATAACTTTCCACATGGGTTCTAGGCCAATCCTTTTTAAGTTCAAGGCATCATATTACACAGACATCTAAAGCTCTCCCACAGGAAGGGGTCAAGACTGTAAGTTTCCTTAGGGGAACAGCCTCACAAATAAAATCACCTCTTATTTAATTATCCAAGTCATCGCTACAATGTATGCTCTCCAACACGACTACTCCTTGCGTGCTTCCTGAAATAATAAGGTTACAATGTTTTCTCAAGCCATTAAATTCAGAGAGCCCTGCACGCTGCTGTCCACCCCCCCCCCCCTTAACAATGTTTAGAGGATATTAGTCTCAGTTACAGTACAAAATATCATCCTCTGAGTTCTGTTTCCAACAATACAATTTTCTGCATGCACTCAAGTGGAGGGACTCTTATTTGAATTGATGGGACTCTTGCTAGTTTTGCCTTGGATCTCTAGATCATGTGTTTGAAACAGAATACAGAACATCGAGACTCTTTAACATCTTTATTAAGGTTGTGAAAGGTCACAGAGACATCGTCAGTGTATTCCTTTGCAAATCTCTGCAGTGCTGAATAAGAAGATGCAGGGAAACGAAGAAAGAAAGAACCTCTGTCTGCTGAGGGCCTGGATAAGAAAGATAATCCTCCCCGGGCTGCCCAGGATCAGGAGCAAGGAGCATCTGGGGAAGTTCAGGTAGTCTTCTCTTCCCGGATTTTATCTGAACTCTTGGCCTTGCCACAACAAACCCGATCAACCTTTTAGTATGTTTTTTTTTTTTTTTTATGGGCAATTCAATAGAAAAAATGGGTTTTCATTTGTATGATTCTTCTAGAGATTCAAGCATGAAGAAAAAAAGCCAAAATTCACAGATAGGTCACATTCTTTACTATTTCTCTCACTAAGCTCACTTGCCTTATTGCCCTGATGAATTGGAGTTTGAAATATCATTTGGTTTACCCTGGTAATGGCAAAGATCTATGGGGGAATTTCAGTCTCTCTTTGGTATAAGGGACCCAGAGGAAACTGCTTAGACCTTTGTGGGAATCACCTATGCTAGAATGACCCCTGGAGAATTTTAGTGTGCCTTATGTAGAATGAATCATTGAAAGAATTCCATGCAGGACAGTTTTCATATTTGACAAAGGGACAATGCTCAGTTGGCCCCAGGCCATAAATCCCTATAGGGAGAGCTCTATGTAGCTTGGAAAGCTCAGTGTGGACCAGATTTCTGGTCAAAATAGAACCCAGTTTTCTTTGTCTTTGTTTTTTCTTGTGTCTGTGGATTAATAAAGGCTAAACAAGTACAGACAGTTGATAAACATTGGAAAGTGTTTCTTTTTGTGTTGACTCATTTGAGGAACTATGCAAAACATCCTTTGTTCTGTGAATCTCCAAAAGTTAATTTGGAAATAATTGTAATTTTCATCTGTACATGTGGGATTGCACATGATATTTGAGACTTGACAGTGTGACACTGGAGAAGAAAATGAAAGGGCATTTCCTTTGCCTTCTCATATACCACAGAAAACTGTTTTGGATTGGGAACAAAAATTGTGTTAAAAATGCACTCTTGCCTGTTTGCTAGGGATGGCCAATTTCAAATGGGGAGATATGTAACTGAGCCTTCTCTGGGCATGTCCAGTTCTCCTAACATGGGTACACCCTTCAGGGGTCTTTAGAGCATGCCCAGTTTGCTTAACATGGAGGCTGTTGCATCCCCTACCGTGTGGGCAGAGGTGGCCCCTTTTGATTGGCTGCCCACCTCTTTAAAACTTATTAGACTAAAGAGTTTGCTCAGTGCTATTTGCATTCAGAGAACACCATGAACTGAGCCTCTGCTCCCCCTTTGGCCCCAGCTCCAAGAAATGGTGAGTGGGTTGTTTCCATTCTCGATTTTTTGTCCTGCTGAGTTGCAAACCTTGAAGTCAGGATTGCAGATGGCATGGATGCCAGAAAAGCCTCTGTCCCTGAAATTTGAGCCTAAAATGGGTTTAGGATTTGGAAATAGGCCTTTGTTCTATGAGTACTGAGAGAAACTATGAACCTGATCTCTTCTACTTTCTCTGAGGCTGAGGTGGTGAAAGAAAGAAGGGAGATTATGCCTCCTTTGTGTTGGGGATTACAGTAAGTTTGTATACTTGTGATTTTCCCTTCTGAAGTAAGTATTCCCTTACAAAAGTCAGTTTGACTGTTAGTGGCTAATAGAGTCAACTGGAGTATAGAGGACCAACATCTATACTTGATGGGGGGCACCATTGTTGGGGGCTGAAGTCAATGGCAGAGAACCTAGGCCCTCAAATCCCCTTAATGGTACCAGAGGAATCCAATGAGAGGAATAAAAACCTTACATACTGACTTTTATGCAGTGAAGGGTCTATGTTGCACTTGTAATTCAATTCAGTTCAACACAACCAGAAATCACTGAGAAGCTATTGTGATCTGGGTATTACTACCCAGCTCAACAAATATCTAGTAATCCAGTTTGGCTAAAATCCAGATTATATGAAAATGGGTAATATGAAGCACATCAGAAAGGTGCTTGGGGACCCAACTCTACTCGTCTTTAAAGCTTCAATACGCCCCCACTCTTCTCATCCTCCTCATTCTTAGTGCCTTCCACCATCTCCTACCATCATGCACATCCTTCTCTGTTTCTGTCTGTCATCCCCTGGTACTCTCCTGTTTGTCAGGGCCACTTTTTTTTTTCTTTTTATGCTAACACATTGCATTGCATACAAGAAGACTTATGGAATGCCAGGCTCCTAGAGGCAATAGAGAGCCACTGAAAGCTTTTGGACAGAAATGCATGAATTGAAAATCAGTCACATGGTAACCATACTTCTGTCTGCATGTACAAAAACAATGAGAAGCAGAACTTTAAAGGGAATTATTTGAATATGGAAAACCAACCAACAATCATTCCATGAGCATTTATTAAGTATCCTGGATGATTTAGGTAAAAAAAAAAATTCCTTAAATCATTGGTGTTGCTCCCTATAGTGATGAAGAGAATGAAGAGCTGCTCTAGCTTAGTTTCCCTTTTGCTTTGTTGACCTTTTCTCTATCCCTTTCAATATTTTATTGAATGATACTCATTATAGTAGGATATTATCAGTAATATGAAGTGAAATATTATGTCCTGGAGCTTGTTGTTCTTTCATTTTTATGCTAAACATGATAATGAGAAGGAAGAGAAAGAAGATGTTGGAACACAGACCATGAATATCTATTTGACAGTCCCATAGGGATATTGACCAAGCCTTTGGCTAGAGAGAGAAACATATGGAGTGATCAGAAATTAAGTTCTCCGGTGGCTCCTTAGCTCCTGGAAATCTTCTCTCTACCTATGTACCTTTCCCCAACCATTCACTGCCATAGATTTCCTAATCACAACATCCAATCACTTTTTCTTAGTCTATAGCAGTCTTGATCTGTGTAGCTTTAATACTATTGATAGTCTTTTGTCGTTGGAACTGTTTCCTTCCTTTTTTTCCCCGTGACTTGACCCTATTCTGATTCTCTGGCTGCTGCTTCTTCTTCTTCTTCTTCTTCTTCTTCTTCTTCTTCTTCTTCTTCTTCTTCTTCTTCTTCTTCTCTCCCTCTCTCTCTCTCTCTGTGTGTGTATATATATATATATATATATATATTTTTTTTTTTTTTCCTAGCTCATCTTCCCTTCCCTTGCCCCTGAATGTAGTTATGCCCCAAGGCCCAATCCTTAACTTTCTCCTTTTCTCTCATTCCCCCCTCATTCACTACTATGCTTCCAATTATTGTGTCTTTCTAATTCTATATTTTCAGCCCTGGATTCTCATTTGATTTCCAGATTTTCCCCTTCAAATCAATTGGTCAGATTCAAAAGAGATAATAGATGTAAAACACTCTTCAAACCAGAAAACACTATGTAAATCTTGTTGTTATTGTTATTATTTCAGTAATAGTAGTAGTAGTAGTAATAGTTAGTAGTAGTAGTGGTAGTGGTGGTGGTGGTGGTGGTGGTAGTGGTAGTGGTAGTGATGATGTGGCTAAATGGACATCATTCCTGCTCCTTGACAAACATAATTCTCAGAGCTGCCCTTTACTCCTCCCTTTGCCTCCCTCCTTAAGTCTGACTAGTTAATACTTCCAGCACACACTTCCTTGGTCTTATTCATGTCCATATTACATCTTCCTTTGGGCCATTTGCAATTGTAATCCACCCAAAGTGGAGGTATCTCATGAGACACAGCTATATGTTACGGGAATCTAAAGATCTTCCCTGCCCCTAGGCCCTTTGTTAAAGTGGCTACGTGACTCTGAGGACCCTTGGATATTTGAAAGTATACTCTGTTCCCTAATAGGCTGAATGTGGTCACATGGAGCCTGTGGCGCCAGGCTTGTTTTCCAGGAATGCCCATGCCTTGTAGCTTTGTGATTGGGCTGTGGGTCCAGAGGGCTGTGACATTCTCTAAGCCAGGAGAAGGCTATATATACACCCTGATGTGAGGTTTTGGTTTGGGGCTCACTTTGAGAAGAGTTGTGTGATTTGGCCAGAAGAGACTCTGGGCAGCCGTTGAGCCCCCCGGCTTTGAAAAACCCAGATGTTGGT
>CM053585.1:374029511-374052364 GCA_028646515.1 Pseudochirops corinnae
CTATATATGTATAACTATCTACATATGTGTGCATATATACAAGTATATATGTGTGTGTGTGTATATATATATATATATATATGTATATAATGTATGCATGTATGTATACACCCTTGAAGTTTGACCTGTCCAGTCAAACCTATAATAATAGAACCAGTGAAGGATAGAACTAGAAAGGATGTCAGAGGTCATCTAGTCCAGCCTCCTCATTAAATGTCACATGATGGCAGGCAACGTGCTCACCAGTCCATGGACAGTGTTCTGTTTATACTCCATGGTTGTTATTTAATAAGTGAATGGCCATTACTTAATTCTTTTCAGGTGGGAAGATTGAGACCAATACAGAGAAGCTTGTTTTCCCACAATGAAAAACAAATTTGACCAAAAAAAAAAAAAAAGAACGTATTGAGTTCTAACTCCTAGTCAAAGGTTCTTTACCTGGGACACAACTTCCTTACACTGCTTAATGTGCCTGAAATCTGTTTTCAGTGGCAATGCTAGGGAAGCTACAACATTGCCAATCCTACCCATTTGTGTTGTCTCTAAGAGATTCCACACTGTAAATATAGTCTGTCTCTCTCTGTCTCTATCTCTCAGTCTTTCTCTGTTTCTGGCTGTCTTCCTGCTTCTATTTCTCTCTGTCTCTTTGTCTGTCTCTCTCTCTCTCTGTCTCTCTCTCTCTGTCTCTCTGTCCTTGTCTCTGTCCCTAACTGTGTCTCTGTCTCTCTCTGCTTCTCTGTCTCTGTCTCTCTATCTATCTCTGTCTTTCTGTCTCTGTCTTTTCTTCTTCTTCTTCTTCTTCTTCTTCTTCTTCTTCTTCTTCTTCTTCTTCTTCTTCTTCTTCTTCTTCTTCTTCTTTCCTCTTTCTTCTTTTTCTTCTTTCCACAATACCAAGATGCCTCCTCTGGTTAAATGGATACCCAGAAAAGGAAAGTAGTTTTGCCATGGTAACACAGTGTCAGAACTTGGATAAAACCCACTTATTTCATCCCCAAATCCAGTAGTCTTTCTAATCCCCTCCATACAGCCTCACTTTTTATTCCATTTTAAGGTAGTAGAAAATCCCATATGGTACCAGCCACCATGTCTCAGTTTATTTTCTCAATACAAGAGGATAAGCAGTGAAGGGTCCCATTAGCAGTCCCTGCAGCTGTTTGGAGCTGTGTTCTGTAACTCTGTAGAACACATCTGCCAGAACTCATTGACATTAACTAAATATTTCATTATTTGTATCAGTGATGATGGTGTTGGGAGGGGTGTTGCAACTCACTTTGGGAATTTCTAATACAATTACCCAAAGAGAAGTGGACTGTATCTCCTCTAAATGACTACATTTTCTCCCATTTTTTCCATGGCTAGTTTAACTTGTAAGGATGATGGAAAACACTAATAAAACATCTGATGTCTCAGCTTGGTAGAAAACTTAATGGGGGAAGGGTGCTTCTCCACCATCTCCTGTTTCCTTATCTGAGAATGACAAATATTTTTATAAGCCCTTAGTTAAGTGAAGAAGACTAGATCAGGTTTTCCTATATGGGTCATGAGAATATCACTTCACTATCAAAAGGTGGATATTACAGTTCTTTGTAGGTCTTCTGGGGATGTGATTAGTCGTTGCTTTGATTATCATTCTAAAGTCTTCCAGGGTTTTCTCTAAAATGTTGTTGTCATATAAATTGTTCTCTTGGTTCTCTAACTTCATTCTGAATCCATTTAACCTTCCCAGGAATCTCTGAAATAATTTCCTTCATCATTTCTTTCGGCAAAAGAGCATTCCATTACCTTTATATTATCATAGCTTTACAATTTGTCCATTTGTTTCCCAAATGATTGGAATTCCCTTAGGTTCCAGTTCTTTGCTTTGTATATGCCTCTACCCTTGTAAGCCCTCCTTCAAGATCAGAAAGTTTGCTTTTTAAGTTTTCTTCTTCAGTAAATTTTTGTGCCTTTTTTTTAACCATTAGGCCAATTCTGTCGTTTAAGGTATTATTTTATTCAGTATTTTTGTGCCTCTTTTTTCAAGCTGTTAATTCCATTTTCATAATTTTCTTGCATCACTCGTATTTTTTTTTCAATTTTTTCTCTACTACTCTTAACTATTTGAACTCAGGTACGCCTGGCTCCAGGGCTGATGCTCTATTCACTGTGCTACCAGCCTATTCTTCACTGAACTTTTATGTTAAAGTTGGGCTCTGATTACCTACAGATGGGGAGGCGTTGTTTCAAGCTTCAGGCTTTTTCATCCTATTGTTTCTATTTTTTTTTTGGAGGAGGGAAGGCAGGGCAATTGGGTTTAAGTGGCTTGCCAAGGTCACATGGCTAGTAAGTGTTAAGTGTCTGAGGCCCAATTTGAAGTCGGGTCCTCCTGACTCCAGGCCTAGTGCTCTATTCACTGAGCCACTTAGCCACCCCTATCCTGTTCTTTTTAAGAGTTAAATTTGGGCATCTGATAGTTTTTAGTGTTTCCTGAGCAAGTTTTTGATGTGATCCTCAGAGAGGTATGTTCACTTCTTTCCTGGCCTGTACTCTGATTTGTACCAAGGAAGGGTCCCTGCCAAAGTTTATGTTTCTAATTCATTTCTGACTTGGCCCGACTCACAGGAAAATATTCATTATCACTGTACATGTCACAACTAGACAGAATAACCCACAGTTAAAAGTATGACATACTGAAATGTACACAGAACAGGATCTAGGGTCAGGAAGATTGGGTTTGAATTCCACTTCTGATACTAGGGTGACCCTAGACTTCACTTTTACTTTGATTCCATTGTCTCAGTTTACTCATTGAACAATTATTAAAGAGCATCAATTTCACAAAATTGTCCAGAGAATCAAGTGAGATAGCCTATAGAAAGTATGTTGCAACCCTTATATCACTGCGTTAGTTCTGCCTGTTGTTATTAGGAGAGTCAGAGGAAGACCAGACAAGAATCAGACCTTGTTCAAAGACAGACACCATTCTGCAAATGGCAAACCACCACACCCTGCATCCGATGAGAAAAATCCCAAATGGAGACCTAGTTCTCCATGACTCCATGGCCTCCTGCTGGTACCTCCTGGCAGTGAAGGAAGAATTCTTATCTTTGGACTTTCCTTTCTATTTTCCAGCATTATGGTGCCAAAACGACATAAGCATTTCAGGAAATTGTCCCAATTCATGTTTTGGAGCGCCGACTTCCTGAATGCCAAGAGGCTCACATGGAGATAGAGCCCTGACTTCATCTTCATCAGAGGTCCATGCCTCCTCACTGAACTGTCAAATCTCTTCTTAATATGGAGATTTATCTCTGGCTCTATTAAAAGCCTCACTCTGACATTCTCCCAACTTGAAATGTGTCTATTAATCCTCATATGATCCCCAGAAAGTAAGTGGTTGAAAAGTATTACATAAAAGTATGTGGGTTATTATTTTTTTAAAGTTGGATCAGCTTTAATTATAAAGATAGGAAAGGGTGATAAAGAATGGTAATTGGAATGTAGTGACCTCTTTGGCTTATGACATGTATAATAATTTTCTTTTTCCTTGAAACCAGCCCAAGTCTGAATCAGGCCAGTCAATGAACAAGGGGTGAAGGATTGCCCCCAGGAATGGTAGACAGGCTATTGACCTGCAGAAAAAGAATGAGGACTAGTCAGATATCCAAGAAGAAAGATAGAGTGAGGGGGCATCATTCAAGCATCCTTATGGGGCACAATGTCTAGACAAAACTCAGGTCATTGAGATCATGCTCAGACCTCGAGAATCAGTTAGTGTTCCAAGAGGTATCAGTTCAAGTCAGTTGGTATGGATTGTGTTATGGGACATTCCAGAAGCAGATAACCATTCAATAATTAGTCAATGAGTGCTTGATTTATTGTAGACTAAGAAGCTGATAAAATTGTGTTGAGGAGTTTATCAGTTAACAGTGATCTTCTCTGTTTCTGTGGCTCCTATTCTGATCTCCACTGAGATAACTCTCAAGCTGGTTTGTCCAGCACTGGCCTGAATCCTGAGTTCTCCCATCCACAAGTGCAGCAGCTGGACAACCCTCCTTGGGTACACCACCGAGCAATATTCCAGTCACTGGGCAAGTCTACTTTAAACCCAGTGCTTAGCACAGTGCTTCCAAAGAATGGCAAAACACAATACCTTCTCTCAAGGAGTTTAGGTTCTCATGCAGGAGACCTTGAAAATGAGTCTGTATAAACATGTTCTAGACTGGATAAATTGGAGAGAATCTGCAGAGTGAAGGCAGAAAAGATGAGGAAGATGGTGGGATTTGAACTGGGACTTATAAGTCAGGAAAGTTCACCTCAAATTCAGCAACAGGAAAAGCCTTCAAACTCAGCAAAATACATTGAATGCAGAAAACCTTTCCAAGCCAACATGGCTAACTCCAAACTCTCCTAAACCTCCTCCTCATTCAAATTTTGGAATATTGATCTGTATTTCTGCCATCCTTCTATTTCAAACACTTATTAGCTATGTGAGCCTGAACAAGTCACTTAACTGTTCTGTGACTCAGTTTCCCCATCTGCAAAAGAGAAGTAAAAAAGAACCTACCCCACAAGATTGTTATGGGACCAAATGAGATTTGATATTTAGATAGATAGATAAATAGATAGATAGATAGATAGATAGATAGATAGATAGATAGATAGATAGATAGACGAAGTGCCCTGACAAACCTGAAGTGCTAGATAAATGTGAGCTATTGTAAATGATAATTATGATGATTGTTATCTACATGTTCCGTGTTCAAACCTTAATTTGAAACTTACTTAAAATCGACTCATATAAGACTTTTCTTCAATTTGTCCATTCCCAACCATCCTCACTTCCTTTCAGACACCCAGATCCTGTGTATTTTCTCTCCTCAATATTTTTCTTGTATCTTTCTTCTCCTTTCTATACTTGCTGCCACCATTCAATAATAACCCCCTTACTTCATCTCCCTGGATCACTGCTGTGGTCACTTAAAGAGTGACTCTTTCTGGGCACAGTAAGAATACTGGCCCGGAGTCAGGAAGACTCATCTTCCTCAGTTCAAAATCTGACCTCAGACACTAGCTGTGTGACCCTGGGTAAGTCACTTAGCCCAATTTACCTCAGTTTCCTTATCTGTAAAGTGAGTTGGAGAAGGAAATGTAAAGCACTCCAGTGTCTTTGCCAGGAAAATCCCAAATGCGGTCACAAAGAGTCAGACATGACTGAACATTTTAATACATCTCTGTCAGTACAAAACCCTTCCTAGAATAAGGATGATGATGATAACAATGAGGATGAAGATGATATGTAACATTTAGATTTTATATTAAGATTTGAAAAACATACAAGTGTCATCTCGGTTGATCTCAACAATCTTGGCAAAGTAATTCCTATTATTATCTCCATTTTACACGTGAGGAAACTAAGGTAAAGAGAAGTTAAGTGACTTACCCGGGCTCACACAACTAGCAAGTACCTGAGGCTGGATTTGATCTCAGGTTTTCCTGCCTCTGTGTCTAGTGCTGTGCTGCCTAGCTGTTTCAGAGGGTTTGGAATGAATTTGGATAATTACAAGCTTTTCAAAGTTTCCTAAATCAAGGAACACTACAGAAGTGTATCTAGCCAAGTCCCAGTTACCTTGGGGTTCAGCCAATAGATGCTGCAGACATTCAGAGAAGGGAGGCTACGTTGGTCATGGATCATGCAGCAGATAGAATGCTGGGTTTAAGAGTTAGGAAGACCTGAGTTTGAATTCTGCCTCATTCACGTAAAAGCTGTTTGATTCTTGGCAATTCACCTGGGTTCAGTGATCTGAAGCTTCCTTAGTTGTAAAAATGAGAATAGTCATAGTATCTACCATTACAGGTTGGTGTGAAGACTAGTGGAGATAACAGTGGCAGGTGCTTTGCAAACCATAAAATCCTACAAACAGTCTAGCTACCGTTATTCCTCCTCCAACTCCTATTCTTCCTCCTCCTCTCCTTCATCTTCTTCCTCCTCCACTTCCTCCTCCCCTTCCTGTTCTTCTTCTTTCTTTGTTTTTCCTCTTTTTTTTTCTTCTTTCTTCTTCCTTTCCACCTTGCCAATTAATGATGAAACCAACCATGAACCCAATCCATTTCCTTTTATGCACCAGCAGAACATTCTGTGCTTCCTGACAGATTCTTTTGTATGATTTGGGAAATGTGAAGGGAAGTGTGAGGCAGGGAGCCACTTTCCTCGTTTATAAGAAAATTGAGTCCCTATATTTCCTGTCTCCTTTCAAATTCCGAGCTCCTCATAGGGAGATAAAATACTTTTAATCATAATATATCATCATCTTTGAAATGAAAAAAATAATTTTGAATTCTCCTAGCATCCCAGTGGAAGGTTTGTGGATTTTTAAAATGCGCAATCAGGGTGTGTTAATGGTGTTATTACTGTGTGCTTGCTGTTTCGCACATATAAATGATTACATTTTAACGGCAACTTAGTAATCTGTAACTCTTCCATAATGAATTGATTTTTATAGAACATTTTCATTCATTTGAAAAATGTCTAGCCTTCTATTGAATGTGAATTACAGTCCAATTAGACTCCATATTTAAATAATCAGTTTTAGCTGTGCGGTATTAGAATGTCACATTTTACAAAGCACTTTTAATTATTTTGGGAAAAAATCGCATGCCACTTAATGCATTTTTGCAATTAAAAATAATGCCCATGTATAATTTTGTAATCTCATTGATATTAAAATTTAACTAAAATGTTTGTACCTACTGTTAAAATAGTCTGAGAATTTAGAATCATTGAATATCAGAGATGGAAAGAACTTCAGAACGTGGAGTGTCAGAGATAGGAGGGAAATAAAACAGAGAATGTAAGAGCTAGGAAGGGTCTTAGAATGGAAAATATAAAACCTGGGAAGGTGTCTAGTCATAAAAGTTCAGAACAGGGCCGAGCCTTAGAACTGGGGATGTCAGTGCTGGGAGGGGCCTTAGAACAGGGAAGGTCAGAGCAGGGGGGGGGTCTTTGAAAAGAAGATGTCAGAGTTGGGAGGGAGCTTAGAACAGAGCGAGTGTAAGACTATGGAGGAGATTAAAGACTACATAAACCGACCCCCACAAATACAGAAACTGATGAAAGGAGACCTGCCCAAGCAGAGGATGCATTATGCCCCCCCCCCCCCATGCTTTTCCCAGCTGTGATTCCTTGCCTCATTTAGTGCCAAGACATGGACAAGATCCCAGGCCTTGGAATTCTCCATCCAGGTCCTTTTCCACTGGACCATTTAGCCAAAAGTTTTTAGATACAGATTCACAGCTGGGCCTCAGAAGACATAATTTTCCTTGCTGAAACTTCTCTTGGATTCTAATATTTTCCTACAGATTAATTACATCCCGGCCAGGTCCTAATTATTATTTCTACCAGTAGGGAAATGATTGTTTTCTTGACTTTAAGAAAGGAAATTGGTCGTGGCCTGATGGCTCAGTTCCTTACCTGCCAACTCTGGTTTGCGGACACAATAGAGGAGGGATGGCTTGCTAATGAAGTGGGGAGAGCAAGGCCCAATGGTGCACTCCACTGGCACTTCTGAATGATCCTCTACATGGTCTCCAGGGTCTAGCAGGCAGAGACTGTGCGTGCCAACCCTACTTTGCCTTTCTTGGTGACTGGGGAGAGAAAACTAATGAATGGGCCTTTGCTAATGTTGTTCCCTCACTCTGGCGGCTCAAGCCCCATCAGTCATAGAGACAATTCAGTCCTGAATTGAGTTGAGCAATTATCTTTTATCAGATTTACCCAGAATGGTTTAGTCATTTGGTTTTTGCCAATAGAATATAAAAGAACTCTTCATCTTTTCTTCTTGTCTGCTGTCCCCTCTGACCCAGCTTTTCATATATAACATGCATACACACATGTATATAATATGCATACACACAATGTATGACCATACATTGGCACACATAGACACTCTCTTAAGCATGTTCACATGTGTGAATGAGCATGCATACACACACACACACACACACACACACACACACACACACACCAATGACCATACCTTTCATTTTGACCAGAAAGTGTTTTGATTTTTTTTTTCATGACTTGCAAAGATTCAGAACTTCGGGGATATGGACAGGCCTATATAGTCTTAGAATTGCAGATGTGCCTGAGAACTCAGGGATAACTAGTCCTGTATGTGCCTTAAAAGGAATCCCCAATCCAAGATCTTCCACAAGCAAAAGTCATTCATCCATCTCCTGAGCACCTTCAGTGAGGGGAAGCCTATTACCTCCTGTGGTTAGGCAGCACCATCCACTTGAGCATTCCCAAGATTCTAAAGTTTTCTCTGTCTTCTAGAATATCTCTCCCTCCTCCCTGAAATGTCCCCACATTGGTCCTAGTATTATTCTCTAGAGCCCAGTGTAGCAAAGCCAATCTACCTTCTATTGATAGTCTTTCTAAGGGGCAAAGGCAGCTGAGTAGACATTGCCTGAAGTCCTTCACATCTCAGATCCACTGACCCAGTTGATTTCCACCCTTCAGATATTTTCTTTTGTATACCTGGGGTAGAAGCATCTCTGGACTACAGAATTTTTTTAAAAACTGGTTTAATTAAACACACACATACACACACATTCCTGTTGTTCACACAGGCAGTTTAGAATCTGAGATCAGCTCAGCTAGTAAGAGAAATTCTAAGCCTAGCCCTGGTGGATGTACCAACCAACCTGGAAATCCTGGTAGAGGGACTCATCCCTGTGGACTCTAGGCAAGGACATGGCACTCTCCTGTGTAAGCCATGGCTGAGTGTTTCTGTGACAACCTTAGATATCTACTGACCTCAGTTGATGTTGCCGACAGGTAAGTAGAAGTTCCAGAGATAGCTAAAAAGTCAGGTCCATGGGATTGACCTCAGAGTCCAAGGATCCTCATCTTTACTCCTCATGGATCTGCTGAGATCCAATCCAGAGAAATTAGCCCAACTCCTGAGAACCAACCCCCAGCCCTGCTTTTCTGAGAACTTCAAATGGGGTGAAAAGTTGAAAAAAAAGAGGAATTTTAACAGCAGTTGAAACTCATTGTAAAACAGTCTGAAGCCATTCTCCCCTTTTCAAGGTGTCTCAATAAAGGGTTATTGATAGGAAACTGTCAGCCACTTGTCTGCTGCAAAGGAAGAAGTCTGTTTAACAGAGGTGCACCCAAGAATTGTGTTCAGTTTAAAGGCAGAACAGGAGAGCTCTCCTCCTGGGCTCTTTGTAATTGCCATCATCATTCTCTGGCATGCACTTCTCTGATGCCTTTTCTCTTTCTCTCACACCCTACCTGAGCTTAGAAGTAAATGCAGGCACCCCAGCTTGACATGACTCCAGCTGGGGTATTTATATGTTAAAGAATCTGAGAGTCCCTTGGCTGGAAGACAAATGTTATCGTTTTACAGAGAAGGAGACTCAGAACAACACATGGGAAGTGACTGCCCTGGGTCATGCTGAGAGTTAATGGCAGTAATGGAATCCATAGAATCTTGCAATCTTGAAACTGGATCTAGGATAAACCAGGTGTGCTCATAGCACAGTAGCCCAGAGTAGCATTGGAAGGGACCACAAGTGGAAACGCAACACCAGGGAATTGGGTGTCCAGCCTTTGTTCAGATGCCACCAGTGAGGGGGAATCTGCTACCTTCAAAGCAGATCCAGTCCACTTTGGGGGTCTCTTGTTATCAGGAAAGTTTCCTTTGTTTGTTCAGCCTTCCCCCAGCCCCCGCCCACATTAAACCCAGAATTTGGGCTTTGCAGCTTGTGAACATTGCTTCTAGTTTTGTTCTTTGGGGGCAAGCAAAATAGGTCTAATCCTCCTTCCAGATGACATACTTCCAGATATTTAAGGGCAGCTCTCAGCACTGCCCCCCTCCCAGTGCTCCCCAGGGTCCTCTGTTCTGGATTATATTTGCCCAGTTTCCTTTGATTGGAAACTCCTCATGGGGTCTCAACTAAAGGCTTTCAACCACTCTGTTCTGCCTCCTCTGGATAATCTTCAAGTTAATGATAGCCTTCCTAGATCAGGGTCTGTGGGGTCAAACCCAGTCCTGTATGTGATGGCTCCCTTGCCTATCTGACAGCAGAACTCTGGCCTCCTTATTCCTAGAAATTATGCCTTACTTCATTCAACCCTGTTGACTATTCATGAGGTTAACACTTAACTTCTACTTCTAAAATTTTTTGAACTTTCTTCTAACTATGACTCTTCCATTTTGTACTTGGGGAAAATTTCTTGAACACCAGGGTAAAATTTGACATTTATTCCCAATGAATTTCATCTTCTTAGATTCAGTCTAATAGCCTGCCAAAAGCTTTGTGAATCATGACCCTGGGATTTATCATGCTCTCACCCCTAGCTTTCTTTGTGTCTTCTGCAGATGGGGTAAGTATAATCTCTATGTCTTTACCCAAGTCAGAGATAAAGATATTATGTAACATGGTCAGCTACAGATCCCTAGGTCTCTCTCCTGGAGACTTCCTTTCTTGCTGCCTTTGAAGGATGAAAGACTCCCCTTCAAGCCAGGTCATTCAGTCAGTTCTGTACCCATTATCCGGTACCATATCATATCTCTCCATCTTAGACACAAAAAATATAATGAGCTACTCTATCAAATGTGTTGCTACATGATTTAGTTTTTTTGCAATCAAATAAAGAATGAAGATCCCAGCAGACTTTAAATTGTCAGTAAATAATATATGTACAAATTCACCTCCAGACACCAGCCCTTAAACTGAGCATAAACTCTGCTAGGCTTCATTAAGGAAGGGCCTTTGATGATTTACATAACCCTTCATTAGCCTTAATGGTACATGACAGCACTGGATTAGGAACAGCTCAGAGCCAGAGTAATCAGCAGTAACCTGAAGCAGAAACAAAGTCACTGATTTTCACCCTTCCCCCCACTTTCCCTTTCTTTTTCTTTCTTTTCTTTTATTTCCTTTTCTTTCTCTTCCTTCCTTCTTTCCTTCCTTCCTTCCTTCCTTCCTTCCTTCCTTCCTTCCTTCCTTCCTTCCTTCCTTCCTTCCTTCCTTCTTTCCTTCCTCCTTCCTTCCTAACTAAAACAAGGAAAATTATTTTGGTTCTGAATAAGGAAAAGCTTCCTAAAACTCAGAGCTATCCCATACTGGGATATGTATCTTTGCTTCTTTAGGTTGTGATGCATGCACTTCTTGCCAGTGGGGAGTCTTGTGAAAAGACAGGATGCCCTAGGGAGGACTCATATGTTACTTAGGGGCTAAATTAGATAATCTCCAAGATCACAGTCCTAGAGGGAGCCCAGGAGAGTGAAGTAAGTTGAATTTTGGAATCAATATTCTTAGAAAACAATTCCGGTCCTTAGAACTACTAATTGTATTTCCTTAGGCAAGTTATTTCATTCAGAGCCTTAGTTTCCACATCCTTAAAGGGAGATAGGGCAATACTCCTGTACTTTACAGCATTGTTTAGAAGAAAACTCTTTGTGAAGGTTCATGTTCCACAGAAAGATTAGTCCTTTCCAGTTCTATTTTACTCATGAAAAAATTATCATTTTTGTTTCTTCACAAATGTGAAAAGATAGACTTAAAAACACAGGATTTTGCTGGAAGGAATCCAAGAGATCATTTAATTCAACTCTTTCATTTTTTGAGTTTAGGAAAATGAAGCTTAAAGAGAATGGACCTAGGAAAGATTTCACAAAGTAAGAGAGCTGAGATTTGAAATTAAGCCCTCCAACTTTGAGTCAAGCAATCCTCTGTTATGTCACTAAGGGACTGTTGGAGAAGGAAAGTGGGAACTGCTGCTGTCTGGGGCCCAGTAGCCATTGGAGATAAAATGTATCACTGACTTCAAAATGTCTAACTTTGCTCAAAACCAGCTGGGTTTTTGGCAGACTAGGAAGCTGGGGTTAGTCTATTAAGACGAACTTTGTGAGGGATAAATATGAAAGTTTTACATGTGAGCATAAGATGTCACTAATAAAAAATAGAGGCAGAGAAGCTCAACAGTAACTTTGAAAAGGATGTAGGAATTTTAGTGCCCTGAAAGCTTTGTATGAGTAAATAGTGTGATACAAGAACCAACATTCCAGGATAATTGTGAGCTGAGAGGAACAGGGAAGAAACAGTGCCACTGCCCTCTGGTCTAGGCAGACCACATGTGTTCAGAAAGGGCTTCAATAAGGTAGGGGATGTCTGTAGAAGGATGGCCAAGATACACAAAGTCTTCATTCCAGATTGTATGGAAATCAGCTGAAGAAAAGAGAGGTGTTGAACCTGACTCAAGGAGAAGATAATAGTTTTATTTTATTAGTTAAAAGGCTGTAATATGGGAGAGGGATTGGTTTTATCCTGCTTGACCCCAAAAGGAGAGAATTAGGAGAAAAGGATCGAAATTACAAAGAGACCACTTTAGGCTTGCTGCCAGGAAGCACCTCCTGACCATGAGACTGTTCCTAAGCAGAAGGGACTGCCTGAGGAGGAGAGTCTCTCAAAGGACCAACTGGAGCAAAG
The DNA here is from genome assembly GCA_028646515.1 of Pseudochirops corinnae. NCBI lineage: Eukaryota > Metazoa > Chordata > Mammalia > Diprotodontia > Pseudocheiridae > Pseudochirops > Pseudochirops corinnae. The sequence goes on from CM053585.1 coordinate 374,041,995, forward strand.
GTTACATGACCTCTCATTGTGTGCCTTGCAAATATGGGGGTTCTTGGTATGGGTTGGACTTCTTGACCTCTGAGATCCTTCTAACTAAGAAATTCAGTTAAGTTGTGAATAAAGTTATAGATGTATCACTATATACTGTGAAGATTAAAACTGATCCTGTATCATTTTCTTAGTCTCAGAAAGGAAGGAGGGGATTGATGCTATTCCCCATCTTGTTTAGATAACCAATCATGTTGCCCACAACCCCATGATGCCACCTCCTCTGTTCTGCTCTCTGTTCTGTACTCTCAAAAATCTAGGTCTGGGTCCTTGGCCAGAAACAGACCCATTGACTCTTTTATTAGCAGGCAGCGTGCACTTGCTAATAAATGTTATCTTGTTTTGGAGAAACATGCCTTGGCTTATCCTTTTATTAAATTTCAATAAAGACACTACATTTAACAAATGTGGAAACAGATTCAGAGAGCAGAAAACATAACTTGTTTACACTCACATATCTAATAACTGTCCAGGATTACATAGCTATCTGAGGTGTCTGAGGAGGGTCAAACTCAGGTTTTCTAGAGTCCAAATTCATTGTTGTTGCCCACTGTGTCACCTACCTGTCTCTAAATAGAAGGTAGTTTTGGAAAGGGGTGCATTAGCCCTCAGTCTGCCCTTCATCTGATTCCTGAGATTCTGAGGGACAGATGTGAATCTGGGCTTCTGAAGACTAAAAGTAATATCTGAGCTCTGCCTGGTACTACAAAGCTAGAAGGGCCTTGAATATTGAGGATGCCCAAGCATTGTGTGTGCGTGCATGTGTGTGTGTGTGTGTGTGTGTGTGTGTGTACCTACTCACAGTGCTATTCAAAGAATAGGGTAGAGTAAGTTGGTCTTTTGACTATAGGAACTCATCGAGCCTGGTTGCTCGTTTTCAGAGCTAGTAGGATCTTCAAATGGAAGGCCCACGAAGACATGATCATGGCTCCTTCTCAGCTCTGACCAGAACTGAGAAAAGTGTGAAGGCCCCTCACCAAAAGTCAAGTTCTAGTATCCAAAGTGGGCAAGTGATACTTATAACGATCAGAGATATAGAAGACCAGTGTGTTATAGTTCAGTCTCAGAAGTCTTCCTGGAGGAGGCAAGCTTTCAGATCAGTCTCGAAGTGGGCTCAGATTTAGGGAAGACAAAGCAATCTCATTGGAGCAGAAAGCTTGTATATGAGGGCCTTGTTTGACTAGAATGGATGCTTTAAGTTCTGCATGCTGGGGAGACAGCGTGGAGGGATGCAAATTTGGTTTCACCTGATCCAGGAGATCTTCCTGTGGCACTCCCAGTCACACGCTTAGGAGAAAGTGTGATCTCCAAGAAATAAAGTTACCACAAGAGCAGCTGAGAACAGCCCTGACCTCTCCAGATCCCAGGCCCTAAGCATGAAAAATTATTTCATTCTTCCTCTCTGTCTCCCAGGAGGTGCAGGGGGTGAGGCAAAGTCCTCACCAAAGCTTAGGAGGATTAATTTAAAGCAACTGATTGCCAGCCAAGGTTCTCATCAAAGATTAAATAAGCATAATTTAACTGTGAGAATGATAATAGATTTAGTTAAGAAGAGAAAGAAGCAAAATTGAATTAGAATGCATATTTGTAGGAAAATTGGAGTTTAATATAATTACCCTCAGAGATGAGCATGATTACAGTGGCTGGGGTCCTGAGGTGGAAGTTTTAATCGTATTATTTAAAATAAAGCCGGGGCCTTTGGCTTATCATGGGTCAGTAGTAGCACTCTTGATGTGTGTGGGAGGATCAATCTAGTCCCTATTGGAGACCTCACTTCTCTGGTCAGATAAGAAGAGAAACAAGATTGTCTTCCCCCCTCTTTTGCTCCCTGGACAGGATAATGTTTGCCAGGGAAACATGTTCTAGTAGAATACTTTGCCAAGAGCAGCTTTTCCATGCACGTGGAAAAAATAAATGGACTCTGTTGAAAGGTTCTCTTGCTTCCCTGGGCAGTGGAAGTACCCTAGACTCTCTAAGGCTAACCAAGTTTAGCACATACTCTGTCTTACCAAGCTGGATGTGCTTCATTGTGGCCTGGTGATAGACTAGACCATGGGTCTGCTATCTGAAAATCCACATGGCAGCTATAGTAATTCATGAATATGATTAACTAAGGCGTGAAATGGCTAGCATTTGGATAAGTGGGAGCATCTTTGGAGATGAAAGTGAACAAGTTGAAATTGATCTTTTGACCTACTGAAGCAAGTCCCTTTCTGATGAATTCACAATGGGCAAATTATTCACATCCAAGTAACCTTGAACCTTGTAAAAAAGATAAGATCCCCACAACCTGTGAGTGAGTGTATGTGAGTGTGTCTGTCTGCCTATCTATCTATCTATCTATCAACCTGCTGTTCTCTCTATTTTGTCATAAAGTGCTAAATAAAGCACAAAAACAAGTTAATAAAAGACTGTTTCAGCTGCCCATTTTGACTTCCCCAAAACAAATGAAAACTGGCAAAGTTGTAAGCACTAACATTCCTAAATAATTAATCTTGTTCCCTATAAGACCAATTTTAATGCAGCAATAAGTTTGATAGGAAATGATGAACAGTCCTGTATAGACTCTTGGGTATTTGGGACCATCAGTGAACTTTAAAAGTCATTAAGTCTATTGTCCTGCCTTTCAGTTGGTTTTCCCCAGAGGCTTGCCTTAAAGGGAGTTTAAATATTCCCTAGAAAAGGTGCTGGGCAATCCTATTGGGTCATGCCCAATAAATAATCCATAATAGCTGAAGATTTCTTCTTATAGTTCACTTTAAGTTTCCCTCTTTCTTTGCATGCCTACCTCTAGTACTGTATTCTTTCCTAATGTGTATGAAAAGAATTAATGATGTGTAAGGGATTAATAAATGACTCCATGTATCTGATGGAAGAGATAGAACACATGTTTTCCCCTGCATGCCTCCAAGAAGACCTAGAAATGTGGAGAGGGAATGATAGTTATAGAGATGCAGATTTAGACTCAATGTCAGTAGAAACTTCCAAACAATTCAATCTGAAAAGCATGAGGGTACAATGTCAACTCAAATGATCAATTTAGGGGAGCTGAACAAATATAAGCCTCCTACTGACATGGCTCCCTCATGAAGAGAATATGGGGATTTGTTCATTAGTAAATGGAGAGGGTGAAAATGAGACAGGAGACATACAAGTGGGACAAAGTCTAGATTGCCCTGACTAGACAAAGGCTACTTCATTCTTATCACAAAACTACCAGCCTCACTCGCATTCAGTATAAACTCCAAATATGAACTCAAATCTGTCAGAGCAAAGGCTCAGTAAACCCGTAAGCCAACAGCTCATGCCTCTACTTGGGTAGGTAGAGGAAAGTGGGGGTCAGATGTCAATGAGTCAGATTAAGAGAAAAAGGCTTTAAGTCTATTAGACCTCTCATGTGGGTTTTAGCCCTAGATCTTTTAATTTTATTTTCTATTACATTCAGGGAATAAATAATCATGTTCCCAGTTGAGAGGTCGGCCCAGCTTTTCCCTTTCTCAGAATTCCCTCTGTATTCTCTTGTTGTCTGGAAAGAATGGTTTGAGTTCTGCATGCTGGGAAGGCATTGATTCAAAGGAGGCATGTCTTATCTTTAGGGTTCCTGGAGGGGACAGACAGTGTGGTGAGGGTCCTCCTGTCCTACATGATTCCATTGATGGAAAGGAGGGAGCATAAACCCAGAACAACATCACCTGAAGTCTAGATGGAAGGATCCTGCTTTACTCTCCACAGACTGACAAGAAATTACCCATCCCTTGTTGGGTCTCTCAAATGGGCTGCAATGACTTTCAACACACAAAGCCTGGTCCTCCACCTCCAGTCAGATAAACCTACCATGGTTTATCTTGGGACCTGGGGCTATGAGGATGCAGGTGCAGCAGGAAGGGAGGCAATGCAGGAGCCCTGGACACTGCTCAGATATGCCCTATAGCAAATGATGTTTTACTCTAATATCCTTTTTATTTATTTTGTCATTTTACATACTATTTGCATTCTTGCCAGAATCCTTGTTTTATAGTTTCAAACATTCTCATTAAGATAATTACCATGCATCAGTTGGAGACCATTTATCATGTCAGGAATTTATTGAGAGGCTCTGTCTTTGCTGCACTGACTTTCAAATAGTGTGTGTTTTCCTCTCCTTGTCCCTTTCTTTCTTTGGGAGATGCTCAGGCTTCACAAGTATGCTCTGGAAACTTTGGGGAGCATTTTGCTTTTCTTAATTATGTTTTTTTTTTATTGTAATCAATTTATTTATCTCCCCCTCTCCCAGTGAGAAAGCAAGAAAAACAAAACTCTTGTTATATATACAGTAAAACCAAAGAGATTCCTGGATTTGGTTACAGGCTGGAGCTGGAGTCCTCTCTCTATGACATCCCTTATGTGAAAGAATCCAGACTTCATTTAAGGCCACCTCCAAAGTCACACCTTTTGACTTTTCTATGATTCAACTAGCTAGGAAGTTGGTCCTTGCTTTAACCCTATCTTATCTCTTTATAATTCCTCTAACACTCCATAAACACACCCTCTCTCCAATGCTCCCAGTCCTTATCCCTGGGATTGGGTAGAACAAGACTAATCCCTCTTTCATGCCCTGGGAGAATTTAGTTGGCGGCCATCATTTACTGCTTGAGATTTCTTTTCTCCTGACTAAACAATCTGCACTCTTTTAAGCTTGTCCTCATCCTTCATCGCCCTAGCCATCCTGTCTGTCCTATTTGAGTAATTTCAAGCATCTTATTCTCTTTCTAAAACTGGGACAGCCATAAGTGAATTTCTTGGTTGCTTTCCTTGAAATGCTCTCTGGATGATCTGTCCTCCCAAAATGGCAGCACCCAGAAATGCAAACAGAACTCCTGGCCAAGGTGGAGAATAGCCAGCCTGTCACCTCGCTTATTCTGGGGATGGCTCCTCTCTTAATGCAGTGCAAGACCACATTAGAGTCTGCAGTTATCATGTCACTTGCTGACTCATAGGGAGTCTGCAGTTTCCAATTCTAAAACTGGACCGCTTTTGATTCTTCTGTCCTTGATGTCCAGGATACTTTGTACTTTGTTCACTGCAGGAAACATTCTCTTCTTCACCTGATGGAGTGACTCATCGAGCAAGTCACAAAGAAAGAACAAGAAGAAGGAAAACAATCTAACACATCTTTTAGCAGGCTGCCTTGAGGTGGGGCCACGTTTTCCTGGAGACAGCTGGACAGGCTTTCTCATTCCTGGAAACTTCACCTGATCTCTTTAGTGGCTCGCAAAAGTCTTGTAAGATCAAAGGAGGCAGGTGTGTTTGCAAACATTTCCAGGGCACTGGGTCCTCCTGTCCTACATGTCCTACACTTCACTGTGGCTGTATAGAGCACGTGTGTGTGTGGGCATGGGGAGGGAGGTTGTGTTCAGCTTTCCCTTCTTGTGGACTATTGAGATGCTACTTTGCACTTCTAAGAAAAAAGCAGCAGGAACAACAAAAGCAACAATGAAAGGGGATTTGTAGGAGAAATGTGAAGGGGAGGAGAGAGCAGCATCTTCCCTTTGATCTTTGTGCTCATCTTTCCTGAATGACTGAAGAGAGCACACAGGACAAAGTAGATGGCACAGGGCATAGTGCCTATCAATCCCCTCCCTTCTCATTTGGTGGGGTTAACCTCAAATGCCACCCCTCCAGGAAGTTATCTCAAAATCCTCCTCTTCATTCTAAGCTACTTCCTCACAGCTGGCTGGGTTTGCTTTTCACCTTTCTAACATGGTGATCATGGGAACACTGTGGATTCTAAGCATAGGCACAGCCTTACCCATAGGTTGAACTCCATGAGGGCAAGGATAGCACTTAGTGTGGGATGGTAACATTGTGTATCTCTATGAATAACCAGAGCAGCACTCTTTGTAGATGTTACTGAAAAGATTTCATTGCGTTGTGTTGCCCCAGTAAGTCTTTAATGTATGCCACTGAGCACTTATTGAAGCAGGTGTGCTCAAAGTGAAATATTACATTTTACTTATAATTCAATTAATATACTATATAATACTTTATGCCAATAATGTACCATGTAATACTCTATTTTAGATTTAATGCAAAATACAATTAAATATGATGGGGGCATTTCAAGGACTCAGTTTTCTCTACTGTAGAAGGAAGATTAAGATGTTCTTCCCACTCTCCTTTAGGGTTCCCCAAATCCTGAAAGAAACATATGCAAGGGAATAGCAAAGGGTTTTAAAGGTCTCTACTGTCACTGAACTTGTGATCCTGACGGTTCATCATCACTCATCTATTTGCTGTCCTGGCCTCTAAGACCTCGGGCATCTCACAGCACAGCCCTGTACACAACACTCTCTCCAGGGATATACAAAACACAGGGGAACACAAAAAAAAACTTATAGGAAAAGTGACGTTGATAACCCCAGCTTGTTGGAAGAGTAGATGCTCCTTTAGTTGTCTTATTCTTTCTACTGTCAATACAGTAGGAAAACCAGTTTGGGGAATAGAAGCCAAGAGTTCTAGGTTCTACCTAGTGAGACTGGCGCCCCCTTTAGTATTATTGATGGAAGATCCTCTCTGTCTAATCTTGTAGCTCAACAGTCTAGTCTCCTTGACTGCCAAAGCACTCCACCTACTGCCCAGCCTGTTGTGGTTATCAGGTGAAATCATGGATCTAAAGTGTGATATAAACTTTAAAGAGTTCTACACAATAGCTCATAATCATCATTATCTTCCTAATCCTACCATTATTATAAGATTTGGGGGAGAATCAGTGATCCATGAATCCTTAAATCAGGCAAAGGTCAAGAAGGACAGGGGAGAAATAACTAAGGAGATGACATTAGAATTAAGTGAGATTTGAAAGATGCAAAAATGCTGACTCCTCACATATGGTTGACTTTACCTCCCTCCTGGCCCAACAGAAGTCACTCTAGGAAGGAGAGCAACCTAGAGGTTTGTAGGGGGAAGCAATGAGGTTGAGGCCAATTGTATGTGCCTTGACTGAAGAGAGCAGATGGGAGATCTGGTGATGACTGGAAAGCCATCTTTTGATAAAACACATGTTTATTGATATTTTTTATTTTTGCATTGACTGTATTTCTGACTCTGTCCTCTCACTCCTCCCTAATTAGAAATAAGAACAAAGGAAAAATGAATGAATGAATGAATAAATAGATAAAGAAATAAATGAATAAATAAATAAAAAAAATAAAACCTAACCAACATATTGAAAAAAATCTGATATTGTATACAGCGTATATAGTGATCTCTGCAAACAGTTAATTGGCACACTGGAGTCAAGAAGATGAGTTCAGGGCCAGATAGGTGGTGCAGTGAGTAGAGCACCAGCCATGAAGTCAGGAGAACCTGAGTTCAAATCTAGCCTCAGACCCTTAAGACTTACTAGCAGTGTGACCTTGGGCAAGTCACTTAACCCCAATTGCCCTGCCTTCCCTCCTCCAAAAAAAAAAAAAAAAAATAAAGAAGAAGATGAGAACAAAGCTGATCTGTGCCAAGCTGGGCAAACCACTTAACCTCTGGTAGCCTTGGTTTCCTCATTTCTGAAATGAGGATAAGAATAGGACCTGCCTCCCAGGACTGTTATGAAGATGGAAAGAGATAACATTTGTAAAGGGTTTTTGTGAAGCTTAAAACACTATATAAATGTTCCTTTAGGGTTGTTGTCACCATCATCATCATACTTTTAGTCCCTCACCTGGACAAAGTAACTGGTGGTGCAGCGGAGGGTGTGGGGTGGCACGCATGCCTTCTCACTTCTCATATCTCTTTTTCTGAGTCCCAGCTTAGTCATTACAATTTCATAATTTTCAGTGTTTTGCCATTGTTGTTTTTTTTCCATTTCTGACATTGTTGTTGATTTGCATATTTCTTTGCTACTTCTGCTCGCTTCTTTTTCCATGAATTTGTGGAAAGCAGTCTTCCAATGCTTCTCCATATTTACCATATTCATCATTTATTACATCAGAGTAATATTTCCTAAATTTACAATCTTTCAGTCATTCACCAACCAATGAATATGTACTTTATTTCTATTTCTTTGCTTATTGGTTCTATAAAACATTTCTTTTCATTATTGACTCCCCCCCTTGGGGTATATGTATATAGCAAGATCTCTGGATGAAAAATAATAGACATGTCAAGTGACTTTATTTGCATAATTTCAAATTGTGTTCCAGAATAGTTTGATCAGTTGACAACTCTAATAACACTATACTAGTGTATTTGTCTTTCCACAACCCTTTAAAGATCAACCATGTCTCATATTTTGTCATCTTTTCCATTTTACTGACTATGAAGTAAAACTTCAGGATTGTTTTGGTTTTTATTTCTCCTTTTATTAGTGATTTGGAGCATATTTTCTGATGATTGATAATAGTGTTTAAAGGACTAAAGGAAGGCCCGAATTCAAATCCACCTTTGATTATTTACTAGATGTGTAACTCTAGGCAAGTCACTTAACATTTATTTGCTTCAATTTCTTCATCTGTAAAATAAGAAAAAAAATACATACAGGGTTGCTGTGAGGATCAAAGGAGATAATAATTATGAAGCACTTAGCACAGTGCTTGAAACATAGTAAGTGATACATAAATGTTATTATTAAATCATAATGCTATCAAGAAATAGACATAATTTTGTCTCCTATGTGCCTAACATTGTAGATTTCATTTCACTCTCTTGTGTTATTGTTATTATTAACATGTCTACAACTATGTCAAATAACAATAGTGAAAAGAGATACCCTTATTTTACCCCTCTGTTTACTGGGAAATGTTCTAGTGTCCCATTACATAGAATAATAACTTTTGGTTTTAAATAGACAGATTTTATCATATTGAGAAAATATCCTCTTATGCTTATACTTCATAGGGTATTTAGAATTAATGTATACTATACTTTATCAGAGGTTTCTTTATCTATAGACATGATCACGTGTTTTCGAGGGTTTATTTTTCTTTATAAGTTAAATTGTGTCAATTATTATCCTAATGTTGAATAATCTTTGCATAATTGGCATAAATACAATTTGATCAGAGTGAATTATTTTTAAAACAAATTGTTATATGTTGTTGGCATTTAAATCAATACCCATTAATATTGCAGATCTATATTTCTCTCATGCTTTTTCTGCTTTATCATTCTCTGACTTAGGTCCAATGTCTGTCTCGAGACATTTGCTTGAAATAAATATTCCTTACTTTTTGAGAATAAATTATGTAGGCTAGGAATTAATTGTTCTTTAGATTTGTGATTAAATTTTCATATAGATCAGTCTGAAGTGGATTCTTTAAAAATCAAATTGGCTAATAGCTTACGGATTTTGTTAGTCTTTTCAAAGGGGCAACATTATTTCATTTGTTGATTCTTTAGTCTTTTCTGTTTGATTTATCTATTATCTATTCCTTTTCTTATTTTTAATATTTCCCCATGTGTGTTAGTTTGAGGTTTTTCATCTGTTGCTTTTCTAATATTTGTACTTTCAAATTCAGCTCATTAACTCTCTTTTCTCTTTTGGAAAGCTGTTTATTTAGGTATAAGCTATTTTCCTCTGATGACTGCTGAAGTTTTATTTCAGAAATTCTGATGCATTTTCTCATTATTATCATTGTATTTCACATAGTGTTCGTTGTTTTTATGACACACTTTAAACTGTTCATTGTTTCAGATTCACTATGAAGTCTTCCTTTAGATCTATATGTTCTTGAAATCCCTGTATTGACTATTTTTTTTTTCACTTTCAAAACAATTTATTTGGGAAAATAAGAAATACACACACATAGAGTTAAATAATAGTGTGACATCATAAGGTACATGTAAGATTAAGAGTTCAATTTCTGTTACAAATCAGTGGTTCAATTATGTTAATGTGGAGCCACATTTATGTACAACAATAATCACTGATAGAACTATGTTACTATTACATATCTGGAGTTTACCAGTATAACAATAATGTCCTATTCTGTTGTTGTCATTTATTCATTTCCTGTCACATCTGACTTTTTGTGACCCCTTTTTGGGTTTTCTTGGCAAAGATACTGGAGTAGTTTGCCATCAACTTCTCCAGCTCACCTTACAGATGAGGAAACTGAGGCAAACCAGATTAAGTGGCTTGCCCAGGGGCACACAACTAGTAAGTGTCTGAGGCTGGATTTGAACTCCTCCTGACCCCAAGCCTGGCACTCTTTCTTTTTTTTTTTAATTTTATTTTAGTTTGTATCATTCATTTCCACAAGATTTTGAGTTACATATTTTCTCCCCCTCTTTCCCCCACCTACCACCCCAAAACAGCCATCCCAGTGTGTCCCCCCTCCTCCACTCTATTCTCTCCTATG
>CM053585.1:374052864-374083327 GCA_028646515.1 Pseudochirops corinnae
GAATTTAAAGTTCTGTAATCAAATGTTAAAAAAATATATGTATATATATATATATATATACAATTATTATTATTATTGTTATTATTGTTATTATTATTATTATTATCATTAACTACATCCAACTGGAACTTAAGATACACAGGCACTGTGGTAGGGAGATTCATCCTGCCCTACCGGAAAGTCAGAGGGGTGATGGGGGAGGACATAAGAGAGAATAGATTGGGGGAGGGGTTATACAATGGGAAGACTGTTTTGGGGTGGTAGACAGGGGAAAGATGGGGAGAAAATTTGTAACTCAAAATCTCATGGAAATGAATGATGTAAACTATAATAAATAAAAGTTTAAAAAAATTACTTACCGAGGAGCATACAGTTAGTAAATGTCTAAAGTTGAATTTGAGCTCAGGTCTTCTTGATAGTGCTCTACCCACTGTGCCACATACCTGCCTCTGTGGGTAGCTAATGGTGCCCCAGCACTGGTCCCAGATAGTTTTTATTTCCCTTTGTTTTAGGGCCAGCACAGTTGTAAGTGCTCTTCCCTACTCCAATTCCTCCCTTGTCTCTCTTTCATTCCATGTGTAGAATGGAGGGGGCATCTGATACATTTTGAAGGGTGGGGGTAGCCAGACATGGTCTTCTGGTCAAAGTCTTGGGGGTCCCTTTCCTGTGCTGGAACCCCAGATGAAAAGAACACCTTCAATTTCACTCCTTTCTTCCTCATATGACTTAGACAAGATCAGTGTCTGTGGCTTTTAGAGGAAGAATTTAAAAGGGAGTCTTGATAGCAAGAGGAAATCCCAAGATTGGCTCCAAGAGCAAGCTCAAAGGTCAGTATGTTCATCATTGCTGGACATGTGGCTACTGGAAAGAAGAGGTATTGAGTAAGTGACTTAAGAAAGTGTGCTCTGCTGTTAATTCATCAGGAATATATTTGGTCAAGATTATTTTCATTGTCACAACAAATCCAATCTAATCTCTTTCAATCTGATGCATTATTACCATTTTTCCCTAGGTTCTGAGAATCAATGGCATCTGGAGAAAGTGTCTAATCTCTCCTATTTTTGGTCCCATAACCTAAACATATCAGAAAGTAATTTTGTAATCAATGTGGCCCAACATCAGGGAAGGCAAGATTTTTGAGTTTGGGGAAAGGAAAAGAACCAATTTTTACAAATGACCCTAATGAAGGTGTCTGATTCACCTTTCATCTGAGGTAGCCTCTAGGAAGACTATTTAAATAGAGAGAGCCTAAACTTCCGGGCAGATATTTGCAAATTGAAACTTTGCTATTGAACTGAGGAGATTGGTAAGGAGAACCAGAGAACTGGGAGATATCTCTTTGCGCTGGAGCAATAAGGCTCTATGGAATCTGATTCCATGGTGGCTTTCTCTATGCCTCAGTTTGTAAAGTCTGGATAGAAGCAGGTGTGGGGTGATAGTGACTACCAAGCAAGAGAAATGACAGCTTTGTCCTTTTCAACACTCTCTGTACTCTTCCGTTCCTCTTGAGCTTGTGGTACCAGAAATCACTGACCCTTGACCTCAAGGGGAAGATAGAAATTTCACCATTTAAAAATTGATAGGAAGAAATTGCTTTATTGATATGTGGCTATGCTATTGATTGTGGCAGCACGTTGATGTGCTTCATCTCAAAATAGAATGGTGACCTCCAAGATGGAAGGGACCACAGAGTTCAGGTAGGGTGACAAGGGCTTACACAAGAATCTTCTTTACAGCAAGTGATTGCCCAGGCCTTGGTTGATCATTGACTGGAATGGGGCACTTTGCAGATTACTTCATTTTTAGGCAACTTTTCTCTTGAGGAAATTCTTACATATCAGAAAGTTCATTAACAAACTTAAATCTTCATTTACATAATTTCTAGTCTTTAATTCTAGTTCTGCCCCCACACCCACCCCAGCCCCTGAAAAAAGAAATAGCTGAGTGATCGTGTTTGTGACCCAGTTTCTGATAATAGAAATTCCATGGAACAATGGGAAAAGAAAGCTAGATCTGGAATGGAGATAGCTGGGTTTGAATTTTAGCTTCAAAATTTGCTAGTTGTGTGACCTCCCTAAGCCTGAGTTACCTTTTCTATAAAATAGTAATAAAAGTGTCTGTACTACCTACCATACTGGGTGGTGGTGGTATTTGTTTTGTTTTGCAATGTAGGAATATTCTAGGTAAACAGTAATGTACTTTAGGATTGGGTAGTCAATTAACACACACTGCATAAGTGGGTATGGTATGTTAGGTGCAGTGCTAAGCTCTGAGAATAGAAAAGAGAAGTTAAAAACAATGGTCCCTGTCATTGGAGAGTTCACGTCATGGAGCTTCTACTGGGAATACACACGCACAATGTGTATATAATAAATAAAAATAAATAAATTTGAAAATAAAAGATAATCTCATATGAAAGAATTGGTAGTAAGAAAGTTGGTGGGAAAAGCAGGGTCATTACCGAGAACCATATGATTTTGATGGTTGTGAAATTGATCTGTGTGGCAGAAAGTCATCAGGTGCCACAGCCCATCAGGAATGAATCAATCCCTCTCCATCTTCCTTCAGGCGAGTGTTAAAGGGCGAAGGGAATGAACACCTGTGCCAGTACTTGGACTTCAAAGGAAGATTTTCTTACATTAATTAGCAGAGATTTTAAATGCCCATTAATGCTGATGGGTGTCTCCTGAGATCTTTAGGCAATTTGAGACTGTATAATGGGGATTTTAAATATTTCCAGAAAACTGCAAATACTACCCTCTTTCCGAGATCTCATTCTTAGGGTATCCTGGCTGGGGAATCAGTTGGCCCTGCATTCAGAGCATAGAGCCATAAATAACAGTATGGCCCCAAAAAAGGAGGGGTGGCAATAGAAGACAAAGCCAATGTTATTCTGACTGCTCAGCACTTATGTTCCTAGAATGTGACAGCAGATCCACTCATTTGCCTATTCTTCATCATCCTTGTCTTTTGTATTGAAGAGACATTGACATATCTTCTGAAATCTACCAGGATTGCAATATAGAAAACCAGAATAGGATGCAGCCCTCTACCCCCTACCCAAAGATATCAATTATACAGCAGCCAGTGAGGCCATTCAAAACTCATTCATTAACACCTTATTAATACTATCCCAGGATTTCCTCCTCAGCTCCCTCAATTTAGCAGTGATTTCACTCCAATAAACCTCCAAGTAGGAGATTCAAATAGCCATCAAACACTTGGAATGACTGCCATAAAATCCATGGACTAGTCTCAACTACTATCTTCCTAGCACGGAGCTTGACTACCTTTATACAGAATATGGCCAAGCTTGGAAACCTCACTTCCAAGCCTCTATCAACTTAGAAGCAGCCAATTATAAGAGCAAAGTAGAAGCTTCCCTACATACAGTGTGGTTGGTTTTGCTGGTCTTGTTTGTTTTGTTTTGGTCATTAGACATTTTCTTACTCTCATGTAGACATATAGAATAATATTTGGATAAGATTTGTTTACTTTTTAAATTTGAACTTGAACCCTATAAAAAAAAAAGCTTTCATATACAGAAGAAAACATAAAAAGAGGATTGTATACAGAACCATGAATCTTAATTTTATTTTGTTCAGCCATTTAAGTCATGTCCCACATTTGGGTTTTTTTTTTTTTGGCACAGATATTGAAGTAGTTTGCCATTTCCTTCTCCAACTCATTTTACAGATGAGAAAACTGAGGCAAACAGGGTTAAGTGACTTGCCCAGGGTCACACAGCTAGTGTCTGAAGCCAGACTTGAACTCATGGAAGATGAGTCTTCCTGACTCCAGCTCCTTCATGCTGTCTACCGCACCACATAGGATACTAAGTATTTTTGCTTCCTTTTCAGTCTATAGTAGTTCCATAATTGCTTTACAAAACTAACCTTCTTTTCTGTGCTTTCTACTGAACTCAATTCTATAGTTATCGCTTCCACATTGTGACTTTCCCCATCATGGTTTTGATATATCATGGGTCAGCATAAGGAATTAAATGGGAATTTGGGGGGAGTTTTGTGGAAGCCACAGATGACTTGTGAAGGCCAGCAGATGACATAGATCCTGTGACTAAATACTTAATCTAAATTTTACAATAAGGTAAATACCCCATAAAAGAAAAAAAAAATCAAATTTATTCTGTGGTGTGAAGGGAGGGTCAAAAAATTTTCTTGGATTTTTCAGATTGCTGGAGCACTGGTCTCCTACCCACATACCCATCCCACCCCATGTGGAAGAGATAACTCTATTTCCCTCTATACATTAACAAAGATGTTTACACGGCCCTTCTATTTGTGTTTTCATTGGTGTTATAACAACACACACACTTTCCTAACCTATTTCCTCTCAAGGGGAAAAAAAAATGAGTGCAAAAAAAGACCAGTCTTATAACCAATAAGCCAAGTCAAGCAAAATGAATCCACCCAGTGAACATGAGAGACTGCTAATGCTTTGGTCTGGTAGCTTGTAGAAATTTGTCTCACATAGTAGACCTTTGCCCTTCCAAGTCTAGAAATGGAAGTATGGGAGATGTTGGCATCCTGCCATGGCTGCTTATGCTCACACCTCCGATAGCTATGACCTCAAGTGGTATCTAGAGAGAGAGACACTTCCACCCGGAAGAACTACATGATAGCACATAACCAGAGGGAGATTATTGTAACATAATAATGTGGGATGTTATCGTATATTATTATATTTATAACATAGAGTATTAATATATATAAATATGTACATATATGTGTATATGTATATATCTGGGTGATAGCCCAGAACAACTATTTGTTCTCCTATTGGTGACACTTCTGATAATTAATCATGAGGAATGGGACCTTTTCATTCTGGAAGACTGTTGGTCCTGAAATAAATGTTTACTGACTGATTGACCAACCAGTTATCCCGCTTCTTGAAATGTCCTGAGTGATAAGTTGGTATAACTGCTGGAAGAAACTGAAGCCAGAAAACCACCTTGACCAAAGTGGCAACAAATTCTCGTCCTGTGGGGGCTTGGTTGGTCTGTACACTCAGTCAGAAGGCATGGGAGTCAGCTAGCCTGGCCCTAGGGAAATCAGAGACAGCCAGATGTGCAAGTGTCTGCCCAACATCACTGACATGAGATTGCTTGTGTCCTTACTGATGGCTCCCAGGCCCTGCTGCACACAGCAGGCACTTCAGCTATGGTTATGGTGGGAAAAGCCAGCAAGAAAACATGATTCCAACTGTGAAATAATGGGATTCCAAAGGGACAGCTCCTCAGCGATTATCCAGAGATTAAAACCTTGACTGGTGTAAAGCCATGCATGAGCAGCTTCCCAAAAGAATGCTACTGTGAACAGCTTTTAAGGTTCTGATTACACAGTATAGTGAACACTCCATTTATTCCATAATAAATCAAGGCAAACATTCACAACAAATCACAATATAATATTCACAACATTACATCTTATCATAGAAAATCACAATATAGTGTTCACAACAGCTTAACATTTAAAATGGCCATAGCTTCATAGTTTTAAAGTGGCCACAGTATTAAGAACAAAGAACAAAAGAGTAATCATCTGGTTTCCCTAAGGAGGTTTGCCTCCTCGCTCAGTCACTCAGTCATCTCACAATAAAATAATCAATCTTTCACTCATGGGGCAATCATAGATTAACTAAATCAGTCACTTATTTATCAATCAGTTACTAAGTATCAATAATCACTAAATATATTCATTAGAAAATACACAAGCTCTCCACGCCTAGGTCTCTAGTAAAGTTAAGTTTCATGCCAGCATTCAATATCCAAAGAGAGATCTTTTCTTCATCTTGACTCAGGGTGGTTTCTCAGATTCCCTGGATCCCCTTCCATAGTCCCAGCTCCTACCTGAATCCACCAAACAGTCACCTGGATTCAGAGGCAGACAGCTCCCAGCTCCTTCTCCAGTCCTCTGGGCATTTCTTGCTACACACTGAAGTTCACAGGGTCCAACACATCTCAAACTCTTCACAACTTCTGTTGCCAGGATCTCAAGGATCAATCAAGCCACAAATAAACAAAATCTTACCCCAGTCATGCTTTTTCAGTCCTGCAGCAGTTTGGCTGGCCCTAGGACCCAGAAGGAATCTCAGCCTTCCAGGCAGCATCTTCAGCCTTCACCAGATTCTGGTCTCAAGAAAACTCCAACTCAGTTCTCACTCAGCTTCCAGATGCTGGAAGAGAAACTCTCTCTCTCTCTCTCTCTCTCTCTCTCTCTCTCTCTCTCTCTCTCTCTTTCTCAGTTGGCTTCAGTCTCCACAATTCTTCCTCCACCAGGAGCCAGCCAGGAGGAAAATTCTTGATTCTGATTCTCTGTCTCTGGAACTCTTCTTACACACACACACACACACACACACACACACACACACACACACACACACACACGCTTCCTGTCTCAGCCAACCCCCTCCTGCCACATCAGCAACAGGAGACAGAGTTCGAACCTTCTGTTTCTTTCACAGAAGTATTTAGCCCTTAGTTACTAAGGGCCAAGTACCTGCTAAATAAATTATGTTACAACTTGTGACTTCTCATGCCCAACTCTTTCCAAGCCCCCAGGGGGCCAAACACGCTTCCAGGTTTATTTGGTCTCAAAGTCTGACTATTGTCTGATTGGCCAAATTCACAAGCCCCAAGATTTCTTCTGGGCCTCTTGGGGGACTTCACTCCACAGAGATGCATCCTATAACATTATCTATTACTGGAGATTATTAATTCATCACCATCTCAATAGGAAAATCTGATGTTTTAGCCTGTAAGTCACAGGGAAATGTGCCTATACAGTGAAAATCCAGTGGGTTTGGCTACAGGTCATAATCTGAAAGTGCCAGTCAGAAGGGAAGTGGGGCTCAAGGCATTAAACATAAAGAAAGAAGGCTCCTTTTAAGGATCTCATTGCAGTGAACTGGAGGCTTAAACAACATTTACCTAAAGGCCTGACCTTTCCTGGAGAGCATGAGGGGGATGTAGGGTGGGATAGTCATGATCCAGCTTGGCTGACGCTCACCTAAGAGAACAGGTATGAGATCCTGCTCTGTCTGATGCACACTGCTGAGTGGAGCCCAATCACATCACCACTCTAAGGATCTAGTGTCCTATAAGTGAGTTGGACTAGTCATTAAAAGAACCTGCAAACTCTGTCTTTCTATGCCCCTCCCACCTCTAAAATCCCCTGTTCTAAGGCCTCTTGCAGCTCTGACCTTCTTTATTCATATGCTATTTACCCCTGAGCTCTTACATTCTTTTCTAATGTCTTTCTCAGTACTCACATTACCTTTTTCTGAATTGTCATTTCTCCCTGCCAAAATAGCCTAATAGATATGACTCAGGATGGCCACCTCAATTCTAGCCTGGCACTCTGTTTCTCATCAGCTGTGCAGCCTCAGGTGAATGTTGTTGATAGTCTGGGCTTGCTAGTTCTCTCCAGCTCCTTTTCTGTCTTAAGAGGATTCAGGTGTCCCAGGAGAACAGGCTGTGGAATGGGTCTGGAAATCACTACAAGCAGATGAATGCTAAGTGACCCACACCTTGGCCCACATTCTCCATCTCCAAACAGGGAGGGGAAATTTGCTGTCATGAAGCTCTCTCCCCTAGGGGGCATCCACTGGGAGTTTGGACAATCTGATTCTCTCAGCATTTACTATGTGGCCAAGAAACCAAAAGACCCAGAACCTAGCCCCATCAAAAAGTCAGATGCCCCTTTTAAGGGCCAGCTATGTGGGTGTCAGCTCAAAGAACCGTGAAGGCTCCTGGAATTAAGACTGGCATGTGGCAAAGTTGGACACCCTTCCAACCCACCATTAATCTCATCTGGCTTGGGGAGGGTCAGGCTTCTGCAGAGAGGTCAGTGCCGAAGAGAGGCTGCCATGTGGCTATGAGGAGAGTTGTCACTCCTAGCCCCTAACAAAGCAGTGCTTGAGCCCTTGGGAAATGAGCATGGAGCTCAGCATGGGCAGGGGCTCATGGATTTGATCTTCTCCTGGTTCTCTGTTCCCTCCCTAAATATCTGAGCCAGGGGCAGAAATAAAAAAAAGAAATCTAGTGAACACAGCTCCTGGTAGTTACATGCCAATCAAGCACTTACTATATACCAGGCACTGTACTTGGTGGCTAGAGATACAAGGATGAAAATGAACCAATCATTGCTCATAAAGAGCTAAAGTTCTATTGGGGAAACATGACATTGACCACACACACAAATGGGGAAATCGGGAAAAGCATCTTTAAGGATGTGGCCATTAGGCTGGGCCTGGAAGAGAGCTGGAGCACCAGAGAGAGAAGGGGAGGAAGGAGAATACCCCAGGCAGGGAGAACTATCTGTGCAAAGGCTTGGAGATGGGAAATCAAATGTTAAGTACAGAATAGTTTATGTGAAGCATCGAGGAAAGAAAGAAAGTAGAGTCACAGATACTTAGACTGAGTCCCAGTGAGTCCATAAATAGTCTGTAGGACTGATTCAGGAAAGGTCTATAAAGAAGCATTACAAGGCACTCATCACCACATCTCCACCTTCCCTGCTTACACAGCGTATGGCCAAGGCAGGCCTAATTACTGTCAAAGAAGGGGTTGCCTGAGGAGAAGGGTTTGCAAACCTTTTGGTCTTGGAGTGCCTTTACACTCTTAAAGATGTTAAAGACAAGAGCTTTGCTCTATATGGCTTTCTTAATAAGTATTTACCACCCTAGAAATCAAAAGTTTTAGTATTATTATAAAAATGGATTTGGCCTCACAGTCACCTCAAAGGGTCTTGGGGATGCCTAGAGATCCAGTAGCATGAAAACTACTGGAGTAGATGAACACCAAAGTTCCCTCCAGGTTTTGACCCTCTCAACGTAGATTCCTCTTTTGTCAGAGAAAGGAGTTGAGACTCAACAAAGCTGCAAGACTCTCCCAAAAGCTAGAGGTGGGATGGGAAGCTGGGAGCCCTGTCATCAGGGCTCTTGCCCTGCTGAGCAATGCTGGACCTCATTTAACAATAGCTTCTCTGAAGAACCCTCTCTGATGTCATATAATTACTATAAAGCACACACTTCTATGGGGAGTCCAGGTTGAAAAAGTGCATTCTTCACAACAAGCCTGTTCAGTATCTGTGCACACAATCTTTCTTCTTGGCCTTACTTTAGAGTTAAGTAAAGGAAGTATGTGGATTTTGAGATGGAAGAAGCAGGCTCACATCCAAGCTCTATTATTCACTGCAGGTGTGATCTTGGACAAGTCCCTTAAATTCCTTGGGCCACATCTTCCCCATCAGCAAATTGGGGATTAGACTACCCTCCTCACAGCCTTTCTGTTGCTATCAAATAAAATAAAGGCCATGAAATTTCTGCTGTAGATGTTTTCGTACATATGGGGACTGTTTTTATTAATAACTTTATTGGGGTATAAGCCAAATAAACATATCTCCAAGTCAATGAGTAAGGACATTTTAGTCACTTTATTTGCATAATTCCAAATTGCTTTCCAAAATTGTTGTACCAATTCAGTTCCACCAACAATACAAGAATGTACCTATCTTTCCATAATCCATTCAATATTGACTATTGCCATATGTATCGTCTTTACTACTTTGTATGAGATGAAACCTCAGTGTTGTTTTGATTTCCATTTCTCTTTGTCAACAATGATTTGAAGTATGCCTTCATGAGATTGTAAATAGTTTACAATTCTTTTGAGAGTTGTTTGTTCATATCTTTTGACCACTTATCTATTAAGGAATAGTTTTTGCTGTGTGTACATTCCATATACATGACTGTGTGTGTGTTAATTTTTTATGTGTATTGGATTTTGGGAACATCTTTTAGTAGGATTTCTATCTGTATCATTCAGAGGGCTGGATCTTCCATCTATCCATTTTGTGAGCCTGGCAATGCCATCCCCTTCACTCTGCATTGAATGATTTCCCAGAGTCACACAGCAATTGTCAGAGGCAGGATTTATAACCAATTATTTTGCAGCAAGGTGGCACCATAGTGCATAGAGTCAGGAAGACCCAAGTTCAAATTTGGCTTCAGACACTTAATGTCTGTGTGACCCTGGGCAAGTCATTTAATCTCTATTTGCTTCAGTTGCTTCTACTGTAAAAATGGGAATAATAACGGCATCTACCTTGTGGCGTTGTTGTGAGGATCAAAGAAGATAACATTTATAAAACATTGAGCACAGGGCCTAGGACATAGTAGGTATTATATAAAGCCTTATTCCCTCCCTTTCCCCCATCATCTTCATGCCTCCAAGACTGACTTTCTATCCACTATGTCCTTTCTTACATGGGACTATATGCCTCCCAGGATCATCAATTTAAAACTGAAATGGGCCTGAGAAACAATCTGAGGAAACCGCCTCATTTTACAAATGAGTAAAGAAAGAGGAAATGTCTAGCCCAGGTTACACAGGTAACAAGAAGCAAGCTTGGGGTTCCAATCATGGATGAGATGTGAACCTGGGTTCTTTGACTGCCAGTATAGCATCCTTCCGACTGCAAATGCTGCTTCCTACATATGTCTCAACATCAAAATAATCTTTTCCCTCTGTTCATTCCTACTTTGCTCCACTTTCTCCTGCTTTCCCCTCTGTCTATTACTAATCAACATCTTTTAATAAACTTCTCTCCTACTATTGCCTTTTCATTCCAAACATTTTTGGAGGGCAGAGGACTAATTAAAAAAACAACAGGCTTCCCAGTGCTTTTCTGAATTCTATACAAATGGAGCTAAGTCAACACTTAATCATTTCCCCTCTAACTGATGACTATTGATCTATGGCTGGAAGGTAAAGGGCAGTGGATGGAATGTGGATTTTACTGCTAATTCCCAAGCTTCAAGAGAAAGACTTCAGATTTGAAAAGGACTTTTTTCTCTCTCATGGAGGAGAGCTGGTCAGTTTTCATTGTACTCATTTTCGTGATGAGGAAAGGGTGGCAGAGAAGTCATTTGCCCAATGTCACCAGGTTAACACTCGTTCCAAGGTTCCCTGATCAAGAGCTCCTTACACTAACTCCAAGGCATTTACAGAGTTAGAGAGCACTACCCACACAACAACCCTCTGGCACTGGTATCTTGTGCCTCCTCTAGGTTCTATATATGTGGGCATTTATCTGTGTACCAGTTAAACCTTTACAAATATCTTTAAGTCCAGTCCACTTTCTGGACCTCTATGCACTGGGAAGAAGTATAAGCTGTGGGACCAGGAAGAGGTAGTAGAGAAGCAACTCTGGGAGATAGTTTGTGGAAGAAAAAAAAGTAGGCACCCCCTCCCCACCCCTGTTCCATGCTGTAAAAGGTGCTTTGATGCTCTCACACAAAAATCATGGCAGTCAAGACTCATAGTAGCCCTATTCTACTATGGCACCAGGTATGGAGATATGACCAAGAACTGTGGAGGAAATGGGTCCCCATTACCAACAACTCACTCCTACACCATACAACCATGGCTCTATTGTGATAGAGCTTTGGCCAGTCTTCTTTCTTTTTTTTTTTTTTGCCTGAGGATAGCATTTAAACAACATTAACAAGTGTCAAATCAGAAGACCTGGGTTTGAGTCCCTTTCTGAAGCTTACTACTATATGACTTCAACTGAGGCCATTGTGTCCTTACCTGTAAAATTGGGGTGTTGGATTACATGATCTATGTATAGAATACCTGATTCTCTAAATCTTATGATCCACCCTCTAGAATCTATTCAAATAGAAAGGCAGCCTACTAGAGTAGAAACAGACCTGCTCTAGATCTCTAAAGAGTTGGAGCAGAAAAGGCAGTTGGGGATCATCTCCTCTAGATCCCTGGAGAAAAGGAGACTGAAGGTGCTTGTAATAGAGTGCTGCATCAAACAGCTAGTAAGACGCAAAGGTGGGATTTGTTTTAATGTCTTCCTGATTCCAAGACTCATTCCCTATTTATGCTGTCATGTTTCTCTCTTTCACAAAAGAGGTACTGAATAGTATTTTTTTAGTTTATTAAATTGAACTGAAAGTCTTAGTTTAAGCAAGTCTTGGAACTAGCCTGCCCAGATAGAACTGTCTTGTGAAGGAATGGACTATAAACTGCCATATTTCCCACCCAACAGTAATCTGAAGACATCCAAATGGGCAGATTTACTGTTGTCAGCCTTAAAATCAGCTTGAACAAGGCATACAACTCCAGAATTTAAGGCCTGGGAAGAGATAGTGATTTGTGAGCTAATTAGCATTCAAATTAAAAATGCATGATGCTTTCTCCCATCATCATCATAATTCAACCATATGGAAGCCAACTCAGGTACCACTGGAATATAATCAAGAGTCTGCACCATTTTGGTCAGCCTCAGCCCACTGTGATCTCCCCAGGACCCAGAGCAGGTCAAGCCACCATTCCACACACTGGAGAGAGAAAAGATAAGATCCATGGATCCAAGGGTTTGGGCCTGTCTTGGTGTTTATTTACTGAGCACCTACTGTGTATAGAGAATTGCGATAGGTCTGGGGGAACTAGGAAGTTAGATAGACTCAATTCTTCCCCTCAAAGGATTTATGCTCTATTAAAGGAATAGGAAGATTAAAAGAAATATTGAGAGTGCATATCAGTTACCAAGTAATTATTAAGTATCTACTTTGTGCCTGCACTGGCCTAGGTGCTAGGGGTACAGAGCCAAAAGTGGGACTGGAATTTCCCTCAGGGAGCTTACAATTTATCAGAAGAGACATGCACACTTACATAACATAAGGTCATTTGGGGGGAGAGGCAATAGTAGCTGAGAGTCTCAGAAATACTTCATATGGAGGGGGAATGTTAAGTAAACTTAGAAGAAAAATGAGGCCCATAAGAGGTAGAGAGGAGGAAGGAATGCCTTGTAGGTGCGGTAGTATGTTATACTATGACAATGAACATCAAAGATTCTAGAAAAGTACAGGGACTTGTTCTCCCCTCTTCAGACTTGGACACAATTGTCCCCATAAACACTGTACTTAACACAGTACCTGGAACATAGTAGGCACTTCATTAACAAATAATGAATGAAGTCCAGATTCAATCCTGTCCCTAGATTCCTGGACCTGGCAAAAGAGTTTAAATAAGCAGCCAACTCTGAAAGCAAATCTGAAGGACATAGAGGAAGAAATAATTGGGCAGCAGGCTCCCTCACTGGTAGTTTGTAAGTCTCTTGTTACACATGTACAGGGATAAGGAAGACGGGCAGGCCAGGCCCCATGGCATTTCTCCGTTCTACTGCATATCGCCAGCTGACAAACTCAATCACTTGGAACGTGGGATGGACAGCCAGCCCAATGTGGGCCCAAGCCTCTCCTTTCCTCCCATGTGGATGGTTTGACAGGCAGCAAAAGTGTATTTCAAAGCCAATAGGCTCCAGTCACAAACAATCTCCTTGTGATTTCCAGCACACTTGCAATCTATTCACTTCTCTTGCTTAAAAGCCCAGGCTTCAGTTGAGGTTAACTGATAGTTAAAAGGTCAGCAGAGAGAGAGAGAGAGAGAGAGCATCCACCTGTTCCCCCTGCCCCCTGACATCAATGTTAGTACCAGGTAATTAAAATCCACTGCCAAGGTCTGAGGGGGGTTCATGCTATATACATCTGCAGGGAAATCAGTGCTTCTTAGAAATTCCCAGGCTAAAGCTCTGCAGGAACCCCTGAGGCTATTTTTTAAAAGGTCACAAAAAATCTCAGTCAGAAAGCCTAGACCATGCCTGGGAAATGCAGAGACTTCTCAGGACTATACAAAGAGGATAGTGGGGAGGTGGGGGGCATAGATAGAACCAGTTCTTAGAAAATAACATTAATATGAAGAGTATTTGATGTAGATCTACCAAGAGAAGTATTGAAACATATTTCATGATATACATTCCACGATCCTGCCTCATGGTTACAAATGAAATTAATGAAGTATACCTCTCCTTCCATTGGGGCCCTGCTCTTTGATGAGTCAACATCTTGATATTTAAAGGATGAAATGTAGGAGAGGGAGGAAGAGGGGCAGAGAATTCGATTTATTTCCAATTAAATAGAACAGGTCACTTAGGCCTGGTTGTAATAAATTTATTTCTGAAATCCTGCCCCCTCCCCACTCATTCCATAGAATCTCTTAGAGGAAATAGTACCTAGAAACAAACAATGAATTATTTCTTTCTTCATTATCAGCAATCATCATCTTGGGCATTATCGTTACTGTCAATTTGCAGATGACAGAGACATGAAAGCCCATCTAGAACAACTCTTTTGTCTTACAGGTAGAGAAACTGAAACCCAAAGTAACAAAGGCAGTAAGTACAAGAGGCCAGATTTGAACTCTGCTCCTCTGACCCAATGTCCAATGGTTTTCCATGGCTGGCTCTCAAAGCATCTCCATCACCATCACCATCTTTACAGCTGTGACCATCAACATCATTATCTTCATCAAGACGATCCCCGCTATGAAGAATGCATCTGTTATTTCCACCACTGCCATTATCAACATCACCATCTGTCAGCATCACTGAACCATGGTCCTCTTCCGCTTGTTCCCTTTCTTCTTAATTTTCATCAGCTTGATAATTATCACCATGTTAGAATCATCAGAGCCAGAAGGGAACTTAAATGCCTTCTAAGTCATGCCCATCACCTATCCCACCATTTGCATTTGGATTCAGATAGATTTTGGCTAGAAGGGAATATGGTCTCCAACATTTAATATCTATGCAATTGTACCTTCTTGAGCCTCATTTATCTCACCTGTAAAATGGGCCCATGATGGTATCCATCTTGCAGAATTGTTGTGACAATCAAGTGAGATGGAATGCATGAATTAAAGTTTGGCAAAATTACAAACTAATAAAATATATGTAAGGAAACTAAGGCTCAAAGAGGGAAAGGTGATTTTTTCTAAGGTTACAAGAGTACTAAGTGACAGTTAAGATCCCAAACCAAATTCTGTCACTCACTCCCATTTCTTTTGCCACATCATTCTCTTCTAGGCCTGAATCCATTGGGCATGGGATCTTACATCACTTTTCCCTTTCCTTTTCTCTTTGGGCCTATGATCAAATCCTTAATTCGTAAAATGGAAGATCATCTCTTGGCATACATACTCTTTTTATTTCTACCCTAGGATATTTCCTTCATGATTTTGGTCTTGTTTTTCAGCTCTATGATATAGGCATCTCTGACCCTGAGTTTCCTTCAGTTTGTTTACAACGTAGATTAAACCCCAGTTCCTCTGTTCCACTGTGCAAATACTCTGAGGATGGAAATGGACTGCTGTGTATATGGAAAATAAAGTAGGCATATTTAGTTGGAGAAGAGTATATGAGAAAAGTGTACAGTAATGCAGACTCAGTTGAGAAAGGTAGGCTAACAAGTAGTTAAGGGTTTTCAATGGCAAATAGAAGAATTTGCGGGTTATCCTGGAAATGGAAAGTCCTGAATCTCTCTGAGCAAGGGATTGACTAGAACAGGCCTGCACATTAGAGATGGAACTTTGGCAGATGTGTGGAGTATGGACTGAGACACTTGAGATAGAAAGACTGGTTAGAAAAGGTTATTGCAATAGTCTGACAAGAGGTATTAGGGTCTTAACCAGAATAGCCATAGTATGAATAGAGACAAAGGGAGCCAGATAGTCACTCTGATAAAGTAGAATCAACACAGTTTGGCAGTTCATTGCTTTGAGGGTGGTAAGTAAAAAGGGGGAGTCACGGAGGGCACCTAGCTTTCAAATCTAGGTAATTTGAAAAAGTGTCATCTTCTACAGAAATAGGGGAGTTAAGATAGGCTGGTATAGTGGGAATGATAGTGATTTTTTTAAGGACATGTTGTGTTTGAGATGTCTACAAGATATTCAGGTAGAGATGTCAAGGGAGAGCTCAGGAGTGAACTGAAAGCTAGATTTAAGTCATCTGTATGAAAATGGTAGTTGAATTCATGGGAAGTGATGAAATTGCTAAGGAAGACAGAGTCTCATGGGAGAAAAGGACCAAGGTCACAGTCCTGAGGTCTACCACTCCATAGTAGGTAGGGTATGTATGATAACATGCAAGAGACACTGAGAATAGTCTGTTCATAAATCAGAGATACCCTTCACATACACCTTCCCTTCATCAGTATAAACCTATGACTTCTATGGCCCCATCCTAAAGTCAGTGAAGTGTAGGGAACCTGTAGTCTCCAGGCTACACGTGGCCCTCTAGGGGGCTGTACTTGAGAACCAAAAGGGCCATGTGTAGCTCTGAGGCTGCAAGTTACCCACTCCTGGTCCACATCCTTTTACAAATCTTCCATTGAGGATCTACCCAATATTCTGGAGATCTTCCTCTGTATCCCTTTCCTTCTCCTTCCAGTTCACTCTTTTTTTTTTTCTTTTCTCTTTTCTGTACTGGTGGTTATCAGTACCCCTCAATGACAAGATCATTTCTGTTTATCCCTCTAATAGCTTTCACCCAAATACCCCTGTCATATTTTCCTTTTCTGGTGATATGTTTATAACTTCTTCACACACAGTGCTATAACTCCCTCCTTCCCCACTTTGCCTATCCTGTTCCTTTTGGATCTTATATTTGTATCTGGGGTCCTGGGCCTGTCAGAGATTTCATTTCACCAGGTACCACTGCTCCCTCAGAGGTCAAATTGGCCCCCTTTTTTTTAAGATCCCAGGTACCTCTTATATGGTGTTTAAACTTTGTCATTCATTTATAAACATTTGACTCAGTGCATTTTACTGCCAGCTCCTTTTGGGGATTATTTTTTAACTTCTGGATTTTTCAGTTGTTATTCTTGCTTTCTATAGCTATTTTCTGCAAACATACATACACACAACCATATACAGAACCACACATTCCAAAAAAAATGAATGAATGAAAAGAAATTTATGCAACTTTACATAGGCATATATTTTCTCTCTCCTGTTTGTTGTATTGGTGTGTTTAGATTTACAAGAAACCAGGCAAATGATTTTTTTTTTACATCCTTTGTTAGGTGTATGCCATATCTGGCCAGGAATCTGTCATTCTGACAGTTTAAAGGGTGGTTTGGAAGTCCAAACCCCATCCTCAGACAACACTTTGTATCCAGTTGTTAATTTTCCAAATTAATTTTTCTCTTCTACGTCCTTTGCCTTCAATGGGCAATAGTGAGGAAAATACAACCTTCAAGAACACCATTGGGAATACCAGAAAATCAGGAATGTTTTACAAGCCGTGTGTTGAATTTATGAATTGAATTTACTTAAAAAGAAAATCAAGTTGCTTATCATAGACATTCATAACTTATTATACAATCTTCTTTTTTAGGTCTATAATGTATATGGAAGTTGTAGTTTTAGTCTGTTTAATATTAGAATTTAAAATGCAATTTTAGAAATATGAGGAAAAAAACACAAGCTCTATCACCATAGTCTTCAGTTTTGTTTGTTTCTTAATTATCCCAGAACTTCAAAATCATTGCCGATTCTTTTAAAAGTCATTCTGGTGGTGGCATCTGTGCCCACATAAGTCACCAGAATTGGGGAGGTGTCACCTGCATTGATAAGTCTTGGAGTGTTCTCTGCTTTGTTATAGATGACTGCCCCAGGAAGAAGGCAGAACTTGGCTGTTGCTATCAGGTTGACAAAGAGTTGCTCAGTCTCATTCTTAAAAGAATCCCCACTCACCCTCTTTTGTTTTTCCTCTGTCCCTTCTGGATGACCCAATGGATTATTTGGCTCAATTCTAGAGTTCTTAGGAGGCTAAGCAGCTTCTTCCATCTCCAACCCTCCATTTCCCTCCTGCCTGTTCCAGGACTGGGAACATACTAAATTCTTAGGAACAGGTTCATGATGACCGATAATAGGAAAAGAAACAAATGACTTTAAGTTATAATTCCTCAGCTTTTCTTTTTTTTTCTTTTTCTACACATGGCAGTAGCCCTTTCCCCACCTCAGTTCCACTGTTTGACCCCTCATAGACATACTTCTGGTTCCTTTAGAAACATTTTCCTTCTTTCTAACAACCTGGAGGGTGATAGGCATCCATTGAGCCCTTTCATCTTCTCCATGAGGAAGGAGATCAACCTACACTTGGAAAACAAATGGAAAACTAACGGCTATTCCATGCTACCATATCAACTCATTGTAGTCACTCTACCCTTATAGATCACAAGAATCCATCATTCAGTTGACACTCTTGGATGATTTTCCTGGTCATGAAATTATGAAAACTCATCAGCCAACCCAACTCATGAGCCTCTCTGAAATTGACGAGTTCCCAAATAACAGAGAGAGGCAAGGAGAGGAAAGACATGGCAATATGAATGTTGGGGAAAGGGACAGGGACCAGAAGAGACAGAGGCAGACACATGAAGACACCATAGTTAGAAAGCAAACTTCAGAGTTGCCTCTGAACAACCTGCCTCTCTTACACTGGCTGTGTGTATCTAGGCAATTGACCTCTCAATGTCCAAGGAAGATCACTAAAATGGGAAGACACACAGCAGTTGCCAATTTGCATTGAAAGGAAACTATAGGCCTGGGATAGAATTAGTGTTATATGTACAGATTCCATCCTGAAAAAGAAAGGCTTTAGGGCAGACATTTGGTTTTGAGAGCTCACTTTCTTTTTCTGTAATAAGTTTCTGAGATGCTTTCTGATCACCTTTGGTCTTCTTTTTAAATTATCTTGGTGTTGACTTTGGCCAATCAAGCTGAGCCAATGATAAACACCCTTCCTCACAGCTATGACTTGTCAATAATGGGGTCATTAAAATGCCTGCTGTTTTCAAATGAATCTATGGAGAATTACCCAGAGGACAGTTGATGCATTTTCTCTGCCAAGAGCCTTTAGCATCAGTGACCATGAGCATTTCACCGTTAATGGATAGTGCCCCGCAAGTCCTCCTAGAAGAGCTGGTCAGTGAGACTTTTCCCAGAAAAAGGATGGATGCTGGGGCCTTCCAGATGTTCCATGACCTGTAATTTGCATTTGCAGAAACCTCTGGTCACCAAAGGCGGGCCTGCTTCATGATTAAAATTCAGGATGGGAAAACAAGCAAAAAAGACAAGATTAAAAAAACAAGGCTTGGTAAGGATCTGTACGTCCCTTGTCAAAAATGATTGTAAATTAACTTTTTAAAAAGTGATTTTGTCATTGAGACAGACATTGCAGCATTTCCTCTCATTTGATTAAAGTGTAAGGCTTCTATTACAGAGAAAATGGTATGTTTTATATTGAACTTCTGGGTAATCCTCTGGATACATTGTCTCCCTTGTGAGAAAGTAAGCTTCTTGAAGGCAGGCCTGTGTTACTTTTGTATTGCTATCATCATCGCTTAATTCAATGCATGATATATAGTAAAGCTTATTCAATGCCTTTTCATTCATTCCTTCACTCTACTATGCATTCATTCGTTCAATAAGTAGTCACTCATTGTTTATTAGGTGCTAGAAACCAAAGCTACAAACACAAAAAAGAAACTGCTACTGTGTTTTATATTCTGTTGGTAATGCATATATAAGGAAACATTAAAAATTCAGAAAGGTTATTCTCAGTTCATAATAGTCAAAGGATAGAAAGAGAACTTTTTTTTTTTTTTAACAGCACTGCGCAGTTTTATTAACCATTCAAATACAGTAGTATCTGGAAAGACCAGGACAAAGGTCAGGTTTCAAAAGTGAACAGACAGATATATTCAGCATCTAACAGTTGGAAAGAAGCATACTACAGATTCCTTTCACAACATGTTTTCACAGAGCCAATACAGTACTAGCCATTAACCCAGCACCAAGCATACTGGAATAGAAAAGATGCAACAAGAAAAATAGCTATGTTAGAAAGACATCAACACTTTAGAAAAAGAGCAAAACACTTGTAGTTTCTCCTCTTTTGCCCCCCAAACAGCATTTGTACGGTTCGGATCTACCTATGCAGCTCTACATCAGTTTCTAGAATATTTGTCAGGAGGAATAAAATAAAAGCAACACTGGCCAGTTCAGTGTTTGGATGCTCGGGAGGGGGAGAAGCCGGCTCTTGGCCAGCTAGTCAGCTCCATTCTCATCAGCCAGGTCTTTGGACTCTCTGTTCTTCTGCACCTCTTCCATGTGCTTGTCCTTCTCCAGCAAGCATTCCAGTTTAGCAGCCATTTGTGCCTCTCGGTTCTCTTTGTTAGCTTCCATTTTGTGGGTCAGTTTTTTTTTTCCACCATTTTACTGAAGTTGTTGTTTCCTTCAATTGCTTTCTGAAGCACCTCTTTTTCATGCTCCTGCTTCTCAGCTAGCTGCTTCAAGACTTCAGCTTCATGAGACTTGCATCTTTCTTCTGCAGCTTCTAGTTTCTTCTGAATTTCTTTCAGGGAAAGATCTTTCTTCTTTGGAAGGGAAAGGGGGAATTCTGGGACGGCTTCTTTTGAACAAGGACTAAGTATCAGCTCAAATGCCTGCCCAGAAGCATGCCTCTCTAGTTCTTTCACCTGGATATCAGAAGAAGCCATGGTGAATAGAAGACAAGAGACTGGTGGTGTACTCTAGACAATCCTCACGGTGGAGAAAACTCTGCTCGATCTGAGCCTCCCGGCCACACTCCCAAGAGAAAATTTTTAAAGAAGAAACACAAAATGCTAATAATTATTTAAAGAAATGTTCAGTGTGCTAATAATCAAAGAGATGTAACTTAAACAGCTTTGCTGTACCACATCTTAGCAACTAAACTGGGAAAAAATGATTAAAAGCAACAAAACTCAGTGTTTGGCAGGGTTTTGAGGAAACAAGGACACTTATTTCTTGTTCGTGAAATTGTAAAATTGTACAATCTTTTTGGAGAGAAATCTACCAGTCTACAATGAGAGTTAAGAAAGTAATCATACCTTCTTACTCAATGGGTCCGTTGTTGGGAGGATGCCCTGAGAATTTTACCCAAACAGACAAAAACCAGTAATCATTTCTAATACTTTCACCTCAATCTTATTTGCAATTGCAAACAAAACAATATTAACCTGGACACCATGTAAATATGGCAAAGTAAGACATGTTTACATCAATTGACCCACATTAATGCAATAGAATTCAATAGTTCAGTTAACACTAAGGATGAGGAATACAAAGAAAAACAGAAACACTTTGATGAAATGATGTGAATTAAAAATTAAACAATTCAAAACAAACAAGAACCAAAACAAAGCCTGGAGACCCAGAAAAAAGAAGGCGTCAACTCGGAGCCACAGAGGGATGGGAAGAGGGCCTTAAGCTGGCAGGACTCATTCTAGTTCAGTAAGAGAAGAGAGAAGAAGTGTCAGGACCCCATTGGCTGAGCTAAGCAGTAAAGAGAATGTCAAACTCAAGAACCTTCAGTGACTCCATGTTCCTGAAGTTCAGTCTTTATCTTATTTTTAATGACTTTATCCTGTGTGCATTTAGTTACTTCCATGCTGTCTCCCTTACTAGAAAGTGAAATGAAGACAAGGAGTATCATTGCCTTTCTTTGTATGGCAGGAGCTTAGCATAGGGCCTGGCACATAACTGGTTGGTTGTCCTTCGTTCTCAAAGAGGACCAAAATGACCTCACTATGCTAGAGTCAAGCTTCAATATGTCTGACTGTGACTGATGAGATCAATATGAGCTCAGAATCCTCTACCACAGGTTGAACACAAATAGTTCATATGAAAATTTGGGGTGGATACTGCAAATTTGCGTATCCTGCATTTCCTTTGAGTTGTTTCAATTCTGCTTTGCTCCTAGAGCACAACACCTTCTCTGATGTGGGCATGCCATGCTGGGCAGTCCTGTGCCAGTATCTCCCATGTCACACAATCAATTCCAAAATTCTCAAGGAGACCTTGAGAGTGTCCTTGTATTAGTTCTTTTGACCGCTATGTGAGTGCTTGCACTGTGTGAGTTCTTCATAAAACAGTCTTTTTGGCAAGCCTACACTTTACATTCAAACAACATGGCCAGCTCATCAGAGTTGCAGTCTCTGAAGCAGAGTTTGAATGCATGGCAGTTTAATTTGAGTAAGGACCTCAGTGTCCAGTACCTTATCCTGCCAGGTGATCTTCAGAATCTTACTAAGACAATCCAAATGGAAATGATTCCATTTCCTGGCATGTCACTAGTATACTGTCCAGGTTTCACAGGCATACAACAATGTAGTCAGCACAATGGTTCTGTAGACCTTCACTTTGGTAGGTAGTCCAATATCTCTTCTCTCCCTTACTTTCCTTTGGAGCCTCTCAAACATTGAATTAGTTCTAGCAATGCAGGCATCAACCTCATTATCAATGTGTACATCCATGGAAAGTACACTACCATGGTAAGTAAACTTATGCACAGCATTTAAAACTTCTCCATTTGCTGCAACCAATGGTTACATGTATGGATGGTATGGTGGTGGCTGATGGAGCACCTTTTTTCCCTGCCTGGTATTAATTGTGAGGCCAAAATTAACATAAACAACAGAGAATTGATCCATACTTTGCTGCATCTCAGCTTCAGAGGCTGCACTGAGTGCACAATCATCTGCAAACAGAAAATCCTGCACCAACACTCTCTCCACTTTGGTCTTGGCTTGTAGCCTTTTCAAGTAGAAGAATTTACCATCAGTGCAGTAGCTGACCTTGGTGACTGGAAAAACACAAGAGCATTGTTCATTATCTAGAACCTGGCAAAAGCAGGGCATCATAAAATTGATGCAGGATGCTGATGAACTTCTCCGGGCAACAAAATTTTGACATAATTGTGCGTAAGCCTTCATGACTGAAAGTATCAAAGGCCTTGGCCAGATCTACATATGTTATATACAGACCTTTGTTCTGCTCCTGGCATTTCTTCTGGAGTTGTCAGGCAACAAACACCATATCTACCATTTTTTGGCCTTTTCTGAAGCCACACTGGCTCTCAGGTAGATGACCATCTTCCAGGTGAAGGATCAGCCTATTAATGGAGACTCTGGCAAGAATCTTGCCAGCAATAACTAAGAGAGAGGACCTCCCCCCCAGTGATTGTCACAGGACAATCTGTTTCCTGGCTCATAATAGGCGCTTAGTAAAGGCATGTTGATTTGACTTGCTATTAAATTAGGAACCTAGTAAAAAGAGTAATTTTTTACTATTAGAGCCCCACAGACAGAGTCATAGCATCCATACATCCATCCACCTCCATCAGCAGCCATTGTATGAAATGTTGGGGACATAGAGACAAAAATAGAAAGAGTGTCTGCCTTCAAGGAGTTCATATTCTGTGTTTTAGGTTACATTTATCTTGGCGGCTTCCTCAGTGTGTAGGTCAGGTCTTGCCTGTAGGTTACTCTTGCTAATTTCACTTGAATTGCAAAGTTCCCATCAATTCAATTTGACCAAGAATCCTCAGCACTACGTCACATACAAGCTCTTTTCCTGGGTGCTGAAGGTATAGAATTCTAATAGAGAGTTTTACCATATATTGTCATAGTGACATTTAGGCTCATGATAAAATCTCAGTGGCCTAGTTTGTCTAGAGGATCTCCTCCTCCCACTTCTCCTCCTCTTCCTCCTTTTCTTCTTCTTTCTCTTCCTCCTCCTCCTCCTTTTCCTCCTCTGGGTTTAGGACTTGGATTTTTCTTCCCTACTTATTTATTCTACCATTTTGTTGTTGTTGTTGTTTTCTCTGAAAACTGGAACAATTAACTCTTTTGTCTCATGTAGTTTTTATTGATGATTTCTTTAAAAATAACCCTTAAAAAAGAGGGCTTTGATAAAGGTCATTGGGATTCAAATGGAGCTCGCTGACTATGCCTTTCCATCAGAGTCATTCTGGCTCTTGCCGATTAGCCAATAAGAAGTCTCAGCCCGATCTTTATTTGCTCATTGTTGGGTTTTGATGTGAATTAGTTCAAATAGGAATTGTTTCTTGTCTGGTCAGAAACTGGAAAGATTCTTCTGGGAAGGCAAATTAGGCCATCTTTTGCCTGAACTTTTAATTAGCCTTTAGCTGTTGACTGAGTATTGCTTCAGATAAACTGAGACCTGGGAAAGACCTTAGCTTATAAAGGTCAAGATTCCCCACTGAATCCAGAGCCATCACCTGTAGTCGTCCTGACCTGTATCTGGCTACTGTACTCTTACAACGCTGGAGGAAGGAGGGAGGCTGATGACATTGCACAGCCCTGCCTCACTTAAATCAAATTCACTTACAAGTCAAGACATAAGCGCCTGATGTTATCGGCCCTCTTCAAGAAGTAAAGACTAATAACAGCAAAGTTCCATGCTGGCTTTGTCTCACTTGATCCATAAGATAGACCTAGGAGGCAGTCAGGGGTCGGGCCTATGCCCATTTTACATATAGCAAAAGAGTCAGAGAGGTAAAGGGAGTTCTCTGAGATCATACCAAAAGGACATTGGTGACCTAGAAACTTGGACTCAGATCAGTTTCTCCATCTAGCATCTTTTCCACTGCACCATAGTCAACCAGTCTTTGTCAGTCATTGGGTACAGTAAGTTTTGAAAACAAGAAGAATTACTCCTGAATGTCTGCCCTAAGGCAGTCTGGTGTAGAGACAAGATCTCTGCCTGCCTGCACTCTAGTTCTAGCCTCTGATTTCCTACTACCTTACTGTGGGACCTTTGTCGAGTCATCTCCTGGCTTGGTGCCTCTGTTTCCTACTCTGTAAAATGAGAGCAACCTTTCAGGTCCTTAATATCTAGCAGACTGCATCAACGGGCTTAGGCAATTTCACCTTTGCCTCATTACTGAGAAAGTAACCATGACACATAGGGAAATTTTTTCATTTTATTTAATTTAAATTTTACTGATGGGGAAATTTGAAAAATAATTTTTATAAAGTACTTTTGTATGAAAACAATTCAGAATCACTGTGGAGCTAAAAGGGATCTAGAGTTTCTGGGAATGGTGGAAGGGGGACAAGGAAGAAGATATACATAAGCTTAAGGTCTTTCTCTTCTCCTTCCTCTTCCCCACCCCCCAGTAGCTGGTATTGACTTTGTGTTGTCTCTTTATTCATATGTGTCTTTGTTGCACCTCCTTACCCCCCAGCAAATGAAAATTTCTTGAGGACAGAGACTGTTTCCATTTTGTCTTTGTATCTCTACCTCCTCAGACATTACCCAGCACAAAGTTGGAGCTTATTAAATATTTGTTATTTATTTTGATTGATCCAATCTATATTTTACAAATGTAGAAACAGAGACTCAGAGAGGCAAAGTCTCTTCTCAGGGTCACACAGCTTGTAGGCAGAGGAGCCAGGATTCCAAATCCCTCCAAAGTGAAACCCAAATTCATAGCCCTGGCATCTCTACCTCACACGTGACCAAATATTTGTAATGATGAAAACCTGTAAATAAATTGTGTGCCCAGCACTGAGAAACTTGTGGTATATCAAAGTAATGAAATGATTACACCATTAAAAAGGATGCGTCCCAGGGATATAAAGAAACCTGGACAGACTTATAGGAAATGATGCAAAGAAGAGACAGCTAAAACAGAACAGCAAATACAAGTGGGAGGAAGGGGAAGAGAGAAACAAACAGCTTTATATGCAGAAGGTAGTAAAAGCACCAAAGCAAGAGATGGGAGGTTGTTTCACTAAGGAAGATGAATGTGATTTTAGAGCTGGAGAAACTGAGGCTGAGCAGAACCTACTATACAGCACCAAGTTTCAGAGCCAGGATGCCACCTCAGCTCTCCTGCATCTGGGATGCTAATTCCACCAATCAATCTCTCTTTCAAGGAGGATAAGCTATTGTTCTTATTTAATTAAAGATTGCTGACTTACTACCTTCAGTTTCCACCCTATTCTTTGTGGCAGAGACCCCATGAATTAGTCCAACTTTGAGGTGGTGAAGCTAGAATTCTTCCAGAGTTATGGACTGAATGAGATGGTTTGTTCTCACTGCTCAGAAACTACCCAGCTATGAAGAAGAAAGAAGGGAGAGGTAAATCTGAAAGCTAGCATACTACTGCAGCAATCTGACGGTGATGATGCATGAATGAGAATATTCCCACAAACCTCACCTTAACCACAGAGTCCAAACTATGTACTTCATCACTCTGCAAGAACCCATCAGTCTTGGGGCTCTATCTTATCACCAGCCTCTGTTTCTCAGATTGGAAAGTGAAGCTACCAACTCCAAAGATATTGTAAAAGATAATGTATACTTGAAATTGTTAGGACTCGTCCAGAATACCACATGTGAAACCAGAGTGAGTGATATGGGCCAAACTCATATTCACCATGTGGCATCAACTTGAAAAGTTGTGAGGCTGGAGAGTCCTAGAAAGCTTAGAATATGCTGTTAAGGCTCCCTGGATAAAGCAACTGGTGAGCTGTGCTTGGAAGGATGAGGAGGATATGAAGAGAGAGGATAATATATAATCTGAGGCAAGCAAAAAGGCAGAATTAATAGAATGGCCACAAGAAAGGGAGGAGTCTGACCTATCTTGATGGGTAAGGCAGTGTTGGAGAAAACCATATTGTACTGTCTGTGGATTCATCATCACGAGAAAAATCCTATTTCAGTGGCTTTCCTCATGCAAGCATCATTAGGCATTTTTCTTACCAACACCCCCCGTTTTCTGTCAGTATCAATGGAGTCCTGTCTAAAACCTCTGGGACTCCCCTCATAACCTTGATTAATTGGATGAATGCATCCCTTCCTATCCCTTTTAAACAAATGCAAAATAGACAGTTCCTAAGTTTCCACCCCCAGTCATCTCCAAGATGGTTGGGTAGGGAATACAGATAGTGTTGGAGGGACAAAGCATCAAAATTCATTTTCCCTCCTACCTGGAGGCAGTGATCTATCTGGACACCCATAGCCAAGGTTTATTTCCTCTCCTCCTCCCCTTGCTCAATGTTCCCCATCGTCACAGTGCCTTACATGTTTATAGTTATTTCAATTTGTGCAATATTGAACGCTATAGTTATCTATGATTGTCTCTTCTCCCTCTCACAGACTGAGCTCTGCAAAGACAGGGGCCATGTTTCTGCACAGTTCTGTAAATGTATCTCTGTCCTCGATGCCAAGGCTCAGAGTGCTCTGTGTGGGAAGGGGGAGAGGGGAGGACTTAGGCCATGCATAGTGAAAGGATGAACATAGTGAATTCTATTTCCATAGGGATTCCTGGCCACAGAGTGACTTAATATCAATTATCTCATTCTATTCACAAGCTTACAGATTTAATTCTGGAAGCAGCTTCAGAGGTCATGGAATCTAGGCTCCTCACTTTACAAATAACAAAATCAAGGCCCAGAGACGAAAAGGGATTTGCCCACTGTGATGGAATAACTATTTCTATTTTTTCAATGGGAAAATGAACCTCAGGGTTGGGACTGGGATGAGAAAGCATTTTCTCAAGGCCACATTTTAACATTTGCAATGGAAGAATTGGGTTTCAAACCTCACCTTGATCCCATATCTCATTCTCTTCCCCCTGCCCAGAGAAGCCTGGCCATGCCTTCTTAGCCACAGATGAGCTTGGAAGGAAGCAGCTGACTTTCTTCCTATAACCATTTGGTCAGAACCTGCTGAGAGAAGCAGTGCCTCTGACCTATTCCCCTCCCATTCCAACTGCATCTCACTATGGCCTTCAGGACTAGAGAAATCACCCACTCTTAAAGAGCTTCCTTTTTTCTTCTGAAGCACCCATACCCTGTATCATACCATAGAGCTGAAGGGACCCTAGAGGTCTCCTAGACCAACCATGTCATTTTACAGACCTAGAGTCTTGTAGTAATGGGACCATGCTCACACAGGTGGTAAGCATCATAGCTATGATGAAACCAGGTGCTCTGAGGAATCCAGAGATCCTTCCAGTAGACTCTCATTGTGAATGTTGTTAGCTTCCTCAACTTAGACGTGAAGCTAGGCTCTCTGAATACCTTCTGACACTCAGATTGGGTGACCAGACAGCAGTGGACTTTTGGGTAAATGTCTCCGAGGGCTTAGTGAAGGGACCAGCTGGACAAACTGAATGCTTCTCTCAACTCAGACACAACTGATATCTGATATGACCCTACTTTTCACTCTCGTCTAAAAGTTACCTTCCCTTGGTCTCCATTCTAACCAAATTGGCATTCTTGCTGTTCCTTACACCCAGTCTCTATTTGCATTTACACTCCTTTGTCCCAACTCTTTGTCCCCTAGATCTGGACTGCCTCTCCTTCACCTCTGCCTTTCATAATCATCCTTTCCTTCTCTGTCTCCAAATTCAGAGGAAGAATTTTTTCATTTCACGTAAGGGAACAGCAGCTGAGATGCAAAGACAAGCCTTTCCACTGCTCCATTTGGGGAAGAAATCATTCCTGAAAGATTCTCCTTTGCTGCGCATTAAGGGAACAAGCTAAGGGCAGAAGCAGTGTGAGGCAGGGGAAAGACCTCTCAATTTGGCCACAGGAGACCTTTTCTCTGCCTTTTACCACCTGTGTGACTGGGGAGGAGTCAATAAAGTTCAACAAGTGTTTACAAAGTGCCTGCTATGGGAAGCTGTGGATAGATAGCTGATTTCAGTCGGTAAGACTTAGGTTCAAATTCTGCTGCTAACACTCACAGGCTGTGGGACTCCAGACAAGTTCCTTAACCTGTCTATTCAACAGACAAGTCTGTGGGCTTTAAAGTGCAGAAAAGGTAGAAATCTACCTCCGTGGAAGGTCTTTCTTCAATGGAAACTCTGCCCCCCCCCCCAATATCACCAGACTACTTCATCCCATCTCATCCATGTGCCAGGCACTGGGCAGTCCCTGGCAATACTAAACAATGAAAGTCTCTGCCTCCAAGGAGTTTACATTCTATTATGGGAGAAGGGGAGGGAGGTCTCCTAGGAGGGGGAATTGAGCTGAATGAACCTTGAATTAATCAGCATATATTTATTAAGTGCAAAGTGCCAAGCACCATGTTAGACTCTAGGGATACAAAAGACAAAGGTGATGCTCACTCACTGGCAGCTAGAGATTGCAAGATGAGACAATGGGGAGGGAGAGCATTTTAGGCATTGAGGACAGGTCACTGAACCTCCCTGTGCTTCAGTCGCCTTCTTTTCGAAGCAGACTGGTTATTTAAGGAGGTAGTTGGGGGCGGTGTAATGGACCCTGACTTTGG
This sequence comes from Pseudochirops corinnae, assembly GCA_028646515.1. Classification (NCBI taxonomy): domain Eukaryota; kingdom Metazoa; phylum Chordata; class Mammalia; order Diprotodontia; family Pseudocheiridae; genus Pseudochirops; species Pseudochirops corinnae. Next base: position 374,081,900 of record CM053585.1, read on the forward strand.
AGTCTGAAGTCCCTGGGTTAAATTCTGTCTGCGATACTTAGAACCTGTGTAAACCCAGCTGCATAAACCAAGTGAATTCTACTCCCTGAGCCTCAGTTTCCTCTCCTATATGGTGAGTAGGTTGGAGCAGATGGCCTCTGGTATACTTCTGAGCTCCAGCCGTAGTTCTTCTCTAATCCCTGAAGCCCTGTCTTGGTCTTACTTAGATCTGTAGAATGGGGACAATAAATCTTCTCAATCGGAGGTGTCAAACATGGGTAACACTCCTGAGTCCTGCAGGAACCTAATTAAAATGGATTGGAGACATATTTAACAAAATAAAGCAAAATCCAGTAGAACATAGAAAATATCATCACACAGCTTTCTAAGTCAGTCAATGGACCACAGGGATCCTGATGGATGGCCCCATGGCCCCAATTTCTATTTGAGCTTGATACCACTGCTCTGAAATGCTGCCACCAGGCCTGCAGTGAGGACTGCGCCTTGGAAATTACCAAACTACATAGAAACAGGAACCAGTGTGGAAGACTTACAAGTCTGACAGAGGATTGGAAAAAAAGATAATCTGCCTAAGCAGCATCTGCTTCAAAAATGAGACCAATTCAGCCTCCAAGCCGGGTTTTCTCTATCAAGGTTCCAGATATGGTTGCAAAAACAATGTTGAAGCCAGTGCTTGGCACAGTGACTGGTAAATAGTAGGTACTTAATAAATGTTTATTACCTAACTGTCTAGATCCAGAGCCAATGGAAATGGAAGAGCTGGTGGAAAGAATTTATTAGGAATTCCAACAACAGCCTGGTCTGGACCAAAATAGGATGGGAAATAACATGGGGCTTTTCAAGGGAAGTAATTCTCTGCTGGTGCTCATGAGAAGACCCCACACGTACCTGGACCATGGTCCCATATCAAGAAAATGCTATCAGATCAACAGGCTTACATGATGTTTGGATCCAGAGTCTGCCCCATGACTAACCAATGAATCCCAGACAGTTCAGATTTTCTAAGAGCAAAGTAGCATGGGTTAACCTTAACTCAATGGGAGTGGACCAGACTCCTCCCTAGCAGGACATTTTTCTGGATTTCAGAGGAAGTAGGTCAAGATTAAGGTATAGAAGAATAATATTGAAATGATCTCTTCTTGGAGATGTTCTACAAAGATGGAGGTGCAGCCCTTCCTGAGCAGATATAATGGGTTGTTAGAAAGAATCATGGTGGTGCAATCCAGAGGACAAATGAATTGCCCACCTAACTCAAATATCTGATGGAGGATTAATTAAGCTTTTCAGTACCATGTAGTGTAACTTCATCCCATGGCAAAAAAAATAAACAGATCAGATGTCTGCAATATGTACCACAATTTTTGGTAAAACCTTTCGATATGTCCTGGTAATAGCTATATCATTTCATATCATTATCTATATCTGTAT
>CM053585.1:374090350-374109000 GCA_028646515.1 Pseudochirops corinnae
ACACACATTTATATTCCCTTCACCTATCCTCAAACTGAAAAAAGTTTCACAACTTACAATTCTCATTTTTCCATGTTGGCATATAAATAGTTCAACTTTGATGAGTCCCTTATGATTTCTTTTCTATGTTTACCTTCTCATGCTTCTTGTGTTTGAATGTCAACTTTTCTGTTCAGTTCTGGTTTTTCCTCACGAATACTTGAAAGTCCTCCACCTCATTGAATGACCATATTTCCCCTGAAACATTATACTTAGTTTTGCTGGGTAGGTGATTCTTGGTTTTAATCCTAGCTCCCTTGATCTCCAGAATATCATGTTCCTGGCCCTTTGGTCCTTTAATGTAGAAGCTGCTAGATCCTGGGTTATCCTGATTGTGTTTCCACATTATTCAAATTGTTTCTTCTTGGCAGCTTGTAATATTTGCTCCTTGATCTGGGAACTCCAGAACCTGGCTATAACATTCTTAGGAGTTTTCTTTTTGAGATCTTTTTCAAGAGTTGATTGCTGAATTCTTTCAAGTTCTATTTTTCCCTCTGGTTCTAAAATATCTGGGCAATTTTCCTTGAAAACTTCTTGAAGGATGACTTCTAGGTTCTTTTTTTGATCATGGCTTTCAGGTAGTCTAATAATTTTTAAATTATCTCTCCTGGATCTATTTTCCAGGTCAGTGTTTTTTTCAATGAGATATTTCACATTGCCTTCTATTTTTTTCAATTGTTTTGATCTTTTTAATAGTATCTTGATTTCTCATAAAGTCATTGGCTTTCATTTGCTATACTCTAATTCTGAAAGAATTATTCTCTTCAGAGAGCTTTTGAGATTCTTTTTCCATCTGGCAAATTTGACTTTTTAAGGCGTTCTTCTCCTTATTGACTTTTTGGGTCTCCTTTGCCATTTGAGTTAGTCTATTTTTAACATGTTATTTTCTTCCATCAAGTTGTTTACTCTCTTATCATGATTTTCTTGCATCATTCTCATTTGTGTCCCAAATTTTTCCTCCATTTCTCTTATTTCATTTTCAAATTCCTTTTTAAGCTCCTCTCTGGTCTCTATCCACTTCGTAGTTTTTTTGGAAACTTTTGGTGTGGGAGTTCTGACTGTGTTGTCTTCCTCCCATTCCATACTTTGGTCCTTTTTGTCTCCAAAAAAGGAATCTAAAGTTGGTTTGCTGGGCTTGCTTTGCTTCCTTTGCCTGCTCATGTTGCCAGTCAATTACTTGGCTTTTGGGCTCAGTAGTAAAACTCTGCTTTCAGAAGGGAGAGCTCTGTCCCAAATCACAGGGGTTTTCGCAGCTGCCAGAACTATTAGGAGGCTGCCATTTTTTGCAGCCCCCACCAGCTTAGGCTCACTGAAAATGTACCTCAAAACCACCACCCAAGACCACAATCTGATCCAGGCAGCTGTAGGCAAGAGCACTTAGCCTCTGAATGAACTCTTGGCCCCTCTGCAATCTGCATACCGGAAGCTCCTGAAGCAGCCACATGGAGGTGGCTGCAGGGCCATTGCTTCGAACTGCTGCTAGCTCTGGAGATAGTTTGGCCGGATCCTCTTCCCCAAATTTAGCCAAGTTCCACTGACCTTTTCCCTTTGTCCTTGGCTCTTGTGGGTTGGTGATTCTGGAAATCACCACAGCTGCTGCTGATCTGCTCTCCTGAACACTACAGCCAGGGCTTCTCCTGGATGCCCTGGGGCTGAAAGTGCATAGGGCTGGGCTCTGCTTCCAGCAGGCTGCGATGACCACCTGCTGGGCTGGCTTCAGCGGGAGCTTTGTTACGCTGTCATTTTTGTGGAGTCTGGAGCTCTAAAGTTAGTTTAGAGTCATATTTTATAGGTATTTGAGGTGTTGTTGAGAGGAGCTTGCGGAGTTCTAGTGTTTCTGTGCCACCATCTTTACTCCATCCTCTAACCTTAAAACCAAAATATGTGAATTTTAATGAAGAGAAATATAAATTCCACCCCATGGATTAAAAAATAAATGTGTAAATATTGGAAATGGGAAGTTTAACTAGACAAAATCTCCTGTAGAAAATTTCCAAGGGTTTTAGTAGTCAGCAGGCTTAGTATGATGTGTGTAGATGCTAGTGTGTCATAGCAGCCAAAGAAATCTAAGCTTATTTTCAAGTATTTGAAGAGTTTTCCTATGGAACAGGATTGAGATTTATTCTATTTGTCACCAAAGGACAGATTGAAGCCAATGGAGGAGATTTGAAGAGAGGAGATTGAGGTACGATATAAAGAGGAAAACAGCCCTAATAATTAAATAGCTGTCTCTGAGTAGGAATGATCTATCTGCACAAGTAATACTTTTTCCCTCACTGAAGGTGTTCAGGCAGTGATGGGATGACCAATTGTTGAGGACATCATAGAAGGAATTTTTTTTTCACCTGTGCTTTGGACTGGGTAGCCTCTGAGTTCCCTCCCAGATCCAAGATTTTGCATCTTGGGTACATCACTAGACATGCAAATCCCTCATAAAGACTATGGCAGTCCTTTTGTATGACATGGTTGATGTGCCAAATTGTGCAGTTAGACAAATCTAGGTTGTGTCTATTGTGAGTTGTGTTTACAAAATCATGCGTCAGGGGAAATAGCTCAGTCTGAAAGCTCAAGATGAGCGCATCTGGTATACCTGTTGTAGCTGCCACTTCCAAAGCTCATAGCTCATACTGCTGCCTTTTGCTCTGGGCCAGCCTTTGCCAGTGTCCATGTATCTCTCTAAGGTACCATGGACTAGGACAATGATTCATTCTGTCTTTTTGTTGAGTCTAAAGCTTAGAATTCAATTTGGCATTTTCTGTGGTCATTTTGTAAGAGAGATTTGGGGTTAAGTTTGACAATGATTTTCCTTTACAACACCATTTTGACTCATCCTCCCCCCCACCAGATATTTCTTAAGGTAGTTTTGGGGGAAAAGTTTGTAAACTACTCAATGCTGTAACAAAATGACTTGGTAGAGCTTTCTTATCCCTGTTGCATAAGACTAGAAACTTTGTATGGATACATTTGATAAAAGGAAACAGAAATGCGTATTTTCTTGAGAAATGTTTGGAAGGGACAGCAGGCTTAGGGGCACGTAAGGCCAGAGATCAGGGGAAGAAAGTACCAGCTTCTAGCTGGTCATAATATTAAGGAAGCAGAATGGAAGTGTCAGGAGAAGTTCCCTCTAAAGGAAGATTCCAGTCTGAGACCCATGTGCAGGAGTGTGTTAGAGTCAGCTCATATTGACTAAGGCAGATTGTTAAATTTTCATTGTGAGCATTTACACCTGGGAAATCAGCAAGCAATAAAAATCAGCACTTTATTTACTGCTTAGTTCATTGTCTAGGCTTAAGAAAGTGTTGGAATAAATTAAATATTGCAAATTAAACTTAAAAGTGGTTCATATGTACATTTTTTTTCTTTCAAGAAAGCCAATTGTTAAACATTTATAGTCCTGTCCATATCCCCCCACCCCCACCACGTGACTGCCTCTGAATCAAAGATCACTATAAATTGTTTCTCTTCTACAAGGAACACTCAGTCCCTCCTATCAAGCTCTGAGCAGTGGCTGGGGGGCAGGGACTCATTCCAACACAAGAGAAATGGCTTTGGAGTTGGGACGCAGTGGGGGAAAGCCTAGAGTAGATATTTCAACTCTTTTAGCAAATTGCTTAAGAAAAAGCTGTGAGAAGAAAGACGTTCGTTTTTATTTTGATAATGGAAAACACTCAGCTTACTGCTTCTCAAGCCTCACTGAGGCCACTCATCCTTCCTGCTCATGAGATGCTTCAAGATCTATTTGCTTGGTCCTATTACATTTCTGTCCATCAAGAAAATACCTGAGACTCCCAGACAGAGTGCTTTTAAGAGAGACAATGTTGTCCCTGGGCTTTAAATGAAAAAAAAAAAATTAATGGATTTTGATACCTGCTAGCTGAGGCCTTCCCCACTCCACTTGTTTGGGCTCTCTGCCTTTTGAAATTAATAGGGCATATTTTGTTTTTACTTAATTGACTACATTCTATATTCTCTGAACAGAATTCATTTTCTTTGAGTGTGGAGCCTGTCCTAATGCCTAGGACAGTGCCAGGCACATAATCATTGTCTAATAAATGTTGAATTGTACTTGCATTTACATAAATTGGTAGAGATTAGTCCAACAGAGTCCTCAAACTTGAAAGGTCGATAAGCAGCATATTAGTTATGATTCCTACATAACAAATGAAGAAACAGAGACTCAAGGAAGATAGCTTGCAAAAGACCACACAATCAGTAACAGAGTCATGACTAATACCCAAATCTTACCTCTGCCTCCCATATACAGAGTGGAACAGAAAGAGATGGCTGGATAGAAAACTGAATCTCAGTCATTATGTTTTAAAAGACAGACAATGAATTCAATCACATTCAAAGGTATGCTACTTGTCTGTTTCTTTGTGGCCTTCCTTAGTTTCTCTCTTGTGTCATGTTTTGATGACCCTCGTTGTTCCCTCTCACTCCTCTCCCTTTCCTTTCCCTTCCCTTCTGTAATTTCGGATGATATTTCTTTCCATGCATAACCCCAGTCCCAAAGATCGTTGGTATGGGGGCTTTGTTTCTATTGATGGAGATGAGGGGTAGGAGAGAGCTGGCAAGAAATGAGTTTCCATTTTCAGCGAGTACTTCCTTAGGATTCTCCAAGACAGATAGAGAAGATGGAAGAGGCCAACTCTACTTCAGTTTGCTGAAGGAAAAAGGTTGGGAAGACTTGAAAAGAATGGGCATTTTCTATCATGGCCCTATTTTCAGTTTGCTACTCTAAAGACTTCAGCAGGTTTCCCTTTGGATTAGATCTAAAACTGTCTTTCATGGTTGTACTGAGTTATCTCACTCCCAATGGGAGAGCTCCTGCATTCTGGAATGCCTGGTAATACTATATCTACCTTCTCTGATTTCTGTTTTGCTATGATTTGAATAAAGGGGCTTTTTCTTTGCTATTTGCTATGCATGTTCATGATGGAACTGATGTTAGGAGGAAAAAGGGTCAAGACTTGGTTAGAGATCGGAATCCTCTCCTCCCCTCCCCCCAAAAGGCAAAGTGATCAGAAGTTAACTAGAACCTGGTCATATCTCTTGAACTAATAAAATTTAAGGGAGCAGATATCTATATCTATCTATATATCTATATCTATATACTTCTAGCCCTGTTCCCCTCTCTCTGAGGAGAGAAGAGTGGTGACCTCCCAGCCCAATCTTCTACTTCCTCTCCTAGCAAGAATACAAGCCTCTCTTGAAGAAGGGCATGAGGAGAAAAGACAAGGGACTTCTCTATTCCACCTCTTTTTGAGCCACACAAAAGGACTATACCCCCCTCCACAGGTGAGTCTCATTACACAAATGGGGTCCCACACAATTCCATGTCACTATGTACTGGTGAAGGTTGTTTAAACCTTCAGGGTTGTCAAACCCAAGTCTTTTGAATGAGGATTGCAAAACACTTTACTTAAATAATTTCCATTTGATACTCACAACAATCCTATGAGGGTCAGGCTGTTTTTATCATCATTGTGTCAATAGAGAAAGTAAGATTTTGCAATATTCAGCAGTCTACCCAAGATTGTGCAGCTGGGAAGAGTCTAAATAAACCAGAATGCAACCTGAGGTCTTCCTGACAGTGCCCCTCACCATGCCATGTCAGCCTCTCAGAATCAGCTACCTTTCTGCCCTACCATTCTATCTCTGCAATTCAAGATGTGACTGATGGGAGGGCAGAAGAGCCATAAGGGTCAAGGTCAGCAAAGAAGGTAATGTAGATATTTGGAGGATACAAGGGTCAGCACAGTGGGTGTGTTGTGTTGGGGGGGGGGGCAGAAGAAGATAAGGATGGAAAGGTAGGTTGGGGCCTGACTGATTGAGGAAGGGGAATGAACACTGTCCAGACCAAACCATCCAAGGGAGCTGCCTGTGCAGGGAAGATAAGCAAATGCACTGTGATGAGTTTGACCTCTCCGCCAACTGTCTGCACCTTTGCCTCCAAGAAAGGTTAGTGAAAACAAAAATAGCCTAGCCTTAGTCCCTTGGATTAGCCTCTCTGGTTGTTCCCAGCTTGCTCCTTTCGCCTGCTGTCTTGTGGGAACATAGGGTCATTCTCCTTGCTAATGGGGAATGCAGGGTCATTGACATGTGAGCTTCATTAGCCATTACTTTCTCTCCACTCATTAACATCGCAGGTCCACAAAGATGTCCACAGGGATGTCAGGTAGGCTTTTTCTGCCTCCTGGGGAGAAGGGATGGGGGTCTGGAAGCTTCTGACCATGGACTCTCAAACTGCAGAGGAGTAAATAAGCCAGGTTTTGTCAGAGAAGCTGATGGCACCTGCTGGAAGTGATTCCTCCACAGGCACGAGGATTTTGTGGTCTCTACTGGCTAAGATTCTGAGCAAGATGAAGGGCACCAAGATCAGCTGCTTTCCATCTTTCTACAGACTCTGAATAGAACACCAAGACCACCCCTTAAGGCAAACTCGAAACTGTAATGTTTGGGAAAGGAGAGGAAGGTGAGGGTGTTATACCTAGAGAAGACTACTGTGGGGTAGGGGTATTTATGCTCACTATCTTCAGATATTTGAAGAATTGTCATATGGGAAAGGGGTAAGATTTGTAGGATTAAAGAAACACAATCAAATACATACATACCTACATACATACATGAAAACAAACAAAGAAACATACTATGGAAAGCCTTAAGAGAGCTTAGAGGTCAACTAGTCTAATCTAGTCAACTAGTCATTTTACAAAAGAGGAAACCGAGGCCCATGGAGGTCCTATGGCTTCACCCACATCAAACTACTCTTGAGTCACAAAGCTGCTAACTGCTATCAAATCTAGATAGCAGGACCCTAGGTTTAGAGCTGAAAGGGAATTGAGATGTCATGGGGTTCAATTCCTTCACTGTACAAATAAGGATACTGAGACCTAGAAAAGTGAAGTGAAAGTAATTAGGAAGCAGATTTCAGCTCAGTGAACGAAGAAATAGACAAGCAAAGTTCTTAATAGTTAGAAGCAAGAAAAGAATGTAGAATTTCCTATTATTTCCAATCTTTGTAGGGACTTTGTTCCTGGAAGGGTAGTATCAGTCTGTTACTCTGGAGTGAAGTAACTTTCCTCTTCCCAATGTACATTGGCTCTCCAGCTGGAATGAAAGCTCCTTGAGGTCAGAGACTATCTTTGGCTTTTGTTCTTAGATAGCAAGTATGTCTCTGGCCTCACTCCTCTAATTGAGTTCAGGTAGGTACATCTCCTCTATGAAATTTTAAGGGAATCTGTGTGGGATTGGGGTGCCTCTTCTCTAATATCATTGACTCAAGCCCCAATGTATGTGATCCCTACTCACTCTTGGATACCAGTGACAAAGACCTTAAAGTTCTATTTAACCAATTAACATTATTTAGTTTTTGTAAAAGCTGAAGGATATTGACTTCAATAAATTAAAATTAAAAATCTTCCCCCCCACAACATTTTAGTAGGTACATATTTTCCTATCCTATCTCAATCAGTGGGCAGGGTAGGCTCAGACTTAAGTAATTTTGACATAGTTGTAGTCCAGCTCCACCAATAGCAAGGAGAAATATATGGCCAATATCAAACGAGTTCTCATCTCAGCTATCACTGAGCTGGCTGCAAACCCCAGCAAGAACTTGATGCTTAGACTCAGAGACTCCCACATGGCTCACTCTCCTGAACTTGGAAAACTCAGGAGTCTCCAGCCTCCAACTTCCTTCACAGGAAGTGAATGAAGGCATGTAAAGACTGGATTCTCTGCTGCTGAATAGGGAGAGGACATTGGCTTCCTTGAGGTCAGGAGTTTTAAGCTGCAATGGGATTCAACATAAAGAGTCTGGCACCAGGTGGTGAGCCCCTGGGGTGGATTGCCATCAAGCTGCCCAAGGAGAGGCAAACTGACCAAGGTTGGAAAAATAGAGGTGAAATGATCCTTTACCCGATTACCAAGATTTGAAGTTCCAGTTCTGATCTCTCTTTTGGGTGAGAGTAACTATTACAATCAATGCCCAGATCTTTAGAAGTGGTTTAGGAATAGAGGTGCTAAGTGGTTCTTCCTTGATTTCTAATAGAGTTGTTTATAGACAATGAATATTTGAATTTATGTAACTCTTCCTGTTGCCTCATCTTAGTGTGAAACTGAGCCTGGCTCCCCGAAGGTTACACTGGCAGAGTCTGGAGGAAGCAGCTCCTCCCAAGCTGGAACTCAATAAAATTCTTTTTAACAAACATTTACTAATGTTTGACTGTGATGTGCCAGAATGAGCAGCAGTCAGTGTAGACAGAAACATGAAAGGAAAAGCCCTTCTGCCCCACCCAAGAACTTGCAGTGCACAGAGAAGATATATTTGTAAGTAACTCCTGTTAACAGTGATACGATGTGTGTGTGTTCTTGGTGGGTGTCTCAGCTGATATTTGAGGCACTCAGAGCCCACATTACTTTTTGCAAGTCTAGAAAAAAGCAGGCTGCCATTGAATTAATTTATTCACCAACAAGAGAGTGTGGCATATGATTTGACCACTAGGTGGCATCACACTAAAGCCACAGCCCAAGTGGCTTCATCAGCATCTCTCCAATGCAAATCCACAGGCATTAATTACCACTGCCCACTACAGGCTTAGTGGACAAATTTGACACTTCTGCCCTCACTTACTAATACTCTTATATTTCCGTCTAGGAGGCACAGGGAGAAGTTCCAGTCTCAAGAACCTTAAGGTTGTGGATATTAAAGGGAAGAGTTACATTTTAGGGAAATAAATTTGGAATTGGGATTGCCCCAAGACAAAGTGAAGACAGTAGAAGTGTGGTCCTAGTCTCCAGCTCTCCTTCCTTTAGGAATCTGAGAAGCTACCAGTTCTGGCCTGTTCTCTTCTGCAACATGGTCCTCCACCGGTCTCCAATTACCCTATGCCTCAACTGGATTTCTAAACATGCCTTAAAAATGTCAGCAAGACCTCAGTAGATGACTGGTTTCCTTGGCAGGCATAGCTGAGAGGGCACTTGAGCCTCTTCAAGGGCAAAAGAAAAGAAACTAATTAATAAATTTGTCCATCCATCTATTAATGTATTCATTCATATAAAGAGAATCTCAGGCATTTGAGGATCTGTAATACAATTTACATTTTTCTGTAGATTGCTTCAGCTCAGGAGACAGAGGTTTTCCTTTGTGTTTTAAAATGCTGGTAGCCAGCCAGAGCCATTGGCCAGTTCAGCATTGAGAATTCAAGCCTTTAGATACGAGGATGCTCGTCATTACTTGACATTATTAGTCAGATTAGGCATAGGTGCTGGAAAGTTAGCAGGTGAGGGAAGAATCAGATCATTTCAAACTAGGGCCAAGCTAATCTGATTGTCCTCATTACTAGAAGACAACATGAATATCTTTGCAGATAATTTACATTTGGGGAATGCTGATATATATCAGTGCTTGGACCAATTATTATTATGTTTTTACATTTTATAACTGTATTTAAATGAAGTTACATTTAGTTTTCATCCACAGTGACTGTTTGTAAGCTTTTGAAAGTGGTGACAGGTACATAAGTAACAAACCTATACTGTTTGCTTGGTGAATCTTCCTCCCCATTGTGTTTCTTGGACAAACGACTCAGATATAGATGGGACATTCCTCATTGCTTTGGCCCAAACAGCTTTGCTGAGTCTTGTGTCAATGCGAACATCTGGAGTTCCCATTTCTTTCACGGCAAATTTGCGGATTTCTTTTAGAGCTCGAGGAGCTCACTTTTTGCAGTCTATTCCATAAATCCTCTTGTGAATGTTGATAGTATCCTCTCTGGTCACCACCTCATTGATGGCAGAACATCCCCTCTTTTTCTTCCTACCTTGCTTTGTGGCACCCATCCTGCCTGGGACCAGGTCAGAAAGCTGTACCAATGATTATTTCAGAGTTTTGGGGTGTGGGTGTGTGGGGGGGTGTGGGTGTGTGGGTGTGTGTGTTTTAATGATAGTGGCTTGTTTGCATACTAATAACTGGTTCATAAGTATTCCTAGTAGTATTTTTCCTTCATTGTTAACATTATTTGCTAGTCAAGATTTAGTATTTTTTTGGCTTACGTATTACACATGTGCATGGGCCACAGTTGCATATTGTGTGACCTATCTTGGATGAAATTTAGACAGCCTATCAAGTGGGATTTGGCATTGTGCTGTGTCTCTTGTACATAATGTTCATGTGAATGTGAGATAAACGATACTATAGGATGATTATTTGTGATGATGCTGACTTATTGTGATTCTTATAAAGTACATTTTAAAATGACACAGTTATTTCAATTAATTTTGAAGGGACTGCAAACATATTTTGCTAAGTGGAGGAATGTAGCAGACATATTTCCCCTTCTCCTCCTAGAAAAAAAGCAAAGGAAAACAAAAAAGAATTCCATAATTTCATTTAAAAGCCACCTCAGTCAGTTCAAATACAAAGCAAACATCAAAAGGAAACCTCTTCATGGCATAAACCAAAAGTTCTCATCCAGTCTCTGACTGAAGAGCTCTAGTAAGAGAGAACTCACTACTTCTCAAGGCAACCAATTCTATTACTGAACAGTCTCATTGTTGATAAGTCTTTTTTTGTTCCTTCTGACATCATTATCTTCAGTTTTCTCCATACAACATCTTTCCATTGTTCCTGTTTATTCCCTCTTGGACTAAAGAGGAGATATCTAATCACACTTTCACATGCTTTTGTTCAGTCATTTGAAGTTGTATCCGACTCTTTCTGACCCCATCTGGAGTTTTCTTGGCAAAGATACTGGAGTGGTTTGCCATGCCCTTCTCCAAGTCTATTTATAGATGAGGAGACTGAGGCAAATGGGTTTAGTGACTTGCCCAGGTTCACACAGCCGGTAAGTATCTGAGGTTGAATTTGAATTCAAGAAAATGAGTCTTCCTGATTCCAGGCCCAGCACTCTATCCACTGTACCTCCTAGCTACCCCAGAAAAAATAAAAAGCCCACAGTACCTGGTATGTTCCATCCAAATACTAACCAGGCCTGACTGTGTTGGCTTTTAAGATCAGACAAGATTGAGCACCTTCAGGGTGCTATGATGGCAGATGTAGACATATGTATGACAGTTCTTCAAATATTTGAAAATCACTACCATGGTCTCTTCTGGTGTTTTCTTACATGGGAAATGCATGCCCAATTCTTTCACTGAATCCTCCTGTGAGAGGGACTCAAAGCCCTTGCCCATCCTGGTCACCAGCCAAGGGATCCAACATTTCCACCCAAAACCAAAGTTCTTTTCTTTTGATAAATTTCAGGTCCAGATGATATTTTCCCTTCGTTTTCCTCTACCTTTTAAATGAATACATTATCATTGAGGCAAATCAAGAAGGTACCGGCTACTCAGTATTTGACTTTGTGAGGGCTCCAGCTGATGACTAAATAACTGCCACCTCCCATCAGTATCACTACTCTATCATGCTCCTGTCCTAAGCTTGTGATCTGTTTCCTGAACTCATTTATTTTCCTTTTCTGCACAGGTTGTCTGTAGTATAATCTAACGACAAAATCATTTCTGTTTCTACATGTTCTCCCCATCATTTCCCACTCTGATTCCTGCTTTCTTTATATGAATAAACCTTCTCTATATGCACTACAACTACCCTTGGTTACTTACTATGTTTCTTTTAAATGAAGTATACTCAGGCAGGCCAGGCTCACTCTCCAGCCAGAGGATTCTTCCCCTCCGAGTCTCAGACTTGCCTATGGTCTTGACTATGGTCAGACTTGCCCTCTTGTGTTTGTCTCTGGCTTGTCTTGTTGCCTAAATGTAGGTCCTTTAAATATACACATATAGACTGAGTCTTACTTGAAGCCGATAGGTTTTTTACCCCGTGAGTTTCTGAATGTCTCATAGGCAGTCATTTCTTTGTCATCCTTATGGCCAACGCTGTCTAATGTGATGGATATGCAGATGGTTTATCCTCTCATCCTCTTGGGTTTGAAAGAACTGAGCAGATAGCCCTCACCAATCCAGACTCCCCTTTATTTCTCCTTTTGCACTGCCCATGCAGTAGTGACACCTACATGGCACAGTGGATAGATCACCAGGCCTGGAATCAGGAAGACTAATCTTCCTGAGTTCAAATCCAATCTCATACACTTACTAGCCATATGAACCTTGACAAGTCACTTAACCCCGTTTGCCTCAATTTCCTCATCTTTAAAATGAGCTGGGGAAGGAAATGGTAAACACTCCAGTATCTTTGGCAAGAAAACCCCACAAGGAGTCACAAGGAGTTGGACACAACTGAAAGAACTGAATAATAATCATGTTCAGGTTCTCTACGGTTCCTGTTGCCAAAATCTAAAGTCAATAATCTGATACCAAGATGTTTGAATGTCAGATAATGAATTTTGTCATTAACCTCTGCAAATGGCAGCTTGGTTAGGAGGTGACATTGGTAGGTGTCGATGGGCTCTGGCCTGAAGTCAAAACCCAAAGCAGCTCCAGGGCCTAGGGTAGGTAGGCACGCATGCTTCTCCCTGGGGATTTTGCCTTCTGGTGACAGGAGATCCACAAGCTTGCAAGAGGAGACTTGCTAACCATGTTGGGCTGCTACTGGGAACTTAAAACCTGGCTGATTCCCAGGGTGACATGAGTCATATAATAACCCCTCAGGGCTCCTTTTTTCTGAGGAGTGATTTCCTGGAAAGAGACTCTTTCTCAAGCTCACATTCTCAAGGATTTCTGAGGAAGAAAGGAAAGGTAGAAGGAAGGAAAAAAAGAAAAGGAAGGGGGGAAGGAAGGGGGAAAAAGGAATGGAGGGAGGAAGACAGGAAAGGGAGGAGGAAAGAAAGAAACCCTTCCCTATCTGATGACATACATTCCAGACCTGACAGTCTGCTTGTACGCCTCATCTCGGATCATCATTTTCTGTTAACATTGGGAGAAGGCACGTGTGGCAGAGTGGCGAGTAGAAACACCAGCCAATGCAGATGTCATGCAGCGCTTGGCTAATTACAAGCACCATGAAGAAGTAAATTAAGAAATGATGGATTTAATAAATTCATCCTTTTTTTTGTTTACACCAACAGCAATTTGGGTGCAGGAGAATGAGAAGACGTGTTCAGCATGGCAAGCTGCACCTGGCTTTCTGAGGAGGCGTGTGGGGTCTCACTCCCCAAGCCGCTGCCGCACCAGCCTTTGGTGCTGCTTACACTTGACAGCAAATGGAGAGCTGGTTTTTTCTCCTTGGTTTGTAGCCGCAGGAATCATTTTCAGGAGAAGCCCACACTGAATCCTGTTTAAGCTCCGAGAGGGCAGAGTGGTGCTAGGGAGGGCTTCTTCAGTGTACAATAAATCATGATCTATCATTGTGATCTAAGATACATTCAACTAGGGCATCTCTGGAGAGCCTTCTCTGCCCAGTCAGCACTATGGTGTGGAAAGGGCAGACAAAGCCCACCACTGTGGGGAAGGTAAAGCATCCTCATAGGATCCCACCATAGGAGAACTGTCCAGTGTCTTATTTAATTGCTCCAAAAATCTGCTCTGACCTCATATTATTCTAGTCTTCTATCTGTGTCTCTTAGAGGAGAGAGGTCACTTATATAAGACACTAAGCAAAACCTATGAAAGTTGCCATGAGCAATATTGTTTCCCAACGCTCCTGGTAAGCTTTATGGTGCTGTAAAAAGATGAGTTATTAGTGTTGAAGAAATTATCACTATTTTGTTAACACATTATCAACAGCCCATATATTATCCACTTACTGGCAGCCTCTTCCTACCTTCTATATCACCGTGCCTGTGGATCTGATTGCCCCCTGGAACATTATTTCACAAGATATTCTTGCTTTTGTCTACCTATTAATGGTCGACAAGGTGCTATAGGGGAAAGACTCCTAACTCTTGGTTCCTTATATGTCACTTACTAGTAACCCATGACATGCTATTTTGTCTCCTTGACTCTCAGTTTTCACATCTTTGAAATGGGAATAATGATACTTGAATGACTTTCCTCATAAGACTGTTATAAGGAAAGGGTTTTGAAAACTTTAATGATCTAAAGAAATGTGAGCTGCCATTCTTGTACTTATTTGCATCTTTCATGCATAAGTAATCAAGGCCTCAGAAGGCCACCTTCTCCCAGAGTTACTAAACACCCATCGGCTTGATTTCTCATTTTACATCCAGTAAAATTAAACAACACCACCAACAACAATATAGACAGAGTTTGAATTTATGGCTCATTTACTGTGACAATTGGTTGTGTCAATACTTAAAATTACCCTTGGGAGAGAGTGATGGCAAAATACAACATACCGTGTAGTATATGTATTTTGGGGGGAAGTGGAGTAAACACATCATGTATCAATATTAGATGAGAAAACTGGTGAATAGAGAGTACAGTGTGACTAGAGGAAGACCTCAGGAGAACTGGCAAGGGCCAGTCTGTGACAAGAAAGTGGTTTTTGAAGACAAATGGTTGTAAAATGGAGATCTAACTCTGCCCTAATTTATGCAGAATTTAAGAGTTTTCAGTCTTATATTACAGAATTCAAATGACCTTTCTTTGACATGTCCATGGGTGCATCTCCCAATATATTAGAACTTTTTTTCACACATTTTCTCACTCATTCCAACAAACCTGAGGAAGAAGGATAGAGATTATAAATGAGGAACAGGAGACAGAGGATTCTCAAGTGATGTACTAAAGGTCCCACCTATAGTGACAGAGTTGAAGTTAGAACAGAGAACATGAGAGGCATAGAGGCTGATGTGAGGGGTAGATCACTGGGCTTAGTTGCAGAAAGACATTGGTTCAAATCATGCCACAGAAACTTACTAGCTTTGTGACCCTTGAAAAATAATGTCATTTCTCTGGTTTATAGTCACCTACTCTGTAAAATCATTGTTTGGATTCCATGACCTCTACAATTTCTTCCAGTTCTTTCTAAACTATGATCCCAGGAATACAGAAAATAAGACTTAAGAAGGATCTTACAAATTAATCTAGAAAAGAAAATCCCTCATATTTTAGAACACCAGACTCATAAAGGGAATTAATATGCCCCAAGTCAAATAGCCTGTCAGTGGCAGAACTAGGATTTTTTAAAGTGCTTTAAATTTCTTTAATGTAGAGAATTCTAAGGTGATGGACAATACAATCAAGGCATGTCAACATCATGGAGTGATTTACTTTTCTGTTTCCCTTGTCATGTCTAGGAATTGGGAGGGTGGCAGGGAAAGCATCAAATTGATATGGTTAATATTCTAAATTCCCAGCCTGTTATTAAGCAGCCTCTGCCCCAGCTATAGTAAGATTTTTCCACTATATACTGCAGGTTTAGAAATGAACATTGGAGTCAGTAAATTCTTCAGTGGTGATAAGATTTTAAGTCCGAAAGCTGCCTGCTTATTCCTGCAAACCCTGCCCAGACACAGACTAGAGGCAAATGGACCCATGTGATAGCAGTGAGCTTTGAGAACATACTATAAATATTTTATTGGTCATTAATTTTTTTTAATTCCAAATTCTCTCTATCCTTTAACCCCATGCAATATCAATTGAGAAGGGAAGAAATACAATACTAACTATACATATGAAGTTATGTAAAATATTTCCACATCAGCCATGTTACACAGTAATGGTTGTGGTAAGGAAGGAGAAAGAAAAAATAGTGAGCAATGAAAAAAGAGCTGTCCAACATCATTCTAGAAAAGAACAAATAACTTTTCTTCTAACCCTGGAAATATTGTTCATTTCGGTTAAATGGAGACCTGAAAGATAATATTAAGTTCTAGAATCATGGACCTAGAATTGGAAGGACCTCAGAGACCAGCTCGTCTCACCCTCTCATTTTACAGATAGGGAAACTGAGGCAGAAAGAAGTGGAATAAGTAGTCTGGGTTCAAATAGCTACTAATTATCTCAGGTGAACTTCAAACCCTAGCCTTTTTTACTTTAAGTTCATTCAGTTCTCTAGACTTCCTCTCATAGGTGAAGTGAAATGCCTCAAATCAAATAAGCAGTAAGTAGCATACCCATGTCTGGAAGCTTGGGTCTTTGACTCTACATAGTACCCTTTTCACTGGATATTGATCCTGGAGAAGTATCCTCAGTGTTTCATTTAATTTGAGGGCACACATTCTTTATTTCATAAGGAAAGGGGCCTGTGATTTCTTGGAACAGAGAAATCCCAGGAGAAGAAAGTCTTCATATAAAATCCACTAAAATGTATAATTTTGGAAAGTTGCCTAAAGTGCTGAAAGATTTATTATTGTTCAGTCATACAGTCATATCTAATTCTTCATGACCCAATGAACTGTATTGTCTGTAGAGTTTCCTTGCAGAGATACTGGAGTGATTTGCCATTTCTTCCTCCAGCAAATAGAAGTTCAGTGACTTGCTCAGGATTGCACAACAATTAAGTGTCTGATGCCAAATTTGAACTCATGTCTTCCTGACTTCAGGCCCAGTGCTCTATCTACTGTGACACCTCACTGGCTTTCTGAGAGATTAAGGGACATTTTTTCAGGTCAACATGTATCTTACTGAGAAGACTGATTATCAATCTATCAATATTGAAGGAAATAGGTGATATGGGTTTCATTGATAGAATGACTCATGAAACTATAGATTCTCAAAGAATAAGATGAAGTGTCTTCTCTAAGATCTCACAATTATCTATAGAATTACAAAATGGATCTTAGGAGCTATCTTGGCAGCTTAGTAGTAGCTTTGGAATTAGAGAACTCCCATCTATTTTTTTTGGTCATAATTTTTTTAAATTCCAAATTCTCTCTCTCCTTTAACCCCATCCCATGTCAACTGAGAAGGGAAGAAATGCAATACCCATTATGCATATGAAGTTATGTAAAATATTTCCATATTACCCATGTTACAGGGTAATGGTTGGGGTGAGGAAGGAGAAAGAAAAAAATTAAAAACTGAATAAATGCATTTCAATCTGTACACAGAGTTTATTAGTTTTCTTTATGGAGGTGGAGAGATTTTTCATCATGAGTCCTTTGGAATTATTGCTTATCATTGCTTTGATCAGAGAACCTAGGTCTTTCATTGTCATTATCATCACAATATTGCTTTTATTTTCTACAGTGTTCTCCTAGATCTACTCACTTCACCTTATATCAGTTCTTATAAGTCTTCCCAGGTTTTGCTGAAACTTCCCTGTCATCATTTGTTACCACATAATAGCATTCCATCACAATCACAAGTCACGAATTGGTCAGTCATTCCACAAGTGATGAACACCCATTAAGTTCCTAATTCTTTGCTCCCACAAAAAAAGTTACTATAAATATTTTTGTATACATGGGTGCTTTTTCCCTTTTTCTCTCTGATCTCTTTGGGGTATAGACCTAGTAGTTGTATTGCTGAGTCAAAGGGTATGCACAA
Source organism: Pseudochirops corinnae (assembly GCA_028646515.1). Taxonomy (NCBI): domain Eukaryota; kingdom Metazoa; phylum Chordata; class Mammalia; order Diprotodontia; family Pseudocheiridae; genus Pseudochirops; species Pseudochirops corinnae. The sequence continues at coordinate 374,107,760 of CM053585.1, forward strand.
TTTATAGGCTTCAGAGCTTTCGTTAAAGTAATAAATGTATTTATATCTATATAAAATCATCAGCAAACATTATCCATCGTAGAGATAAGCTAGAAGTCTTTCCAAAAGTATCAGGGATGAAGCAGAGTTGTATCTAGAAATGCCACTACTAGATCTATACCCCAAAGAGGTCAAAGAAACAGGAAAAAGACATATATGTACAAACATATTTATAGCAGCTCTTCTTGTGGTGGCAGACAATTGGAAATTGAGGGGATGTCATCAACTGGGGAATGACTGAGTAAGTTGTGCTATTTGATTATGATGTATAATATTGTGCTATACGAAATGAGAAGCAGAATGATTTAGAAAACTCTAGGAAATCTTACATGAACTGATACAAAATGAAATGAGCAGAATGAGAACATTGTACACAATAACAGCAATATTTTAAGATAATCAACTATGAATGACTTAGCTATTCTCAGCAATTCAGTGATCCAAGACAATCCCCAAAAGACTCACAAAGAAAAATAGAGAAAGAAATGATGGAGTTTGAATGCAAACCAAAGCATACTATTTTTCACTTTTTTTTAAATTTGGCCTTTCTTCCACAAAAATGACTAATATGGAAATATTTTATATGAGTACACATATATAATCTAGATCCGATTTCTTACCATCTCAGAGAAGGGGAGGGAAAGGAAAAGGCATAGAATTTGGAACTCGAAACTTAGAAAAAACAATGAATGTTAAAATCATTCTTACAAAAATTGAGGAAAAATAAAATATTATTTAAAAAAAATGATGAGCAGGATGCTTTTAGAAAAACCATGAAAAACTTACATGATACAGAATTAGAAAACAAAAAAAGACTTACATGAACTGATGCAGTGTGAAATGAGGAGAACATTGTGTACACTAGCAGTAATATTGTTAGATAATGAATTATAAATTACTTAATTGTTTTTCTCAGCAATACAATTATCCAAGACAATTCCAAAGGATTTGTGATGAAAAGTGCGATCTGTCTCCAGAGAAAGAATTAAAGAAATCTAAATGCAAATCAAAACATATGCTTTAACCTTTTTTTTATTATTCTTGTGTTTTTTTTTTCCTTTTGAACTGTGTTTTCTTTTTGCAACATTGCTATTGTGGAAATATTTTGCATGACTGCACATGTACAATCCACATAAAATTGTTTACCTTCTTGGAAGAGAGCAAGAGAATTTAGACCCTGAAAGTTAAAAATGAATGTGAAA
>CM053585.1:374109500-374124915 GCA_028646515.1 Pseudochirops corinnae
CTCTGTCTCTCTCCTCTCTCTCTACCCCCCTCTCCCTCTCTCTCTCTCTCTCCCTTTCTCTCTCTCTCCCTCTCCCTATCTCTCTCTCTCTCTCCCTCTCTCTCTCTCCCTCTCTCCCTCTCCCCCCCCCTTCTTGTCCAAAAGGTCAACAGGTAAGTCTTCAAGTGCTTTCCTGACATCTAGATACACTCTCTATGATTCAAATTATCTTCCATTTTGGTAACAAAAAAAATAGGGCAATTGTCCCTCTTCTTGATGAACTCAGGCTGACTTGTAAATCACCATTCCTCTTTCTGCTCCCTTACAAACTACCCTTTAATAACATATTGTTGGGGTGGCTAAGTGATGCAGTGAATAGAGCACAGGCCCTGGAGTCAGGAGGATCTGAGTTCAAATCTGGCCTCAGACACTTAACACTTACTAGCTGTGTGACCTTGGGCAAGTCACTCAACCCCAACTGTCCTGCTCTCTCCCCTCTGAAAAGCTAAAAAAAAAATAATAACATATTGTAGAATTTTGCCAGGAATTAAAGTTAAGGTCAATAGTTTAAAGCTCCAAGAATCCATTTTTGTCTCTATTTTGAAAATCAGTACCTTTGTCCTTCCCCCTTACTGCTCTTTTTCTCATTCAGCATTTGACCCTCTGTTCTTTTCAGTACATTGGAATGTAATTATCTGGACCTGATGAAGGTCATTTAGGGCAGCTAGAGGCTTGCTTGTCATCTCCTCACTTTTCTCATTTTTTTTCCAATATTAGAGGGAAAAAAGAAGCAAAATGGGCTTTGAGAATGTTCTCCTATATCATTTATCTTCTCCCAAGTAGACGTCTTGTCCCATCTCTGATCCAAAGTGATCCACATCAGTCATGATCCTTTTTTTTTCATTCTAAACTTTAGGCCTCCTTTCAAGAATTTTTAAAGAATTTTTGTTGTTATAAATGTAATAAATATAAGAAAAATTAATTTAAAAAACACAAAATAAAGTTTACACTCTTACAGAAAATTTTTAGCATTTAACAAAATAAAAACAATCAGTTTAATATATCATAGACACTAAAATTATTTTGATGGAATTTTGCTATGCTTTTATATTCATCTTCCATACTTCTGAGTTGCCATTATTTGACAAAAAAACTGCTGGGTAAAGTCAAAAATAGTCTGGTAGAAACTAGGTATAGATCAACATCTCATGCTGTGTACCAAGATAAGGTCAAAATGGGTACATGAGTTACACATAAAAAGTGATATCATGAGCAATTAAAGAGCATGTGATAGTTTATCTTTCATATCTGTGGATAAGGGAAAAATTTATGACCAAACAAGATATCTAAAGCATCATGAAATATAAAATGGATCATTTTGATTATATCAATTTTTTTAAATACACAAATCAATGCAACCAAATTAGAAAGGAAACAGAAAACTGAGGAAAAAATACAGCAAGTGTCTCTGATAAAGGCCTCATTATTATATATAGAACTGAGTCTACTCTAAGCATACAAGTCATTCCTTGATGAATAAATGGGCAAAGGAGGTGAACAGGTTGTTTTCAGATGAGGAAATCAAAGCTTTCTATAGTCATATGAAAAAATGTTATAAATCACTATTGATTAGAGAAATGCAAATTAAAAATTAAAACAACTCTGAAGTACTACTTCACACCCAACAGATTGACTAATATTACAGAAAAGAAGAAAAAAAAATGATGTTTTGTAGGGGATGTAGGAAATCTTGGACATTAATACATTGTTGGTGGAGTTGTGAACTGTTCCAATCATTCTGGAGAACAATTTGGAACTATGCCCAAAGAGCTATGAAACTGCATATACCATTTGATGCAAAATTCTACTCCCAGGTTTGTATTCCAAAGAGATAAAAAAAAAAAGGGAAAATAATCTATTTATACAAAAATACTTATAGCAGCTCTTTATGTGGTGACTTGGAAACTGGAAGCTGAGGAGAGGTCCATCAATTGGGAAATGACTGAAAAAGTTGTGGTATATGACTGTAATGGAATATTACTGTGCTATAAGATATGACTAGCATGATGATTTTGAAAAAAAAAAACCTGGAAAGACTTACATAAACTGATTCAGAGTGCAGTGAGCAGAACTAGAAGAAAAGCAGTACTGTATAATGAATATCTGTGAATGACAGCTATTCTTAACAATACAATGATGTAAGAAAATCCCAAAGGACTCATGATGAAAAATGCTTTCTACCTCCAGAGAAAGAATGGATGGAGTCTGAATACAGAATGAACCATGCTATCTTTCCTTCCTTCCTTCCTTCCTTCCTTCCTTCCTTCCTTCCTTCCGTCCTTCCTTCCTGTCTCCCTCCCTCCCTCGCTCCTTCCTTCCTTCCTTCCTTCCTTCCTTCCTCTGTCCCTTCCTTCCTTCCTTCCTTCCTTCCTTCCTTCCTTCCTTCCTTCCTTCCTGTCTCCCTCCCTCCCTCGCTCCTTCCTTCCTTCCTTCCTTCCTTCCTTCCTTCCTCCCTCCCTTCCTTCCTTCCTTCCTTCCTTTCCTTATTCTCTTTCTTCCTTCCTTCTTTCCTTTCTTGTTGTCCAAGTATTCTTCCACAAAGTAGTTTCTAAACCTCAGACAACCACTCTCCTTGTAGTTTTTTCTGCCCACTTTTTAACCATGTGTTCCTATTTATCCTTTCTCTGAATACCAAAAATTCCCATTGCTAAAATCTCGAGGTTATCCATTATTCTCCATATATTGATCATAAAACTTATAACGGAAGGGTCACCTCATATTAACCATACCCTAAGTTTTACTTTGGTCCCTTTCTTCTCTAAGGGCATTGACAGTTTCTCAATGACTGAATTTTAAAATGACCACTATTGTAAGAGAACTCAAAGCAGTCAGTACAACTTTTATAATAACCAAGGTTGCTGCTGGAGATTTGAGAATTTCTCAGTGCATTCAGAAGGAAGGTGGTGACTCTCCACCTGTACTCAGCCCTGTTGATGTGCCACTTGAAGTACTGTGTTTAATTCATGAGTGTGGTAGAATCTGACCATCCCATTCCACTGCACTCAAGCCAGCGTCCTACAGATCCTACACTTTGAAGGAGCAAAAAGAGCCCAGTAGATTCCAGAATCACAGAATTCTTGAGCCAGAAGCGACCCTGGGATTAATTTAGTCCAGCCCACATCTGAGTCCAGAATTCCCTCATTAACATCATTAACAAATGGATATTCAATTTCCAACTGAAGACCTCCAGAGAAGGGGAACTCATCCTCCAAAAGCAGGCCCATTCAAATTGTGGACAGCACTCATTGTTGCAAGTTTTTTTCTTTCACTTAGTTCAAACATCTTCTTTTCAACTCATACTGATTGTTCCTAGTTCTACCTTCTGGGAACAAACATGAGTCTCTTCCATGTACCGACCATTCCTTCAGATCCTTGACGGTCTGTTCTACCTCAAGTGGAAGCCCTCTGTTCCCCAGAAGCACTGTCCTTATTCCTTTCGGTGATTCTCAAATGGCAGGATCACCCGCCCACTCAATATCTGGGTAATTTTCCACAATATACATGTCTTTGGTCATAGTGACCTGATCTGAACATAATGCCCCAAAGGATGCAGATCAGAGTGCAGAAGTAGTGCCACTTCCCTTGTTCTGGATACTATGGCAACCAGAGAGAGGCCCAGCCCTCTGAGGATTAATCTCTTCTTCTAAACCACATCAGAATGCTCTTGTTTTGTGCATCCTTTGTGAAGCCTTATCAGGAAACTGATAATCCTGAAGAATGAAAAGGCAACATCCCAGGATTATAGAAAATGTAGCTTCAGTCTGTGAAGGAATTTAGAATTTCTTCTCCAACATTCTTAATTTGCATATTAGGAGGTTAAGGGTCAGAGTTGGGAAATGACTTATCTAAGGTGATCATGTATAACCTTCTCCCTGACAATCACAGTCTTTTTATTCTCTACACTGTACTGCCCCCTGCCCTCCACCATATGCACATCTGCCACATAATCTACAATCCAGTGACACTGCCTTCCTTGCTGTTCCTCAAACAAGATACTCCATATTCTAACTCCTGCCATTTTCCCTGGCTGTCCCCCATAGCTGATATGCTCTCCTTCCTCATCCTCCAACGGTTGTTGTGAAGATTAAATGATACAACAACTGTATAAAGTGCTTAGCACAGTACCATGGTAAGCACCCTGTAAGTATTGGTTTTGGTGGTGGTAGTGGTGTTGGTGGTGTTTGTTGTTATCTCTGTCTCCTGGCTTCCTCCAAGTCCCAGATAAAATCCTATCTTCTACAGGAAACTTTTCCTGTTCCTTGGTACTAGTAAATTCCTCTGGTGATTATTTCCAGTTTATCCTCTCTGTAGCTTGTTTGTACATAGTGGTTTGCACGCTCTTTCTCCCATCAGATTGCGAGCTCCTTGAGGGCAGGGAGGGATTGACACTTTGCTCGGTTTGTGTCTCTAGAGTTTAGCACAGCTCATGGCACATAGTAGGCTTGACCCTGATAGTTATTGTCCAGTTGGGAACTTGAATGCAGTCTCCCATGTATAACAGACCACATCTGTCTCTAGAAACTCTTCCCATTTCTTTTCTTTTCTTTTTTTTTTTTTGTTTTGCAAATTGTTTGTGAAGCCACAATTAATAGATGGTCTGAGCACTATTATGCAGAGTTCCCCCTTTCCTCTTCCTTGCCCCCACCCTAGAAGACTAGAATCCTCGATTTAATTTCTTAATGACAGAAGAATAAAGTAAGCTGTTCAGAGAAGGAATGGGAGCAGCCATGTGAAGCCATGTGCAAAATTGATATTTCAACAAGCTTGATAACTTATTAGAGCACTGGCCATGCAGTGTCATTGAGTCAAGTGATAAATCTTCGGTCAAATGCCCTCCTATTTCACATGGCAAAATAATTGAGCACCCACAAAATGGATGCACCATCTGGCTGCTTCTTCTAAATAAAACCCACCAGCTCTATGGACATTCAAGACGTTGAAGAGGCAGGAAATGGGAGATTTTCTTGAGCAGTGGAGGGAAGGAATATGTCTGAATTTGGTTCCATTACTATATGTTGTTGATCACAATGTCGGCATGGTCCTGTGGCCCCTGGGTCAGTGGGTGGGTAGGCAGCAATGCAGTCTCAGAATGAAATAGGAAGAGATACGGTGGGACATGCTTGGTGGATAGAGAGCTAGTCAGGAAGACCCAAATTCAAATACTGCCACAGACATTTATTAATTGTATGACCCTTGGATAATCCTTTAGCCTCTCTCAGCCTCAGTTTCTCTATCTATAGAATGGGGATGATAACAGCATCTGCTTTATAGAGTTGCTTTGAGGATGAAACATGACAACATAGGTAAAATACAAATTTTCCATTATGTAAATAGTAGCTGTGATGATGATGGCACCTGGGACATCATTTAGTGTTTTCCATAACTCCAAGTTGCCCATTACTCCCCAAATCAAGAATCTTAGCATCAAGAGTCTCCTGATGATGCTCCATGAGTGCAAATAATGGATTGTCATGATCTCAGAAGAATTGAAATTGTGAGTGATTCAAAGGACAAATGAAATCTGAAGGTCTTTGACATATTACCAACAATGATGTAGATGAAGGAAGTAGTGAGAAAGACCTTTGAACATGTAGGAACTAAGATGAAGATGGGTTGGCCATGCTTCAAGAGTGAGAGCTAGCAGGTGACTATGTTGTGTGTCACCGTGGCATCCTCTACCTCTCTTTAGGTCCAGGAAAGGGGTCCAGCATGCTGAGTGGGTACTCCAAGATGAGAAGTCTTGGAGAGGTGAGCCTCTGAACCACTGGGGAGAGCACCTGCATAGATGAGAGCTCACATCCACTGAGAACCTGAAAGGCCAGTCATGGACCTTGTAGGATAGTTTGCAAGACAGTCTTACGTTCTTGTATTTTTTAATCTCCCACTCTCTTGAAGGGATTTCTGGTTCCCAGCGAAAGTTATATTCATATGAAGTGGTTAAAATGATATCTATCGAAGCAATATGAGGTAAAATGACTGAAGAAGCCTTTTCAGCATCTAGTTGGGCCATGCATTTCCCTTAGGTGCAGATAGAGTGATGGGAACCAAAACTCTGGGTCACCACAACGATGTGCGAATATGGACACTTCTCTCCCCAGGATCCAGGAGGGCAGGTAGTTTTGGGACAAAACAGCAGAGCAAGTTCATCATTACTTTGAACTTGTTCCAACATCATGCTTATCAGGAATAATAACGACAAAAAGAGCCCACATTTCTGCATCACTTTTAGGTTGGAAAACTACTCTCTTCATAACATGTTGAAAGGTAGATGGTGCAAGGTTCATCATTCCCAGCTAAGACACAGTCTTCTTTGCTAGAAGATTCTTCCTCTCAGCATGCACATGCACACCTGTGCACACAGACACACATGTGCACACGCACACACATGCACACACACCCTTTTCTGAGATCCCTCCTGTCTCTGACTTCTTATGGATGACCCTTATAAAGCATACATAATGACATGAATCAGATTTCTGATTGTGCTGAGCAGATGCTCCCTCCATTGGAGTCTCTGATGTGACTTTCAGCTTGTTAGCTCAGTCCTGAGGGGCTGGAAGAACAAATGGAACGCATCAATGCCCCCTCACACCCCAGTTCATTCCTCCCACTCTGAGTTGCTTTCTCCTCCTCCCTTTGGGCAGCTTTTGTGTCCCTTCACCAGTCAGGTCTGTCGTCATCAAGGGAAGCTGAGCCAGGAGCTGTCAGGTTCCTGCAACAGGGATTCTTTTCTCTGAACCCTTATCTCTCATCTCCAGCTGGCATTATACACAGCTTATCACTCCCAGTGTAAGACACTCATGAGAAAGGAGCTGTTTCTAGATATAAAACTTTCTCGTGCGTCCATAATTGGTGACAGAGCAGCGATAAGTGACATTGTAGTGAAGACTTTGGGGACCATAAAGACCAACCCCCTCATTTAATAAAAGAGGCAACTGAGCCCAGAGAAGAGAAGGTGCTAAACCAAAGTCACCTAACAAGCCAGTGATGGAGAAGGACCTGAACCGAGCTCACCTGACCATTCTCTTCCTATCTCCTCATCTTACCTCCCTTACTGGGTGCTCAATGATGGATGGACCTTGTCCCTTTGATGAATGTTTCAACAGAGGTGTTTTTTTTTTTTAATGTTTTGGGTGTTCAAGGTAATGTCAGATCAGGAGGTGGGCAGGTCATTGTTTGAGTGTTTGAAACAACAAGAGGATTCAGAAGATAGTAAAAAAAGCTGAGGGATGTCTAGCATGTGGGGTGAGTGTTGTGATGAGGATTTAGAAAAAAGTAGAAACAGAACAAAGCATAGAGAAGAGTCACGTAGGAAAAGATACCGTGGGGAAATTCTGATTAGCTTGGAGGAGAGGTGAAGAATGCAGGGGGAGGTGGGGCACAATGAAGAAGACAGAAGGAAGGAAGCATTCATGAAGCTCATGTGCCAGGCACTATAGTCTATGCTTTACAAACATATTCCCATTCGATCCTCATTAAAAGGAAGCCTTTATCTCCATCTTATAGACAAGGAAACTGAGGTAGACAGAGGCTTAGTGACATGCCCAGAGTCCCACTGAGGGTAGATTTGAATACAGGTTTTCCTGATGGCAAACCCAGTGCTCTATCTATGTCCTTACAATAATCAATCACTATTTTCATATACCTGGTAGACTATCAATTGGCCATGGGTCTCAACACTTTTTGTTTAGCCCCAGAGGGCAAAACCAGGAGCAGTGGGGGGTTGGGGAACTTTTTTTTTTTCTGAGACATGTTTAGGTTATGTATATAGAAAGAAAAATGATTGTTACAATTAAAATTGTCCCAGTATTCAGCGTGTTCATGTAGGGGTTCTTTAGGTCTTCAAAGTACCCATGATCCAGCTGGATGACCACTCTCTAGGGGACATTGAAGAGGAGACTCCTGGTTAAATGAGTTTATGTCTAATATTCCTGCCAGAGCTATGATTGCATGATTCTTTCAGTGTTGACTTCAGCCATCCAGCCAGGCTTCCTAGAGGAGATAGAATGTAGCCTGAGACTCGGAGAAAAGCTACAATTTCCATAGGAAAAGGGACAGGATTCAATGAGGGTAAAGAGCACTGCCCAGGAGGCGTAACTGAGCATAAACATGTATGGGGGGCAGAAAGGAGACTGACCTGTCTAAGGCAGAAAGTCAGTATCAAAGACTTGGGTCTAACATGTAAAACTTGCAAGTTAGGGTGAGATCATAGATAGTCTTGAATGCCAGTATGGCGGAAAATATAGCAGTCATCTGGTAGTTACTGGGCATGAATGGCTCTTTTTCTTTCAGAAGCATCTTAGAGTATTCCATGAACTAAAAGCAAGTTGGGGCAGAAGAGGTGTGGCTGCCTTGTCCCTATTTGCTAGTTCACTGTTCTCTGCTCCAGGCCACAGCACCTGCCTAATTGAAGCTATTAGTATGCGATTAATGGATTCATATTTGTTGGAGCACATCATTTAGATGGGTATGTTAGTGTATCCAGGGAGGATAGAATTCATTATTTCTCAACAACCGCTAATTGCATAGACTGTCAGTGACCCCAGGGGCTGGGGGAGATGACCTTGGCCAGTATCTCCTTGCTAACTATTGTTCAATTATCAAATATCCACAAGCTGCAGCCTTAGTTTCCACTTCAGGGGAAGTTTCACAGAAGCTCAGGATTCAGAGAGAACCTAGTCTAACCCCTTGCTCAAAGCAGTTTTCTCAATAGCATTTTGTTCATGTGGTCAGTCTGACTGCTTCAGTGTCACAAGCTCATTACTTTCCAAGGCAGTACTTCCACTTCTGGACAGCCCTAATCATTGAAGAATTCTTTCTTATACCAAGTCTTTTTGATGCAATGAACCCATTGGCCACAGTTCTGTTGTCTGAAGTCCCCCAAATATTTGAAAATAGGGATCATCCAACTTCCTCCTTTGGGTCTTCTCTCCAGCCTTAATCACTCTGGGACTCAGTTTGTTCATAAATAAAGTAAGGATAACAATACTTGCAGTGTAAAACGGTTGAATTTGGAGTCAGATGGCCTGAATTTCAAACCTTGCCTTTATTAACCATATGACCTACTTTGGCTAACCTGCTTCTCTCCTCTGGATCTCAGCTTCATTTTTGGGGGAAGGGGTCTAACTAAATGGTATTTAAGGCACCTTTCAAGAGAAAGGCTGTGGGTTACAGATGTGAAGTGGTGAATGCTCTATCAGACATTCTTTGTGCTGTTTGGTTTTCTCCCACTACCCTTTTGACTTTGTTAGAAGAGAGGGCTCTCTGGGAGAAGACAAAAGGGGAGAGATGTGCTTGGTGTGGTTATGAGAGCCTATAAATAGAGATGCCAACAAAATGAAAAAGAAAGAAATTTTAAAAAGGAGATTGAATTTATAAAAGAAAGAGAAAGAAAGAAAAAACAGAAATGAAAGAGGGGAAGTGAATAAGAGAGTGGAGGGAGGGAAGCAGGAAGGGAGGAAGGTGGGAAGGAAGGAGGAAAGAAAGGAAGGAAGGAAGGAAGAGAAGGAGAGAAGGAGGGAGGGAGAGAGGGAGAATAAGAGGGAAGGAGAGAGGGAGAAAGGGAGAAAGGAAGAAATAAAGGGAGGAAGGAAGGGAGGGAGAAAAGAAGGAAGGATGGAAGGAAGGAAGGAAAAAAGGAAGGAAGGGAAGGGGGAGAAGGAAGGAAGAAAGAAAAGAAGGAAGGGAGGGAGGGAGGAATGGAGATCAATTCCCTTGTCAATGTTCATTATCCATTTTGATGCCTACTTCTGCCTCACTAAAGATCATTCTCCACCAGCATTACTGACAAAAAGAACAGGAACCAGCCATCATATCTCGATTTCTGTTCCTTCCTTCAGCAATTTCTTTAATTCTTTAAAAATGCTATTTAGACTGAAAAGCCACTTGAATGAAACTGTTCCTGCATCCATGGGAGAGATGCCACATGCATGAAGGAGACTGTGGCGTTGCTCAGGTTGGAAGGGGCCGTGTGCATGACCATGTCCTTGCAGGTGGCCTGAATCCTCTGCTTTAGCTCCAGGAGGAGGAGGCCTGGGAAACATGCAGGCAAGGCAGCATACAGGCTGGGGAGGAGGTCTCTGGGACTTTGAGGTACCTACAGGGATGGCAGGGCATCATGGGAGAGATGGAGAAGAGGAAGAGAGGGCAGAAGGGAGGGAGGAAGAAAGAAAGAGAAGCAGCTGCCTTAAGGCAGAGCCTAGGTGACTGCCTACCCACACTCTCTCCTTGTTTCCCTCTCCAGCCAGGGGCAAATCAAGGCCTCCCATTTCTGCCAGCTCGTTTGCCACTGTCCGAACCCAGTGTCGCTGCCTAGCCAAGGTTTGCTGTTAGCAGTGGCTGTTATTCTGTTGCTTCAAGGTCGCAGATTTTCCATGATTCCATTTGTGTGGGAAGTCCCTCCTTATGGGCAGGTTGCAGCACCTCACCTCCCCCTGTGCCCTAGGACATTTTCTCTGTATTTTGATGTAGACAAAACAGCATTCTCTGGAAGCCAAGTTTCTGCAAATGAAAATCTGTATGAAAAATTCAGCAGGTATAGTCATCAGAAAGCAGCAGAGAGAGACTTAGCCCATGCTAGGGCCTGTCTTCAGGCTCCCCAGGACCTCCTAGCACCCGTCTGAGTCTTTAGGAACTCATGGTCCCTTATGAGACATGAAAAAGGATAGAAGAGGGATTTGACTTGTGGGTTGGATCACAAACAACGTCTTTGTGTTAGAGAACAAGATGGGAGGCTGGAGGAGAATCTTATTGGCAAAGCTGTTTTATTTAGTTCTGTTTCTCAGGCTCTGCTGGGATTAGATGATCAAGAAGCAGAGTTACTAACCAGCATCAAGACACCAGCAAGAACACCCTTGTGATGAATGTGGCCAAAGTTCTGGCTGAAAGAGCACCAAGACAGTCTGGATCCAAACAGTGATGGCTGGATCCAAGTTCTTTAGACACATACTAAGACTTCTGCTTGTATGTAGTGATGGGATCCTGGAATTACAGAAGGTCAGGGATGGGAGGGCCCTCAGAACAGGGGACGGCAGAGCTGGGAGGGACCTTAGAACAGGGGATGGCAGAGCTGGGAGTGACTTCAGAGCAGGGGATGGCAGGGCTGGGAGAACCTTTAGAACAGGGGATGGCAGGGCTGAGAGGGTCCTTGGAACAAGGGATGGCAGGGCTGGGAGGGACCTCAGAACAGGGGATGGCAGAGCTGGGAGGGACCTTAGAACAGGGGATGGCAGGGCTGGGAGTGACTTCAGAGCAGGGGATGGCAGGGCTGGGAGAACCTTAAGAACAGGGGATGGCAAGGCTGGGAGGGCCCTTGGAACAGGGGATGGCAGGGCTGGGAGGGAATTAGGAAACAAGCTAGTCCAATCCTATAACTTCAGGCATGGAAAAATCGAGATTCAGAAAGTGGCAATTATTTGCTGAAGGCCATTTGACCTCTTGGTCCTCCCTGCCCTTCTTCCTCTATTAATAAGTGAAATTATATGGGTAATCCAGAAGAAAATGATAGATTTCTTTTAGGCTTGATGGATGAATGAATGAGTACTTATGAATCACCTATGATTTACCCAGGCACTGGGCTAATCACTAGAAATAAACAGAGTGAAAACAAGTAAAAGGGATCCTGCCTTAAGGAGCTCGTATTCTACTGGATAAGATAATGCATATAGGGAAGGGTTGATCAGTGAAGGCTGGTTTTTTCTGGGGAGTCAAAAGGATGCTTTGTTGATCCATAGGCAGCTAGTTGACAAGCCCCTTCCTGAAAGTGAAGGGCAAAGGCATCTTCTCACAGCATCTGGGAGATGTCCTGGGCTCTCATCTTGGATGGGAGGGATGTTCCCATGTCCTAGTTAGGTAAATGGCATTTGAAGCATCTAGATGAGTTTGCTCTCATTCAACTAGGAGGCACAAAACTCCACTTTCCCAAGGGCTAGGGGAAAGTGATGAGATCCAGGTGAAGGGATGTTGTTCATTTAGTCAGGAGGCCGAATGACAAGATAGCCCACATGTGTGGCTAATTGGGATGGGAAGTGTGCTCACCTTGATAGGATGATGAGGTAAGTTTACCCTCTTTCATTCCCCAATTTAGAAAACCTAGCCCCTGAACAAAAGTTGTAAGGTTAAATGTATTGACTCTTCTGGGATCCATCCTGAAAAAAATGTTTAGCTCCTTCTACCTTCTCTAAGCATACACTTCTGGTTGACTTCCCAGGCCTCTGATTTCCAAAGGGTCCTTCAGGCTCCCAAGAGGGAGTAGGGAGGCCATTGGGCCTGTGGCTTCCTTGACTATTGAACCAAATGAGGCCCCCAGTGACCTCCCAGCTCCAGAACCTGTTTAAGTTCATATCTCTGCCCACCAGAGAGGGCAGGCAGAGTGTTTCAACAGGAGCCCAGGATGGTGAGTCCACTAAGTCACTTGATTCCAACTTTGACGGAGGAATTCTCTGTAATCCTATGAATCTTTGCCAAAACCAGCACTGAAATTTCCATTCCACATTTCAAACCCTGCTCAGCAAACACAGAATCATGGCTTTGAGAGAGCTAGTGGCAGTTCTAAAAGAAAATGAATATAGTAAGTAGTTGCCAAGAGTCATCTTCACAAACCAGGATGTGAAATAAATAATTGCAAACCTTGAAAGGAAGAGGGGAAATGGAAAAAAAATATATATATATATATATTAAGAGGCTAAGTGCTAGGCATTATGCTAAATACTTCACAATTATTATTTCATAAGATTCTTGTAATACTATGAAATGGATGCTCTTCATACTCCCATTTTACAGTTGAGGAAACTGAGACAGGTAGAAGTTAAGTGACTTGTCCAAAGTCATAGAACTAGTAAGCATCTGAGACTGGTCTTGAACTCAGGTCTTCCTGATGCCAGGCCCAGTGTTTTATCCACTGAATCCATCACCAAACCAAGAACGCCCAAAAAGGGAGCGACCTGTGATGGCAGGTCAGAATCCTGGTGCTCCTGGACTCTACCCCTTTGCTTATGCCCTCCACCTCTCCCAGAGCTCTGTATCTACTGATCTTTCCATCCTACTTAAAAACATGCATAAGGAAATAGACAGACAAATGAAGAGGCTCACTTGACCTTAGCTTTTCCCCATGGTATCATCCTACATGTTTTCTTCTTCCCACGGCCAAACTCCCAAGAACCATCCTCTACACATACTGTCTCCACTTCCTCACCATGTATCCGTGCCTTGCAATCTGGCTTCAGGTTCCACCGTTTGGTTGATACTGCCCTCTACAAAGTCACACCAATGACTTATTATGTTACGAAATCTCAAGGCCTTTTCTCCAAATACAATGTGTTTTCCCTATATTTGGACACTAGTGATCACCCTCTTCCCCTGTATATGGTTTCTTATCTTGCATCCTGGAGTACTGTTGTTTCTAATTTCTCTTTTTCCCTGGCTTACTACTCTATTTAGTTGTCTTTTATCTGGCTCATCCTTCAGCAACGATCTTCTTAGCAGGAATTTTGAGTCTTTGCTTTTACTTCATGCACTCAAAGATTTGAATGGACATAGAATATTATCCCATCTGGAATTTCTCCCAATGATGCTGCTTATAAACTAGCCCTCCCACATCCCTGTTATCTCAGCTATGCTAACTGCTCTTGACAAAGCCCTTCTATAAATTTACAGGAGGGAATTCATCCAGTACTGGATGAAATATTCCACTTCTGGAAATCTTCCTTTACTTTTCCTAACATCATGATGTTACCAGTGGATGACAGACACTGGCCCTTCACCCTCATTCCCCCCATGTGACTAGCTCTAATTCCCTTCTTGGCATACTTTTCCTTGCTGACATATTTTACTCCTATTCATTGGAGCTCCTCATTGCTTACATGGTGCCTTCTGTTCTTTCCAACCATGTTTGTGCCTCTACATTACCCTGAGAGTGATACTGACTTTTAATTTGTCAGTGACAATGGAATTCCATACATCACTGTAGAATTTATTTAATTAAAAAGGTGGGTCTTAGCTTCTCTGGGAAGCTTTGGGTTAGTGAAGGAGCTCTGTAATTTTCCAAACACATTCCAGATCTTTTTCTCCTCTTGTTCAACTCTGGGTTCAACTCAACAAACAACTATTCTGTCTGTCCGAGCTTAACCCACCGGTGGATAAAATCTATACAATGCCCATTTAAGCACATGTTAGATTCCAGACTTTACAGATCTGCAGAGGCTGTGAAATGTTCAGAAGTTTAATGAAATCAACACAATTTGTCATTCCCAAATAGGAGCATCTGGAGAATTCCATCTTTCTTAGGAAACTTAGATTCTACATTTGGTCTTCTACATCAAAATGACAAGTAAATTTGGTGAGCACACTTCTCCCTGTAACATGCCACAATTGATAAGCATTTCAGGGGCTGTTGAATAAAATGTTTTCTATTGTCTTATCTCATAAAGAATCTTGTACTATTTGGATTTATAGATGAGAAATAAATGTATGTAAAATTAACTTAGATGTCATTTTGTCCTGCTGAACCAAATACATTGTTTTTCTTTTTATAATCAACAATCAGTAAGCAGAATGAGACCTTGAATTGTTTACATATATCAGTCAGTTCTGAAATAGGAATTATCAATTCATGTTGAATATCACTTGCAAAAACCTACTGTTCCTGGATAAAACATACAATGAGAATATCCTTGATTTGTGTATAGATTACTCATAAAAATTTTGTAAAAATGGAAAAGTAAGCATATAGGTCAATGGTTAGTAATATCCTCTAGGTCAACTTTTTATAAATAAAGTTCAAGATTCCCCCCCCTCATGCTTTAGATATTTTCTCCTCCTTCAGATGACTTCTATATTCATTTCCATGCGCCCATAATAATGCCACCTCCACCATGGGTCTCCACCATATAAGATTGATTTAATACTCCTGATTTTCCAATCTTGCTTCTCTTAATGTTTGTTTTCCTGCCTCTTCAATAAACATAATTAGACCTGCAATAGTGGTTTCATTGTCCTTGATGGAGAAAATGTGTTACAATGATTATTTTTGTGAACTTTTCTGTTGCTTTTTCCCCTTCCTATTTATTATCCTCCTTGCATTTTCATCCTTAAACACCCATTGGATGATGTTGATTTTTGGATATTTCATCACCTTCTTTAAAGTTGTTTTTATCCTCCACTGCTTCTCTCTACTCATATCATCCATTTTTTTTTTTTTGCAAACAAGTTAATAGTCTAACCAGCTGTTGCCTTTGGTCTCTTGCTCTCTCTCTCTCTCTCTCTCTCTCTCTCTCTCTCTCTCTCTCTGTTTCTGTCTCTCTCTGTCTGTCTCTGGCTCTGACTCTGGTTCTCTTTCTGTTTTTGTCTCTATCTTGCTCTCTGGCTCTCTGTGTCTGTC